>CM051387.1:18012630-18312630 GCA_028015245.1 Cardamine occulta | reverse complement strand
TTTCAGAGCCAGCGGTCAGATTCAGATTCTGCAGTAACATCTTCTCGTCAAAATGATGATGTTGGGGCAGTCATATCTAATATAAATTCGGTCTTGGAACTAATTGATGAAAGGGTTATGCTTTTAGCGGATTGTAAAAGACCTGTGGTTCAAATATTGAACACTTTTCTTTCAGAAAAGGGTACTGATTCTAGTGTGCTTCTCTGCGTGCTAGACAAGTTAAAAAGGTGGGCTGAGGATGATTTCGGAAAAACAGGTTCATCTGGGTCCTCTAGTGCTTTTCTTACCCAGAAGGATATAATTTCTTTTCTCCAGAAGCTTTCACAGGTTGATAAGCAGCACTTCTCATCTGTTGCTTTGGAAGAGTGGGATAAGGCATATCTCCAGCTTTTATATGGACTTTGTGCTGATTCAACGAAGTAAGCCTTTGCATTTAAATTTTATGTTGAACCGTCAAAGTTTTTTATGAGAGAGATCATCTGTTTCACTAATAGGTATCCACTGGCACTCCGACAAGAGATCTCTCTGAAAGTTGAAAGACATTCCATGCTTGGTTTACGGGCAAGAGATCCTGATATGCGAAGGAAGTTCTTCTTGTTATACCATGAGTCTCTTGGAAAAAATTTATTTGCTCGGTTGCAGTACATAATTCAAAACCAAGATTGGGAAGCTATGAGTGATGTCTTTTGGCTCAAACAGGGTCTTGATCTTCTCCTAGCCATCTTAATTGAGGAGAAGCCCATTACTCTAGCACCGAATTCTGCCAGGGTAGTACCACTTTTGCCTTCATATAATCCTGGAGTACACCACCAATCACCTGCTATGCCGGAGGGACCTGAAGAAGTTGCTTTAATGTTTGATGGCATTGTTATGAAGCATGCACAATTTCTTAATGCCGCAAGCAAACTTCAGGTGATAGCAAATTATTTTTAAAAGCTGCTGAGTCGTTATGGTACTTTCTTTTGTCCTGTTAAATTGAAAATAGTTACTTAATTATTTTCAGTTCTTTAGTGTTTTATCCACTTTAGTAGCTGGATTGATCTGAAAAAATTATATGTACTCTTTTTCCCGTTGTAGGTGGCTGATGTTATTATTCCTTTAAGGGAGCTGGCTCACACAGATGCCAATGTTGCTTATCATTTGTGGGTGCTAGTATTTCCAATTGTGTGGGCAACCCTACACAAGGAAGAGCAAATAGCTTTGGCTAAACCTATGATTTCACTCCTGTCAAAGGACTATCACAAGAAGCAGCAAGGACACAGGCCGAACGTTGTGCAAGCACTTCTGGAAGGACTTCAGTTGAGCCACCCTCAACCTAGGATGCCTAGTGAGCTTATCAAATATATCGGAAAAACGTACAATGCATGGCATCTTGCATTGTCTTTGCTAGAGACCCATGTCATGCTGTTCATGAATGACTCAAAATGTGCCGAGTCTCTTGCTGAGCTTTATCGGTTGTTAAATGAAGAAGACAGGAGATTTGGGTTGTGGAAGAATAGGTCCAACACTACCGAATCGAGAGCTGGGCTTTCAATGGTTCAACATGGTTTTTGGCAGCGCGCTCAGAGCCTTTTTTATCAGGCGATGGTTAAGACAACCCAAGGCACTTACAGTAACGCAGTACCTAAGGCTGAAATGTGTTTATGGGAGGAGCAATGGCTCCACTGTGCCACTCAACTTGGTCAGTGGAATGCCCTTGTAGATTTTGGAAAAAGCACTGAGAATTATGAAATTTTGCTTGACAGTCTCTGGAAAGTTCCAGATTGGGCATATTTGAAGGATCATGTGATACCCAAAGCGCAAGTGGAAGAGACGCCGAAGCTTCGTTTGGTTCAAGCTTGTTTTGCCCTTCATGACAAAAATGCAAATGCTGTCGCAGATGCTGAAAACATAGTTGGGAAAGGCGTTGATCTTGCCTTGGAACAGTGGTGGCAGTTACCTGAAATGTCCCTTCATGCTAGGGTGCCTCTACTGCAGCAATTCCAACAACTAGTGGAGGTGCAAGAGTCTTCTCGAGTATATGTTGACATCGTAAATGGGAGTAAAGTTCCAGGAAATGCTGCTATTGGTGGACAGGGAAATCAATATGCAGATCTGAAAGACATTCTCGAGACTTGGAGGCTGAGGACTCCAAATGAATGGGACAATATGACCGTCTGGTATGATATGCTGCAGTGGAGGAATGAAATATATAACATTGTTATTGATGCATTCAAGGACTTTATAACTTCAAATACTCCACTTCATCACCTTGGTTATCGTGACAAAGCATGGAACGTCAATAAGCTTGCTAGGATAGCTCGGAAACAAGGGCTTTATGATGTTTGCGTTCAGATACTTGACAACATGTATGGGCACTCACAAATGGAAGTACAGGTACGGTTTCACAGGTCTTTAACCGTATCATAATTTGGGCAGAGTTCATTCAATTGCAGAATTCTATAGAAGCACTGCATCTTTGGATACAACATGTAGTTTTCACATTAATTTTCTTTCTTTCTTGCTTTTTAATTTATTTTATCTTTACCTAGTTTGTTAAAATGTTTCTTGACATAGCTATAAATTCATCCATTAACTTTTGTGATATTTGAAGTCATTTATGCAACCCTCATCCTTTTTCGTGATCCTATAAAATAACTTTTCTTTTCCTGAATCTGTTTTATTTGAGCTTGAAATATTGAAGTTGTCTGATCATCTCTGTTCCACGTCTGTGTATGCAGGAAGCCTTCGTTAAAATTAAAGAGCAGGCAAAATCTCATCTGGAAACGAAAGGAGAGCTTGCTACTGGTCTTAATCTGGTTAATAGCACAAATTTGGAGTTCTTTCTAGCAAAGAACAAGGCAGAGATATTTCGTCTAAAGGGGGATTTTCATTTGAATTTAAACGACACTGAAGGTGCAAATATTGCATATTCCAACGCAATCACCCTATTCAAAAATTTACCCAAAGGATGGATAAGCTGGGGAAATTACTGTGACATGGTATGTCTTATGATTAGCTTCTACTTCTTTTCCTGTGCTATTAAACTTGTCATATTAGACATTATATTATTACTTTTGCTTTTCAGGCATACCAAGAAACACAAGATGAAATCTGGCTAGAATATGCTGTCAGTTGCTTTCTTCAGGGTATAAGATTTGGAGTTTCCAATTCCAGAAGTCACATGGCTCGTGTTCTTTATCTTCTTAGTTTTGATAAAGCAAATGCGCCTGTTGGTAGAATATTTGACAAACACTTGGACCAAGTACCTCACTGGGTGTGGCTTGCTTGGATCCCACAGTTGTTGCTTTCCTTGCAGCGAACAGAATCATCCCATTGCAAAATGGTTCTACTGAAAATTGCTGCAGTATTCCCGCAGGTAAATCCTTTGTGTTTTAGAGGAATTTTTTTTTAGTCATATCATCTGAGTGTGAGACTGCTTCCCATTTCAGGCTCTCTATTACTGGCTTCGCACATACTTACTGGAGCGCCGTGATGCAGTCAATAAATCTGAACTTAGCAGAGTGGTTTTGGCTCAAAGAATGCAGCAGAATGTGCCTGGTGTTAGTGCGGGTCATGGTGGAGGTAATTTACCATCAGAAACTCAAATCCATCAAGGTGCTCAAACTAGTGGTGCTGTTGGAACCCATGATGGTGGTAACCCACATGCGCAAGAAAGTGACCGTGCTACTATGGAAAACAATGTGCATTCAGGGAATGATCAACCTATGAACCAAAGCAGTTCAACTATCAGTGAAAATAGTCAACATACAGCAATACAGAATGGTGCTTCGTTGGCAATCTCTGCTGCGGGTGCTTTTGATGCTGCAAAGGAGATTATGGAAGCTCTTAGGAGTAAACATAACAACTTGGCAAGTGAACTTGAGGTAGTATTCTGGTTGTGAATATACTGATTTCTTTAATTCTCTCCATACAATTCTCATGGTAGAGATAAATCCCAAAAAAGGAGAATAGAAAATTACTGTTGGGGACAAGTAGCTTGGATTCAGATTATGACTCCATTACATTTTCCCTGCATCTTTACTTTGATAATCTCATGATGTGTTATCCCTCTCAGATTCTTCTCACAGAAATTGGTTCGAGGTTTGTAACTTTGCCAGAAGAAAGACTTCTTGCGGTTGTGAATGCTTTGTTGCATCGATGTTACAAATATCCAACTGCCACCACTGCTGAAGTTCCCCAACCGCTCAAGAAAGAACTCTCGGGTGTATGCAGAGCTTGTTTTTCTGCAGATGCTGTGACCAAGCATGTCGAATTTGTGAGAGAGTACAAACAGGAATTCGAGCGTGACCTTGATCCAGATAGTAATTCGTTCCCTGTCACACTCGCAGATCTGACAAAAAAACTGAAAGACTGGAAAAACATTCTTCAGAACAATGTTGAAGACCGGTTCCCCGCTGTGTTGAGATTGGAAGACGAGAGCAAGGTGCTGCGTGACTTCAATGTTGTTGATGTGGAGATACCGGGACAGTACTTTGCTGACCAGGTAAATTGGATTGTTATCCACGTCTTTTGTTGACCTACAACGTGTACATTCTCTAGAGGGGATCTAAATTATACAAGTTTTGTCCTTTCATTCTTTTTCTTTTCTCTTTGTGCTTCGTGTGAACTAATCTTTTTGTTTAACCGCACAGGAAGTCACACCTGATCATACAGTAAAGTTGGATAGGGTTGGAGCAGACGTACAAATTGTACGAAGACATGGGAGCAGCTGCAGACGTTTGACTCTTATTGGCTCTGATGGCTCGCAAAAGCATTTTATTGTTCAAACATCATTAACTCCTAATGCGAGGAGTGACGAACGAATCTTGCAGCTTTTCCGTGTGATGAACCAAATGTTTGACAAGCATAAAGAGTCGAGAAGACGCCATATAGGACTTCACACTCCGATCATAATCCCTGTCTGGTCCCAGGTGTGCCTTGAAAAATCAGCTTAGTTCCCCTTTCAGTTTCTTGATTCTGTTGATGTTTCATTCGATGAGTATTTATGTGTGGTTCAGTTTACAAGATTTCTCTGAAACTTCACTTATTCAATCTAGTTCTCCTTTTGGTTGTCCATAATAAGAATAGGCAAATCTCTCTAGGAGTATGGCATGCTAACATTTTTTTTTATTTCAGGTCCGAATGGTTGAGGATGATCTCATGTATAACACTTTCCTTGAGGTGTATGAGAATCACTGTGGAAGGAATGGTCGAGAGTCAGATCTTCCTATTACCTACTTCAAGGAGAAACTCAATCAAGCCATCTCAGGGCAAATCTCACCAGAAGCAATTGGAGATCTTCGGCTTCTGGCTTATGGTGAAATCACAAAGAACATAGTCACTGACAGTATATTCTCTCAGTACATGTACAAGACATCGATGAGCGGAAGTCATCTTTGGGCTTTCAAGAAGCAATTCGCTGTCCAGCTAGCTGTCTCCAATTTCATGTCCTTCATTCTACAAATTGGTGGGAGATCCCCAAACAAGATCTTATTCGCCATAAACACCGGAAAAATGTTCCACACAGATTTTCATCCATCTTATGACTCCAATGGTATGATCGAGCTCAATGAACCTGTGCCTTTCCGCCTCACAAGGAACATGCAAGCATTTTTCTCTCATTTTGGTGTTGAAGGTCCTCTCATGTCAAACATGTGTGCCGCATCTCAAGCAGTTTTCTCCTCCAAGGTAATCAAAAATATTACCAAAGAGTTGAGTGGTGCACTCAAATCATTTGGCCTCTAACACCTCTTCTTCTCTTTGCAATATTTCAGCAAAGTGAACATATTCGGTATCAGTTAGCCATGTTCTTCCGTGATGAGCTTCTGTCATGGTTTGGAAGAAGACCTCTTGGAGTGCCTATTCCTCCTGTTGCAGGAATTGCTTCATTGAGTTCGGCCGAGCTGAAGCACAAAGTTAACACAAACGTAGATGATGTCATTGGACGAATCAGAGGAATAGCGCCACAGTATTTCTCTGAAGAGGTACAATCATCATTCAGATCTCCAAGGAGTTTTTGTTTTTGATGCTACTAGAACTCAAGAATAGGGTTTGTCCATCTTCCCAATTGATGAATCTAATATTATCGGGTTGTGTTTTTACAGGATGAGAACTCGATGGAGCCACCACAGTCTGTGCAAAGAGGTGTGAATGAATTGGTGGAAGCAGCTTTGTCGCCTCGCAACCTATGTATGATGGATCCAACATGGCATCCTTGGTTCTAACTTGCTTTGGAGGAAACTTTGTGAACCATTTTGGGATAAAATTTGAGTTTGAAGTAGTTAGGTTTGTAAATAGTTAACCTTATGGATCCACTTAGGGTTTTTTTTGGATGATTTGTATCGGAACATCTCATCTTCCAAATAAAAAAGTGGAAGTTTCCTCTACACAAGTTTAAATGATAATAACCGGAAAAAAAAGGTGGAAGAATAACCAATGCTAATTACATCAGATTAGTGTTTAATTTTCGTGCGTCACAAGCTATGAAGATCGATAATTAATAAATTTTTGAAAGGTACCAAAGATATAGAAAAAAATGGTGTCAAATTTTTGAGATGTCAACCTTGTTAATAAAGAAATGTTGCTAAAATGGGATAACAAAAAAAAAAAGAAATTAAAAACTGTTCTTGTTAACGAGACAACCCTTGCTTCTTCCTCTGCCTGTTCTCAATCTCTTCTCAACGTCTCCCTCATTTGAATTCAGCATTGCTTTGAGAATCTCCTCCAGTAGAGACCCTAAGAGGCATCACATGGGTCTCTGTTTCTCCTCTCGTAATGCCACCAGACGCCGGAACCCTAATCGTCATCTTCCAACGCAGGAGAAGGCAAGAGAGAAGGTTAATAGCATAAAGAAGAAGAAGAAGAACAAGATCCAATGGAGGCACGGAGTAGGGATCCCCTATGGTAAGCGCATCGATTTTGGGTATGCTAAGGATTTCGATAATCGATACACCATTGGGAAATTACTCGGACACGGCCAATTTGGCTTTACCTACGTTGCCACCGATAACAACGATGGCAATCGTGTTGCGGTCAAGAAAATCGACAAGGCCAAGGTCAAAACATCTATTTGATTCCAAAAATTTACTTTTCTAATTTCTATTGGTATTGTATTGTTAATGAGTTTTAGCTATAAAAGATCCATAATTTCTATATAGAAACCTAAAAATCCAACCTTTAACGAATGTCATTGCTTGACACCCAAGTTTTTGGCTTGTTCTAAGCTCTGTTTTCATACCAAGTTCGTCCATTACAACAGTAACTTTTAAGATTCATCATAAGTTTCTTCTACAGAACTGATTTGGGTAATTTGGTGTGCAGATGACTCTACCGATTGAAGTCGAAGATGTGAAGCGAGAGGTTAAGATACTTGAAGCTTTAGGTGGGCATGAGAATGTGGTTAGGTTTCACAATGCGTTTGAGGATAAAAACTATATTTATATAGTCATGGAGTAAGCCTCAAGTTTGCCTGTCTCTGTTTTTATTATCCTTCTCTTTTCTTGTGATACAAGAAATTTGAAATCACCCTGCTTTTGATGGGTTTTTTCTTTCTTTTTCCAGGTTATGTGAGTGGTGAATTGATAGATCGACTATTAGCTAAGTAAGAGTGACGCTAAAACTCTCTGTAGAAAATAAACATTTGGGAAGTTACCTAAAAGTCGGTTTATGTTTCCAGGAAAGAGAGCCGTTACACCGAGAAAGATGCAGCGGTTGTGGTGAGACAAATGCTAAAAGTTGCGGCTGAGTGTCATTTACGCGGTCTAGTGCACCGCGATATGAAGCCAGAGGTAGGTACGGTTTTATTTGATTTGAAACCGAAGATACATATGTGAAAGAACCTTCATCACTCTATAAGAGTTTTTCTTTACTTACCCACACAGAATTTTCTGTTCCAATCAACTGAAGAAGATTCGTCTCTAAAGGCAACAGATTTTTGTTTTTCAGACTTCATAAAGCCAGGTATGTAAAATGTTGCCAGTCTTTCACTTGTCAAGTCATGTCTCAGATAACAGTTGGAGAGGAATTTGTGAAAATGGCAGGAATGAAATTTCATGATATAGTAGGAAGTGCATATTACGTCGCACCTGAAGTGTTGAAACGAAGGTCAGGACCTGAATCAGATGTTTGGAGTATCGGTGTCATCACACTTATATTCTGCTCTGTGGGAGAAGACCCTTTTGGGGTAAGACTCAAGACGGAATATTCGATGAGGTATATAGTAGTAATCTTCTGACAAAACCAATCTAAAGCAATGATGTGTTTGTTCATGGATACTGACATGAAAAAACAGGTCATGAGAAAAAGTCCTGACTTCAAAACAAACCCGTGGCCAACCATTACCAACACTGCCAGAGATTTCGTAAAGAAGTTGTTAGTTAAGGAGCCGCGTGCTCGGTTAACAGCAGCTCAAGCGTTATTTATGTTATTGCAAATGCCATAAATCTCCATTGTTTTTGGTTTACATTATAGTACTCATCTTCTTGATTTGGTGTTTGTAGCACATCCATGGGTGAGAGAAGGAGGAGAGGCCTCAGAGATTCCAATAGACATATCAGTTCTTAACAACATGCGTCAGTTTGTGAAATTTAGCCGTCTTAAGCAAATTGCCCTGAAGGTAATCAAGAAAGAGATAGATTGTGTTTCATATGAAAGTTTTTGAGTTTTTTTTTCTTTTCTTTGTCTGAGTTGTTGTGTTTTTGAAGGCTCTGGCGACGACAATTTATGAGGATGAGCTGGATGGTCTTAGAGACCAGTTTGATGCTATTGACATTGACAAGAACGATGTTATTAGTCTTGAGGAGATGAGACAGGTATGAAGAAGACAACTCAAGTAAGCGTTTTCACCGCAATAGAGTCTACTAATCTTTACATCTTATAACAGGCTCTTGCGGAAGATGTTCCTTGGAAACTGAAAGATGCAAGAGTTGCAGAGATTCTTCAAGCGGTATGTAAACTTAATAGTTAAGACTAATTTTTCTCCCTCCAGGGTTTACTGTATAACCCAAAATGCGTCTGTGTTGTTTGCAGATCGATAGCAACACTGATGGATTAGTGGATTTCGCAGAGTTTTTAGTGGCTACTTTGCATGTGAACCAATTGGAGGAGCATGACTCAGAGAAGTGGCAACAGAGGTCAAAAGCAGCATTTGAAAAGTTCGACTTAGACAGAGATGGGTTTATAACTCCTGAGGAGCTTAGATTGGTAAGTCTCATTCTTTTTTTACAAAACATTCTCCTCTCTGACTACCTAGACTTAATGTGTTTGTTTCTCTTGCAGCAAACGGGTTTGAAAGGATCCATCGAACCACTTCTTGAAGAGGCAGACGTGGATGAGGATGGGAGAATCAGCATCCATGAGTTTCGAAGACTTTTGAGAAGTGCAAGCATCAAGTCCAAAAATGTTAAAAGTCCTCCTGGTTACCAACTTTCTCGAAAGATGTAAATTACTTAATACTAACACAAATTAAGAGATGAAGTCTATAAACTCTCATCTCCCATATACAGAAAACATAATTTGTCACCATCTGTTTTGTGCTGCCAGATCAAGTAAATGGTATAGAGGCTTAAATGGGTTTTGTATATTGGATACTGAGTAACACCTATCTGGTAATGAGCATATAACATTTGGTCATACACAATAGATCAATATGAAGGTTATTTGCTTGTGATTATAATACATAGTTAAGCACGGAGATAATCAACAGCCATTATAATATCTGGTGGGGTTATTGAGTACCTTCTCAAACAGGGTGTTAAATACAAGGTCGAGGTGAATATGTTTATTGGTTTATGACTTCAAAATGTCATTTATACTACCAGAGGAACTATCTTGAACAGCTTGAGATGGTTAGTAACTATTCGATGAGCTTGCGGTGGATGTTGAGCTTCCTTTCTTGTCTTTTCCAGAAACATCCTGCATGGAAGTAGTAACTTTGATCATATATATACTTGTTAACAACGTAGAAAGAGCTTTTCAAAACTATTGAAAAAATCACTCACTTGTTGAGTTGAAGAAGAGGCATGGATTTTAAGCTCAAGCTCTAAACCAACATCATCTTTATGATCTGAATGGTTACTGTTCCTAATCAGATCCAAATCTAAAGACTTGATTTTGGAATCTTGTTTGTTTGAAGCAGAGGAAGACAAAGAAGAATGTTTCTGAATCGATGCTTGTTCGGTTAGAGGATTGACAGAAGCTGAATAAGGTATAAAAGTGGACACAGAAATGGGATAAGTGTAATGTGGAATCCATGGGATCATAGTTCTAACTCTATGCTGATATTGAGCATTAAGAATCTCGATATCGGACTTAAGAGTTGCTTTTTCCTCTCTCAGCTCACTCTTCTCTTGAATTAGCTGCTTAAACAAAAACAAAGATGAGCACTTTCAACTAAAACCCAACAAGAAAACAGAGAAGTTAATAAAATCACCTGACGAGACTCTTGACATAGTGTTGCATACTCAGCTTTTAATCTATCAACTTGGTTCATTACATCTTTGAGCATTTGAATTGTATCAGTAAGAATTGAAACTTTGTCACTCTTTGGCCTATTTGGATCTGCAGAAAGACACCATTACTAATCTCACTTAAGAGAAAAATATGTATTGAAATTTAGAGATAGATATAGAGAAATAATACCAAGTGAATTTCCCAGCTCAAGAAACTGTTCTTTGAGCTTATCTCTACGGAGCTTCTCTCGCTCTGCTTTCCGGGAACTAACTGCTTCCTTCTCAGCTCTGGAAAATTAAGACGAAACCAAATTGTGAATAAACATGACACAGCCATAGTTTTTACATTTTTAAGCTTTGAAACCTGAGATTATGTTCTGCCGCAGAAGATGAAGAAGCTGAGGAATCATCAGCAACATCGGATACAGAGCAAGTTTTTGGTTTCTTGGATTCATCCATTTCCGACGTGAAATGAAATCTTCTACCAAAAACTAAGACAAAGATAAAGAGAGAACAAGTAGAGAATTTGGTTTCGTCTTCGTCTTCCTCTTTGTGAGATTATATAAAATCCGGCGATAATGGTGGTGGTGGACGCCGACGAGGCAAAACAACAACTTGTGCTCCCCACGCGCCACCATTAAAAAGAGATAAAATATGCTACGGTTGTTTACAGTCTACTAATCCACGTGTACAATTATAAACCGTCGATTTACTGACTTTATTTACTCTGATCTCAACCGTCCAATTAATTAAAACATTAGTTTCGCTTTGTACCTAAAAGGAACGATCTTTGTCAAACTTCAGGGGAGGAAGAGAGGGGAGGAAGAGAGGGGATGAAGTTAGTGACTTACAACGTTAATGGCCTTAGGCAACGAGTTTCTCAGTTTGATTCTCTTCTCAAACTCCTCGATTCCTTCGATGCTGATATTATCTGCTTCCAGGTTAACTTCTATGTCCATTCGATTTTAGAAAGTTCAATCCCTTTTCTTCGGTTTCCCGATGAATCGTTGATATTTTTAGGAGACGAAACTAAGAAGACAATAATTAACGGCGGATTTGGCGATAGCTGATGGGTATGAATCGTTTTTCTCGTGCACTCGTACTTGTGAGAAAGGTCGTACTGGCTATTCTGGTAAAGCATCAAGCTATTATTGTCTTCAGTGGATTTTGAGAAAAGATGAAATGGTTGGAATTTTTATATTCTTCAAATTTGTAGGTGTAGCAACGTTTTGTAGAGTAAATTCAGCATCTTCAAGCTGTGAAATTGCTTTGCTTGTTGCTGCTGAAGAAGGTCTCACCGGTCTTGTTAACAGTAATTCACGAAATGGGAAGAATGGAACGTCCACAGTAGCTGAAGGTCTTGAAGAGTATGAGAAATAAGAGCTTCTTAGGATTGACCAAGAAGGACGCTGTGTTATAACTGATCACGGCCACTTTGGTATGACTCGAATCCTTTTTTTATGTTTAAAATGAAATCTTATTGTATAAGAATCTATGTGTTTTGTCAGTTGTTTTTAATCTCTATGGACCGCGAGCTGTAGCTGATGATACTGAGAGAATTGAGTTTAAGCATAAGTTCTATGATATTTTAGAAGTAAGTTCATCGGTTTCTCAATGTAGTGATGAGGTACTTCGGCTTATAATGATATTGGGTTAAAAGTTTCTTAGTTTTCTTGTAGTGAAGATGGGAGTGTCTTCTGCGCCGAGGAAGAAGAGTTTTTGTTGTTGGAGATCTCAACATTGCTCCTTTTGCTATGGATCGATGTGAAGCTGGGCCTGATTTCGAGAAAAACGAGTATGTAACATTCTGCTTCTCATAATCTGCTTAAATCATTTTCCTTTACTCAAGACTCCTTTTTTCTATTAGAATTTTTCATTGCATGCCAATAAAAATGCAGGTTCAGGAAATGGTTTAGATCTCTGCTAGTTGAACGTGGAGGCTCATTCTCTGATGTTTTCAGATCAAAACATCCTGAAAGGTGAAATTTTGTGATAACCTCTCCTATTTTAGTACGATTTTGAACTTTTAGCTTATCATTGATTGCTTCTTTCGGGAACAGGAAAGATGCATTCACATGTTGGTCCTCAAGTACTGGAGCAGAACAATTTAATTACGGTTCGAGGATTGATCATATTTTAGTTGCTGGATCATGCTTGCATCAGGATGAAGATAAGCAGGGCCATAGTTTTGTTGCTTGCCATGTCAAGGAATGTGACATATTAACAGAGTATAAGCGGTTTAAGAATGAAAACATGACGACAAGGTTAGTCTAGATGATCAAGAATGAACCCGTTTATGTTTCAATTTAAAACCTTTCTTATTTTACTTGGATTCCAAATTTACTATGAATCAGCTTCTGAACACTACAGGTGGAAAGGTGGATTGGGAACAAAATTGAAGGGATCAGATCATGTCCCTGTATTCACTAGTTTTGATGATTTACCAGACATCCCTGAACACAACACGCTGCCATTAGCTTCAAGATATCTTCCCATGATTTATGGTTTCCAACAAACTCTTGGTAAGAGAAACTGTCTTATGTTGTCCGGTGTGATGGATTGGTTCATATTCTCAAGTTATTCGTGTCTCTATCTATAACAGTATCGGTATTTATGAAAAGGCGGGCCAATGAGGAAGCCAAAGCCATTGAGGTGTCATGTTCATCATCGATGCAAAGTAATACTTCATCAAGTTATGGAGATATTTCGACAGGACCATTGAGAAATTGTGGTTTAACGGGGATTTCACCTGAGAAATCTTGTTCCTTTGAGAGAGAATCTACTTGTAGCGTTACAGAAGTAGACATGGTGGCATCAAGAGGGTCCACTGATAACCTTAGTGATAGAATCTGTCTGTCATCAGTAAGAGCTGAGAATATCTCTAGAGATGGAAACAGAAAAAAAAGCAAGAAAAATCCAATCATCTCAGCTTTCTCTTAAGTCCTTTTTCACTACAAACTCAAAGGTAAACAATGGCGGGGATACGTCTTCTTCCTATGTTTCCTACAGTCAGAGCTCCTAAGACGAGAGTATCTCAGAACCGAATGTTTCCTGCAAAGAAGATAATGAACCGACTATTTCAACACAGGAACAAGATCAAGGCGGTTCTTCAGCTAAACAAAAGAACAATTCAGCTTTAATGGAATGGCAAAGAATACAGAACCTAATGCAAAACAGCATACCCCTCTGCAAAGGACATAAAGAAGCTTGTGTTGCTCGGGTCGTAAAGAAACCAGGTCCTACATTTGGACGCAGATTCTATGTCTGCTCTCGAGCTGAGGTAAAAGAGAGAAACAAAAGTTTTGTCTTTTTAAACTGTTGTAATTAAATGCTAATAACATCCACTTCTCTTGCAGGGACCTTCCTCTAATCCAGAAGCAAACTGTGGTTATTTCAAATGGGCTTCATCAAAATTCAAAGACAAGTAAAAGGGTGATGACTGATGAGTAATGTGAATGGTTATCAATGAGGAACGTTAATCAGGTACACCGTAGAAACTCGACAATGTGAGTATATAGTTAATGTTATCTATCTCTTGTGAGTTGTGAGTCTTGCTTGACCAATGTGCAAAGTTGCTGGATTTAGCTTCTTTCCACGTTCCCGTCTCTATCAAGTTATCCCTCTTGTCCTCGTTTTATAATGTGATTAACTTTTTTGCTTTGGATCGCAGCTAAATAGTATTCTTTTAATGTGATTAACTTTTAGCTTTGTAACGCAGCTAATACGCTAATGTTACAAGTTGCAGTGATATAATTAATTATAAAGTATGTTAATTCACATTGATACGTATACGTATGCGTATGTGTGTGTATGGAATTATGTATTATTATCTATATTTTTTTTTATGGAAGATGACATGAAAGCACAATATGCTGATGGAAGTGAATGTGTCACCCACTAATTGGTGGTGTAAATCTTCGACGTCACTTACCATTGTTTTATTCAATTTTTAAACAAGTAAAAATTTTATGTTAATTGGCTTTTGAAGATGTCAAAAGTCTTGAAGATGAATCTCTTGATAAATTTTTAGGGTTATCGAAACAATCTATATTTTTAGTTTTTTATAACAAGATATTTTTGCTTCATTCACTAAGGTAAAAGGTGGAAAATAATAATTCCAATGATCGACAATATATAGTTAAATGGGTTTGACATAGGTAAGTTTATCTACAGAGAGTAGAATAGATCAGCCCTAACAATTGGACTTTAGAAATTTGTAACAATTTTGTGGGGTATCACTTATCAGAGATGACCAAACTCGTGGTTGGAAAATAACTAGAGACTATATTATTACAACCGTTTGCTTAAGAACAATCACAATCTTCTAGAACCTGATAATGGTTCACTGGTCTCTACGTGATCATCTTGTATAAGGATTAAGGATTAAGTCGAATTCGATTGTAACGGGCACAAGCTCTCTTCATAGTTGGTCCCGTTTAAGACTTATCAACGTAATGATTTGAAAACAACTAAAACCAGTGATTATCTTTTGTTCATTCAAAAATAGTGATTCATCTCGTGTATTTCCGTATTTGGAATCAATTATCAAAAGGTTAGTTCAGTCAGAAAATTCAATGAGCGATAATTATTTTCAAAATGAGTTTAATATAATTTCCATCGGTGATTACGGTTCTTTTGAATTACCCTTCCGCAGAAGAATACAAAACAAGAAATAAAATGATTATGTCGACTATTCTTCTACGAATATTTAGGAAAAGCAAAAACCGACTTTTCCTTGATTAAGACAACCATAATCTTACATAAGAATATATATTTTAAAATGTTTATGTTTTTTTTTTGTTTTTTGTGATAATGAGTTTATTTGATAAATTTTATATTTCATCGGTAATCTAGGTGGCCTAATCTGTATAAAAACCGTCTGTTAGTATCACTAAATTCTGTGAGCCAAGAAAACAATTTCCCCACGAATCAAATTCCAGATTACCAATGACCATCAGATTTTCATTTATATAAGAAAATAAAGTATAAAATTATTTAATATGTTTGTATGGTGGGAGGCAATCTTTAAATATATAGAAAGACTTTTCTCTATTTTATAAAAATCTTTTTCTGTCTTCTCAGTTCTCAATATCCAAGTCTTCTCAGTTCTCAATATCCAACAATGGTCCTTTATCAAAAATAATATCCAACAATGGTCGAAATTACGTCTCCATAAAAATGCCTTTTATTTATAAAAAAAAAATATCAGCGTAAGAAGAATCTAATTTCCAATCGACATGTAGAAATACTTTCTGCAAAAAAAATAAAAGAGTTGCATGTGTTCTAATTGAAAATCATTTCTTCGACTCTTTGGCATTTTATTTTAAAATAAAAATAAATATTGTAAGTTGTTAATAATGACAATTACAGACACAGAACAATTTGCCCACTACGAATAGAAGAATCTTACGAACAATTTGCCCACTACGAATAGAAGAATCTTACGTACATTCTTATCTCTTGTACAATAATTTTCCAACTGGATAAGCCCATTCATCTGACTCAAATCATAGGATCCGACCCGACTTATAATCCCCTTAATCCTACTTAACCCGACCCGTCTTCTAGAGTTCTAGTCCTACTAATATTTAATTTAAAAAAACTAATAGAGTCTTAATCAAGCAATTAAAAGACTAATCGCCTCTTCGCCTATAAATAAATCCCTCCATTTCCATTCTTCTACTGTCTCTTCCCTCTCTCGAACAATAACAAACGCAAAACGCAGAGATAATCAAAACTCCGAAACGTCACCGTTTCAATAGCAACGATGTTTTCTTCATCTCCAACCTCCTTTACTCATCCATTTCTCCCTTCTTCTCCGCCTCTCTCCCCCATATCTCCGCCGTCTCGCGCAACTCGGATCTCGCCTCTTCTCGTCTCCGCCTCTTGCTCTTACACCTGCGCGGAGGATTCACCGAGATTGCATCAGATCCCGCGGCGATTAACGACGGCGACCGCTTCGCTTTACGATATTCTTGAGGTTCCTCTCGGCGCTACAAGCCAGGATATAAAATCAGCTTATCGGCGATTGGCCAGGATCTGCCATCCCGACGTGGCCGGATCCGATCGGAAGAACTCTTCTTCTTCGGCGGATGAATTCATGAAGATCCACGCCGCCTATTGTACACTTTCTGATCCTGAGAAACGCTCTGTTTACGATCGGAGGATGCTGCGGCGGAGTCGTCCTTTGACCGTTGCGACCTCCGGGTTGGGTAGTTACGTCGGACGGAACTGGGAAACCGATCAGTGCTGGTAGCGAGGTGACTCAGTGGGCCGAGTTAGCCCGAGTTCATTAGTGTAACCAAAGAAAAGATAAAAAGAGTTGACTCAGTGGGCCGAGTTAGCCCGAGTTCATTAGTGTAACCAAAGAAAAGATAAAAAGATAAAATCAACGTTGTAAATAGCGATAAGTCTGGGATTGACGTTGTAATTAGTAGTAGTAAGCTTATAAAGCTAACTTGAACGATAATTAGTGTGCTCACATACGCCATGTGCTTACCATACGCTCCCTATCGTTTGCTTTAGTCTTACGTAGGATCTACGGTTTTTTTTACCCTGTGAATCCTATTTTTGTCTTTAATGAAAAAACAATACTAATATCTACTTTCGTTGTTTTGATTATTATAGAACTGTTTAATTTAGATGATACCTTACTTATGAACTTATGGCTCAAAATTTACCCATTTTCAGTTCAAAATTTATAGACTTGGAGTAGCCAATAAACAAAATCTAATATGAACAGGTTACTGAACAATCAATCATGATCAGATTAAGTTTTCTATTTGGCTTGTGATCATTTTTATGGGTATGAAAAAAGTAATACAGTAGTAGTATTTAACCAAATTAATGCTAACTTTGTTTTTCATCATACATATGAAAGGATAAGTGATAATATATTTGTGGCCCATGTGAAGTTGTGAACCAAATACACATCATTTTTCGACTTCTTTCAAGGCTAATTAAGTTGAGAGATTTTTATTAAAGGTATGATCAATCATTCTAATTTTAATATCTGTACAATAATATATCGTTCTGGTGTACTACTAATTAGTGTGATCCGAAACCAAACTTTCTAGAAGATGATGAAACCGGATTAGGAGATTTTTGTATTAGAAAAAAATACGTATCATCATCATATATTTATAGTATGTCCAAAAACCTAGACTACGCATATAAGCTGAAAATTTGCAGTTTTGCTCGACTTTGGCGATAAATGATAACCATAATTAATTCCACGTCAACTATGGGCCCTTGCAGCGACAAGATACGGGCCCGTGAATTTGTGGAAACTGGAAAGTTCAAATTTTAGTATATTTTTATCTTTTTGTCGGGAATTATTACATTAGATACTTTATTTTTATTTAATTTTTCGTAGATACTTTTATTTATTTAAATAAAAATAATTATATTCAAGTAGTAAGTATCCTTCTAGAAGCCTTTTTTTTTATAAAAAAAATCTAAGACAAATAAAAAGCAGAAGGAGACAACAAAGAAAATACCCCTAAACTCGTGGCTGCTATTCCTATTTTATTTTTTTGGTTGTGTGATTAGTAATTAGAATGTGATTCAACGACGTTATGTACAAAAGATTTTCGACGTTTAGACGTGCTAGAGTGGATTATAGATCTAGATTCATTGTAACCACTATGTCTTCGTTTGGAAAAAAATAAAGTTGTGTACTATTTAACCCATTTATGCACTTCTAGCGAACAACTTTATTTAGTTTGTTGAGTTAACAGAAAACGAACGAGGCAGAAGCCGCACACGGCACACACTCAATTTGTAAACAAAAGTTTTGAATCATTTTAGTTAGGTCATACTTTATTTCTCCTTTGGGTAAAATATCTAAATAGTATACTTCTTCCTATTATGTTGCTCGCATGTGTGTCAAATAATATATGTTATACTTACTAAAAATACTATTGAGAAAGGATAGTCATAAACATTATCCAATCAAATTCATGAAGTGTGGTGAAGTGATGAAATATGTTTGTTTGTCAATAAATAAAACTATTCAGGAGTGGAAACAAACTTAAACCAGAAAAGTCAAAAAAAAAAAAACAAATCAAACTAAAATTCTGTTTTATAAAATGGTTGGTTTAAGTGTGTCCGAATGAGACCAAACCGAATAAATCGAACCGAAACAAAATTGAACCATAAATCAGATTGTTCATGCGAATTACAAATGTCGAAGATGGCCCAGAAATAAATATGGTTGGTTTTAACATTCGATGTAGCCACACACGACTTCAAGAAAAACCCAACTAGCCTTGGCCAATAAATGCCTATGTATCTTGGGGCCCAATATAAATTATCCAATCACATTTCCAACAGTTTTCTATTTCGACGGCTATATTTACACATAAAGTAATATATATTTTTGTTGCATCTATTTCCATGAACTCAAGATTTAAACCATGAGAATCCTTAGCACAGGTTTGCTAACCGTACAAACAAAGTAATGTTGAAGATCGGAACAATTTTCGTTGACAAACCGTGACGAACAATGGCAAAATAGCATTTTCGTGATATTTTTTTAAAGAAAACCCTATTTTCCTCTACATCATATTTTGCCAATTGTTTGCAATTTTTTTAACAAAAAGATGCCCGTTTGCCCTACTCCTTATATTTATCTCCTGTATCATTTAAATTTTGTATACAAATTAAAACTGGGATCAAAATTATCAAATCAGAATCCAAAAACTTAATAGAATTGTTTTGCTTTGAAGAAGAAATTCATCGTGTGGTTTGTAATCTCTAAGCATGTCTTACGTTTTTTTTTTCTTTTTCTTGTTGACATCTTATACTGTATGGTCATTTAGATTACAAAATCGGATAATATGATATAAGATGACTTTAATAATCTGTACATGGAATATGCATAATATTAAAAAAAAAAAAGAATGAAAAGAGCTACGACGACTTGGTAAATGACCAATAAAGTAAGTAATTTACTCCGACAGCGAAAGCCGGCGACGACCGGCGTGTTCTGTAAGAAATACATAGAAATGACAGAAAACCGTGTTCGAGAGACCAAACCCAACAAAAACAAAAAATTTCTAATGTTTCTTCATTATCTTTAAAACTAAGATCAACCAGTTTCTGATTTCCTTGAGTTATATACCAGGTTTAATCTATGGGTGATCATCTAGCGAAGCAGCTATTGTCTCGACCGATTCAACTTGCAGACCAAGTCGTAAAAGCCGGAGATGAAGCCACAATTAACAAGCAAGAATGCGCCGATATCAAGTCCAAGACGGAAAAGCTCGCTGCTCTTCTCCGTCAAGCGGCGCGGGTGAGCTCTGACCTCTACGAACGTCCCACGCGCCGTATCATTGACGAGATTGAAAACGTTCTAGAAAAAGCATTGACGATGGTCCAAAGATGTCGTGACGATGGCTACATAATGCGTCTCTTCAACATAATCCCCGCTGCAGCATTCCGGAAAATGATTTCCCAGTTAGAAAACTCCGTCGGTGATGTCTCTTGGCTCCTCCGTGTCTCAACTCCCGCCGGTAACGACGACGACGAAGGTGTTGGTTACTTAGGTCTCCCTCCGATTGCAGCCAACGAACCAATCTTATGCTTAATTTGGGAACAAATTGCGGTTTTAATGACCGGTTCACCGGAAGATAAATCCGACGCCGCCGCATCATTGGCTTCGTTAGCGAAAGATAACGATAGATACGTGAAATTAATAGTGGAGGAAGGTGGAGTCAACCCTTTATTGAAACTATTGAAAGAAGGGAAGATCGATGGTCAAGAAAACGCAGCGAGAACAATCGGGTTATTGGGTCGTGACCCGGAAAGTGTGGAACAGATGATTCAACTTGGTGTTTGTTCAGTGCTTTCAAGTATTCTTAAAGAAGGTTCAATGAGAGTTCAAGCCGTCGTGGCTTGGGCTGTTTCGGAACTTGTTGATGGGAATCACGCCAAATGTCAAGAGCTCTTCGCTCAAAACAACGTGATTCGGCTGCTCGTGAGCCATTTAGCGTTTGAAACGGTTCAAGAACATAGCAAATACGCGGTTGTTGCGGGTAGAGCCACGTCAATGCATCACGCCGTCGTCATGGCAAGTAAAATCAGTAGTAAAGAGAATTTGCCGGCGGTTAACGAAGATGAAGATACTAATCCTATGGGAATCTCGAATCCGATGCCGAATCTGATGACAAATCAGATGCATAGCATCGTTACGAGTACAATGGCGATGAAAGCAGTTGGATCCGGATCAGGATCAGGATCGAACAAATTTGTTACCGGTGAGTACGAGAAATCGCCGGGAAAGCTGCCGGATAAGAGCTATAGTTTGAATTCACAGATCAAGTCTTACAGTATGTTACATCAATCGCGGAACGCGTCGGTCACGAGAGGTAGGGAGCTTGAAGATCCGGTGACGAAGACCTACATGAAAGCGATGGCGGCGAGAGCGTTGTGGAAACTCGCTGTAGGAAACACATCGATCTGCCGAGTCATCACCGAGTCACGAGCTTTGCTCTGTTTTGCAGCTTTACTAGATAAGGGAGACGAAGAGACCAAGTACAATACAGCTATGGCTATAATGGAGATAACTGCCGTAGCTGAAGAAAACTCAAATCTGAGAAGATCAGCGTTCAGACGCACTTCACCGGCGTGCAAAATGGTTGTTGACCAATTATTCCGAATCGTTGAAAACGCCGACGCCGGATCCGATTTACTCATCCCTTGCGTCAGATCCATCGGAAACCTAGCTAGAACTTTCAAATCAGCGGAGACGCATATGATCGAGCCTCTGGTTAAACTCCTCGAAAACGGAGAACCAGATTTAGTGTCGGAGGCAGCGATCGCGTTGGCCAAATTCGTGACGGAGGATAATTTCTTAAGGAAAGATCACTCGAAGACGATAATCGATGCCGGAGGATCGAATCTTCTGGTGCAGCTAGCGTACTTCGGAGAGAACGGAGTTCAAATTCCGGCGATGGTTTTGCTTAGCTACGTGGCGATGAACGTACCCGACAGTGAGCAGTTCGCGAATGACGAAGTGTTATCGGTTTTGGAGTGGGCATCGAAGCAAACGAATGTAACGGAAGATGAAGATATGGAAGCTTTGTTGTATGAAGCTAAGAGCAGACTTGAGCTTTATCAGTCTAGAGGATCCAGAGGCTTTCACTTATGATTTCCATTGAAGCACTGTCTCTGAATCGGATTAGAAATAGTTGGATTTGACTCCACATGTATTCTAATGATTTTCATGGACATGACTCTGTTTTTTTTTTTTTTTTTTTTTTCACCTCGCCAGTATCAAAATTTAATATATAATTCGTATATTGGCTTTTGGTAATGGGAACACAACATTTTTGTAGTTGTGAGCTAAAATTTTCTTCCAAAATTTGAAACTGTGAATTCAAGTAACATGCAATTTTTCGGAATCATAATCCTATGTAGATGCTCTTTGGCTAGTTTTCAATCTGCAGATTTTACAGTTCAAGAAAAATATATCGAATTGAGATATCCAAAGAAAAAAACATACCGAGTCCAGATTAAGCCCGTGTGAGTGAAAATCTTGGACTACGAACAATGAGGCCCAATATTGAATTCAACTATGGGCCCAGTCGCATTAAAAGATAAGAATTGTGACAGTGACAGGATTAAAAACGTACGGTCACAGTTAAAAGCCAGGGTGGACGCGTGCACACCTGATAACCGACGCCGTTAGAGGAGAAAGTGAAGTGGCAGCGTTTCCCAAAGAATCCTCCACTTAATTTTAATTTGGGCCGGGCGGCGAGTCAATTAGGGTTTCGATTACATTCCACTAATTAGGGTTTTCTCTGTTATTCCCTTAAATTCATAGATTAATCTTATCAAACCTCTATATATTCACAACTCGCCTACGGCTTTTCCAAAAAAAAAAACCCTAATTTCTCAACTTCAATATCCCATGGCGTTAGAAGATCAATCGGCGGCGAGGTCTACCGGGAAGGTTAATTGGTTCAATGATGCTAAAGGCTATGGTTTCATTACTCCCAACGAAGGCGGCGATGAGCTTTTCGTTCACCAATCCTCAATCCACTCTGAAGGTTTCCGGAGTTTAACTATCGGCGATTCCGTTGAATTCGCCATCACGCAAGGAACTGACGGTAAGACTAAAGCCGTCGATGTCACTGCTCCCGGTGGTGTTCCTCTCAAGAAGGAGAAGAACTCTCGCGGTAACGTTGGTAGGCGTGGTGGCGGTTGCTACAATTGCGGCGAGGCTGGTCATCTTGCAAGGGATTGCCGTAACGGCCGTGAACGTGGAGCTGGAGGAGATGGTTGCTACAACTGCGGCGATGCTGGTCATCTTGCAAGGGATTGCCATAACGTTGATGAAGGTGGATCCGCCGGAGCTGGAAAGGAAGTAAACTGTTACAATTGCGGTAACGTTGGTCACTTTGCAAGGGAGTGTAGTAAGAAAGTGGTTGGTAACGGCAGAAGCGGCGGTGACCGTAGTGGTGGATCTTGTTATACATGTGGTGGAGTAGGTCACATAGCAAGAGAGTGTCCGAGCAAGAGACAGCCGCCTGCTTGTTATACATGTGGTGGAGTAGGTCACTTGGCTCGTGACTGTGACAGTAGAGGAAGCAGCGGTGGTGGAGGTAATGGTAAGTGCTTCAAATGCGGCAAGGAAGGTCACTATAAGAACGAATGTTCAGTGGCTTGATTGGTTTCCTAATCAACAAAGATAAGAAGAATGAAATTGAATCGAGTTATATAGTTAGTATATATTTCTCTTCCTTTTCATTTATCCTTTTTGTTGATGGGAATGAAATTGCCTGGTCCTTTTGGTGTTTTTGAGTTTTTATTATTATCATTATTATACGAAGAGTGATCCTTTTTTGTTATGATATGATATAAGTTTAGCTAGACTTGTTTAATGATATGGATTGGATGCTCTGTTTCTTTTGGAATTTTGACCTCATGTTTGCTTATGTCATTAAGTTTGAGTTTTGTCCTTTTTCCAACTTTTACTAGTTTCGGTTTATGTCCTTTGTACTTGATGTTTGACTATAGCATCATAACAAAGAAGTCACATGTTTGAAACTTTTAACTCATTCCAACAACTTTTGATACAAGATCTGTCCAATCTTTGGTTCTTTTGGTGTAGCACATTTGGCAATTTGTAGACATGGTTATTGGTCCAAAGGTTATATAACCTTCTCTTGCGTTTTGATGTCCTTATATAATTGATATAGAACCTACTGATAAGGTGCCTTCTCGTTCTTGTCTTAACATAATCTCGTGGATGAGGTTTAAGTACTGACATCACACTGATGTGTTGATCTTTATCTGCTTTGTACTGTCACAGCCGTCCGGTTGAAAGTTGAACTTAATTTACCGTCATGTTTAGCAGAGTGATGACGAATCTTCCTAATAGAAGAAACAAGAAACCCAAGTTTGGTGTTCACCTTTTTTTTTTTTATTACAAAACCACAATCAAATAATCATTGGTTAGCATATAGTAAAATACACAAATTCCTGATTAGGTTAAACATCATCCACGTCTTCTTGTGTTTATATAACGTTTCATCCAATCAGCCAAAACCCCTACCAATTGTACTATATGTTAAACCTCTGGTCAATCAATATAAATAACTTGTAACAATGAAAGAAGCATAAACCAACCAATCAAGTTGATAACTCTACATCACACAATTAAAGCTTGGAATGTCGTTGACCCAACACCCTCTCTTTTCTTTATAAAACAAATCTTACAAATTCTCACCCCAACGTTAGCCACTGTGTCTCTTTCATGTAATAACTCAAAATAAAATAAATTAAAAAATCGTATTTCTCTCCTGAACCTTTTGTTCCATGTTCCAGCTGCAATATAGATTTTTGGAAAGCCTCAGCTCACGTAATAGCAAACATCATCATCATATATTATTTTGTCAGCTTGTAATAATTAAACTAACAACAGTGACACAACACAACTTGGGTGGATAGTAGATAGTAGATAGTAGATAGATACTCTTATTAAGACTAAGACCGTGTCCCTTGGAAGAGAGAAGAAGTCAGGAATCTTAGGATGCATCACAGACCACGTCTTCTCTTTTACCATTCTTTTGTTCAGCCTCTACGTTTGAATAACAATTTTTTTTTTCGAAGGCTTCGAATTTAATAGTATTTTCCGTTTCTTAAACTATAATAAAATAGTTTTTGTTCGGATCAAATCATATTTTTAGTAAAAAATAAATTATGTTGTTTAAAACTGTCGTTATGTGAAAATAATTGTATCTATACCTCTAAGAAAAGTAGAGAATTCCGTTGAGAATATTGATAGTATTGAACTAATGATGATTAACGTTTTCTTAATAAAAATCAAGATAAATCTCCATAAGACAATGATATTGTGAGAGATTTACTTTGAAACAACGATGTACTCATAGATGGTGATTAGTCTGCGTTAGTGATTGGATAACCCACCAAACCAACAAAATTAGCAGATACTAAGCAACGGATCATTTTATTTTATTTTAGAATGGATTCATCTTTTATCCAAAAACCAAAAACAAAAATAGTATTTTTGCAAGAAAGGAGGAGAAGTTGTAATTTAGATCACCGACATCAAGCTGATTAAATCCATATGCAACCCATACTGTCGAATCATACAAATAAACAATTAAGAAGATGTTATAATAATATTTTCCATGATTCAAAAAAATGTTTTTTCTATATATTTTAATGAGAATTTTTGTTTTAAATAACGTGAACATGTCGGACACATTGGCCGACTCACATAGACAAAGGCGGCATGGGCTCACGTGAAAGCCGACCTTTCTAAATATCTCAAAGCCCTATAAGATTCAATCCCCCCAATACTTTTTCCTCTCCTATTTCTTTCTAAATTCTCTTCCCATATAGTACTTACTATATATACAAAGCCCACACATTTACCACTCTTTATTCATTTCTCACCAGAGCAGAAACAGAAGTCACCGGAAAAATCACTTCCGGCGATACAAACACAAAACAAGTTCTTTCTTTAGACTCTGGTCACTCTTTGCTCTAATGGGTCAATCTCAAGTTTCTCTCTTTCTTCTTCTAATTCTTGTTTTGATCTATGGTGTTTCCTCCACCACCTTCACCATCGTTAACCAGTGCGGCTACACCGTCTGGCCTGGCCTTCTCTCCGGCGCCGGAACCGCTCCTTTACCCACCACTGGATTTTCATTAAACCCGACTGAAACACGTGTTATCCCAATCCCCGCTGCTTGGTCTGGCCGTATTTGGGGCCGTACTCTCTGCACACAAGACGCAACCACCGGGAAATTCACTTGCGTCACCGGAGACTGTGGTTCCTCAGCAGTCGAATGCTCCGGATCCGGAGCCGCACCTCCGGCGACACTCGCTGAATTCACCTTAAACGGAGCCAATGGTCTTGATTTCTACGACGTCAGTCTCGTCGACGGTTACAACATCCCCATGACCATTGTTCCTCAAGGCGGCGGAGATTCTAACGGCGTCGTCGGAAACTGTACTATCACCGGCTGCGTGGCGGAGCTCAACGGTCCCTGTCCTGCTCAGCTGAAAGTGGCGGCGACTGGGACTGAAGGAGTGGCTTGTAAAAGCGCGTGTGAGGCGTTTGGAGAGCCGCGTTATTGCTGTAGCGGCGAGTTTGGAACGCCGGACACGTGTAAGCCGAGTGAGTACTCGGAGTTTTTCAAAAACGCGTGTCCGAAAGCTTATAGTTACGCCTACGACGACGGAACTAGCACCTTTACTTGTGCCGGAGCTGATTACATTATCACTTTCTGTCCTTCTCCTAACCCAAGGTACTAATAATATTCCTATTTTTATTATTTACAACTAACATAAAATTCCTAAGAAAAATATATGATTGCTTCAAGTGGAAACAGTACTTTTAATATTTGAAAAAAACAATTCGGTATTTCTTTTTTGCTAATTATAAGTTTGGTTCCGATGGTCCTATCAAATCAATTTTAAAAAGGAAAAAAGTTTGGTTCTGATTCTCTTAGAAGAAGTCCGGTTTCGATTTTTTTTAACATTCAAACGTTAGATTTGTTTTTAATTTATTTTGGAAATGAATAATTCACTTCTCTTTTTTTCTGGCAACGTTTTGAATGAGGTGAGGTCAAATCACCGAATAAAAATCATGGCGCACGCTTTTTCATATTGTACCGCGTTCATTTGTCAATTTGTGAAATCATAGACAAGACGACATTTTCATTTTCACCCGTTGGCATAATTATATCAACATAATAAATAAAAACATAAAATATCTAATGTTCTCTGTTGTACACACAGATTTTTTTCTTTCAAACGTCGGTGAACTGTGGCCATGTATGGTCCAACACGGCTCTTCTGTTCATATTGCAATAACTCTAATATTGGTTTACGAAACGTTATTTAAAAAAAAGTTAATTGTTGATAATTAAGTTTGTCTTCTTGTATAATTTGTCTTCAGTGTGAAGAGTGCAACGAAGGGACTCCAAACCGAATCGGTTAGCTACTCTGCTGCAACTCTAAACGTGTTGCCAACTCTCTCCGTCGTGTTCTCGATGGTGGGCGTTTTGGCCGTGGCATTTTGGGCGGTTTAACGCGTTATCGTCTGAGAAGAAACAAAAAAAGGCCAGAAGAGAAGAGTTAATTAGTCGAATAGAGATTCGAGTAACAATTTTTGGAGCAACTTATGTATGGCTCCAAAGTACCAAGGATCAAATTGTTTTAGATTTAGTTAATAGACTTGTAGTATAGTTTCTTCGTAAATTTTTAGACAAATGTTACGTCTTTATGGTGTATGTAGGAGATATGTATAACAGTTTTGCTTGCAGAATTAATTGATTTGGTAACCCCTTTTTTAATTTCAAATTGTTAAGTAAAATAATATTAAAAATGTAATTAAAATGGTAGAACATCCAAAATTTGCAACTCTACGCTTTCATGCTATATTAGGGGATATAAACGATGGCGTTTTGTAAACTAACGGCTAGGTTGTGTTCCTTTTAAAATTTTAGGTTATTAAACTAGTGTTAGCCTGTTGTTAGGTAGTGAAAATCTTATCTTAACTAAAGTCAACTTGCTCGTGACTGTTCTGCACGCACTCCACGGAGCCATAGAACACCGATTCGAAAACATCTCAATTGCCTCAGATTCACATAAACTTATTAAGGTCATATTAACGAAGTATTCTTCCAAAGAACATTATGGAATTTTTCATGATATCCTCTATCTCGCTATAAAATTTTCTTCGATTTCTTTCAAATTTGTTCTTAGGAAGGAAAATAGACAGGCTGATTATATAGCTAAAGAGGTTTTAAGAAATCTTTTAAGCAGCTGGGCGTAAGCCTGTTATCTAATTAAAGCAGTAGTATTTTGAAAAAAAAAAAAAAACTAAAGTTAACTTGCGAGGAAAATGTTATTAAAATTGGTGGGTAACTACACTATTAACAGTAAGTTTTATATTCATAGTGAGAGGGCGAACTTATTCTCGGTCTTGCTTTTTCTTCTTTTCCTTCCTTGAAAAAGTTGACATATTTGTTTATTCAAGATCAACCTTTCACAATCGAATTCCAATTTACATATAAAGAAACACACAAAGCAGTATCAATTGCAGAAGAAACAAACAAATTTGGACCTTATGATTAAAGAATCTCTCCCACTCACACCAAATTCCCTTTGAGATTCTGTGATTTATCTGTCTTCTTCTTATGGCTCTGTTCCGTCTCCATCTCTCACCTTACGTCTCTGTTCTCGGATTCATCCTCTTGTTGCTCCGTGATGGTTAAAAATTTCTCCTTTTTCTTCATCTCATTTTCACTCAAATTTTAGAGTTTCGGCTAATTCACGTTTTGTTTCTCCTCTGTTTTGTTTTCCTTAAGGTGTCACTGTCAAGTGTGCAACCTTCACGCTAGTTAACAAATGCGATTTCACGGTGTGGCCAGGGATATTATCCGGTTCAGGTAGTCCCAAACTCGATACTACAGGATTCGAGCTCTCCAAAGGCACCTCTCGCACTTTACAAGCACCCACAGGTTGGTCAGGTCGTTTCTGGGGTCGTACCGGCTGCAACTTCGATGATTCTAGTAGCACCACGTGCTCAACCGGCGATTGCGGCTCGGGCGAGATGGAATGCAACGGATCCGGCGCTGAACCGCCAGCCACACTAGCTGAGTTCACTCTCGGCATTTCCGGGTCTCTTGACTTTTATGATGTCAGCCTCGTTGATGGCTATAACCTTCCCATGATCGTGGAGGGTTCCGGTTCATGCACTACCACAGGATGTATCTCGGACTTAAACAAGAACTGCCCAACAGAGCTAAAAGCCAAGAGCGGTTTAGCTTGTAGAAGCGCGTGCGAGGCGTTTGGAACACCAGAGTATTGCTGCAGTGGCGCATACGGTTCACCGGATACCTGTAAGCCGTCGATGTACTCACAAGTGTTTAAATCAGCTTGTCCTAAATCGTATAGTTACGCATACGATGATGCCACAAGTACTTTCACTTGTAGTGATGCTGATTACACCATCACTTTCTGTCCCATCTTGTCCAGGTAAAACAGTTATAAGAAAGACAAGAGTTTGGTCTATAAAGATCAAAGCTTTTGAATCATGTGTTTGTGTATGGTGTGAAACAGTTTAAAGTCTTCGAGAGAACCACCACCTCCTGAAGAGACAGGAGATGTATCTAGTTCTGGAACTGAGCCGAGTACAGAGACGCAACAACCGATACAAGAAGCGTCATTGACGAATTCTTATTTAGCGGATATGGCCATTGGAGAATCTACTAGAAACACCGCTTCTTTTGTTCTCCTTTACGTGATTTTGCTTCCTGTAACATTGATTTTTTGTTGGGTCAGCTTGTAGCTTTGGATACTGTGAAACAATGACAAAAAGAAACTAAGAGACATGTAAAAACAGAGAAGGGGTAAAACATTTTAATTTCCTGAATAGGTAAGGCAAAGCTTGCCAGTTTGAGGGAAAAGTTCAATTGAAATATTTAGATTCGTCGTCTTGTATCATTCTCATGAGCTGCATAATTCAAGAAACTAAAAGTTCTGAAATAGATGTGCAAAAAAAGATATACTGTATATGTTTTTTCAGAAAAAGTTTCATAATGGCTCCAATCATATTGAGGATCACATTTAGTCACACGCATGAAAAAAAAAGATTCTTAAAGATAAAAAGACGATCTGAGTTCATCTCAAATGATTCCTTTGCCATCTATATTATTTTCCAAACTGTTATTATTAATCAAATTATTATGCAGAAAAGATTACTTTCAACACTAGAAAAACCAGAAAAGACAACTAGAAAATAGATTCAAAAACCAGGATTTAGAATGAAGAAAAGCTTGATGTAGTTCATCAATGGCAGTACACTTGATCTAGAATCTTATAGCTTTTATTATTGATATTGTTCTATATCTTCTCTTTAGATGAACGGCTTTGCCTAACTCACTATACTAAAAAGGAAGATAAGAGCATCTTGCAGAGAGTCAAAAGGTTTCAACTTTCAAGTCCCACCCACTGAATATTATAATAATCTATAAATAAAAGCAAGCACACAATATGTTAAATAAAGCTTAAGAGATTGAGTATACCTGCGTTTATTCTCCAGCCATAGCCGCAAATAAGAGATACTCTTCCACTAACTATGATTAGTAATTTGAATAAGTAAAGGATAGCAATGGTTCTTGTAATAGTTAGGCCAAGAATCATCTCCTTTCACAAGCTTCTCATGGCACTTCCAAACTTTTGCATCATAGTCTTCAGTTAAGACGTAGTGTAAACCAACGTCTTTAATCTCCTTCAGGAACTTGTCTAAAGAGTCACCTCTCTTAGGACTAAAGAATAATGCCTCAGAGGGTTCTTTGGCTTTAAGCAGCACCTTGATGATTCTTACAAGGTGCTTATGAAATTCCTTGAAAAATGTACTGTTGAATTCATAAACATAAGTGTTATGATAAGGGATGATAAAAAAACATATCGATAAAGCGGAAGACTGAAATCGAGAGCAAGGAAAAGTGAGGAAGGTACCAATCGCTTGCAACTATGATGTCAAAAGAGTTGGTTAACTCTGAAAGTTCTTGCTGATTCCAGTGCAACTCCATGGCTTTTACACTTGTGTTGCCAAATGCCATGGAGTTGGATTCTATGTTACGCTTAATATCTGGATATTAAATACATCAACGTATCCAAAAAAATATTGAGTTGGATCCTATGTTACGCTTTAGTACATCAATGTATACACACAACAATGAGAGTAGGATACAATTGACTACTTGGAGATTTCCATCTGAGATGACCACTTGTGAGGCCTCTGTGGCAGCTGCAATAACTAAACCGGCGAATCCATACCCTGATCCAAGCTCAATTACTCTTTTACCTCTGCAACATTTCAGCGAACCAAGTAAAATGTAAGAAGAAGAAGTTAATAAAACACAGATACAAATCAGTTTTATATACACAGAAACCTGAAACGTTCTGGCTGAGACTTGCAAAAGTATGCTAGAACTTCTTCCGAGGGCCACTGACCTGGAACAATGACGACAGTAACCTAAGTTATGAATTCAGAGATTCACAAACCAAATAACAACTGAAAGCCCCCCAAGCAACTCAATGTATTTGTTTTGTAACGTTTGAAGCATGGTTAATTCCTACATAGTATATAGTATGACATACTAAAAGTTTAAGACCAACAAAGACAGATATATAACACAAGAGACAACTAGAGATACAATGAGAATGAGAACTTACAAACAAGTCCTGTATTATCAATGTTGTATCGATTAGAGATCTCTAAGTCATTGAGATCACTGCAATTATCCACTCTTTGTCTGCACAGATTTACAGAAACAGACAAAAAAAAAAGTTGTTTGGAGTGGAAAATGTAGAAGATAAGAAGAAGCCGTGACATTGTTCCATTCGATGACATTACAGATGAAAGCTTAAATAACGAGAATCCTAACGTTAGATAGAGTTTCGGAGATCCAGAGACGGAAATTGTGTAGCAAACGCATACTTCCCGAGAATGATCCGATTCCAGAGAAGAATTGACCATCTGGCACGGAATCAAGTTGAATCCTTGAAATCTGCTTGATCTCAGCTTCAGGTTGAGAATCTGATGAAAATTGAAAGATGATCTAATTAGCTATTGAGGATATGAAATGGAGAAATGGAATGCCGGAAGAAAGGGAATTTCAATCAGATCTACGGAGAAGCGCTTGACGAAGAAATTCCATCTAAGAGAAGAAGAAGAAGAAGAAGAAGAAGAAGAAGAAGAAGAAATGGGATCCATGGAAGATTCGTTATCGCTTCCTCCTCTAATTCTTATTCCCGGCGATAATGGAATCCTCTGCAACCGCTCCCAAGCTTTACCCAGCCGTCGACACTTCAACCACTGACGCTCCTCTCCCTACTTCATCTTCCTCATCTTGTACCAATAATCTCTATCCTTCACTCGATGTGAATGATCTTGTCAACAACATCTTCCCGGAGCCCACCACCGTCTACGATTCGGCTTCAGCTCCTCCCATAGCGACGGAGGAAGTGATTCTCAAAATCCACGGCGCAATCCTCCATCTTATCGATAAATCCTACAGCGTAGAACTCGCTTGCGGTGATCTTGAGATTCTCCGTCTTGTTCAAGGAGAAATCACCGCTCGTGCCGATGATGAGATTCAATGGCCGTTGAACAAAGATGCATCCGCCGTGAAAGTCGATGAGTCTCATTACTTCTTCTCACTCCGACCCGTTAAAGAATCCGGGTCGTCGGATCATTCAAACGACGAAGAGAACAACGGATTAACAATCGCTTCCGAAGGACAAGAACCGCTGCTAGAGCAGCTAGACAAGATCTTAGTGGATTACAGCAGTTTCACGGCGAAGGAGAAACAGAAGGAAGAGGAGAACAACGTTTTGGACTTGACGGCGGCGAAAGAGACATCGCCGGCTGAGTTGAAGGGAGAGAGGAAAAAGATGGTGGAGAAGCAATGTACGGCGTATTGGACGACTTTGGCTCCGAATGTTGAGGATTACAGTGGAGTTGCAGCGAAACTGATCGCTGCTGGTTCTGGTCAGCTGATCAAAGGGATTTTATGGTGTGGTGATGTCACAATGGATCGGCTTATGTGGGGAAATGATTTCATGAAACGGAAGTTGACAAAGGCAGAGAAAGAGAGAGAAGTTAGTCCTGCAACTTTGAGACGTCTCAAAAGGTACAATCTTCAATTCTTTATCTTTGGAATGTGTTCTCGTTACTGAATTATACAAATATGTAACAGAGTGAAGAAGATGACGAAAATGACAGAGAAAGTGGCGAATGGTGTGCTCTCTGGTGTTATAAAAGTTTCTGGATTCTTCGCGAGTCCTGTGATAAACAGCAAAGCTGGGAAGAAACTCTTTGGTCTTCTCCCTGGAGAAATGGTTCTTGCAACACTTGATGGATTCAGTAAGTTGCTTACATCTTTCTTCATGATTATGATGATTGTTTATTGGAGATTGATTCTTCTGATGATATATTTTGGATGTTGCTTTTGATAGACAAGGTTTGTGATGCTGCTGAATTAGCTGGAAGGAAGGTTATGAAAACATCTTCAACTGCCACTACTGAAATAGTCGATCACAAGTAAGTAATTTTAAAAACAACATGGTGGTTTCAATTTTATATCGTTCAGATTGTTAATGTTTTGATTTGATTTGTAGGTATGGAGCAAAGACAGCACAAGCGACAAACGATGGGCTTGGAGCAGCAGGGCATGCTATGGGAACGGCTTGGACAATTTTCAAGATTAGAAAGGCTCTTAACCCCAAGAGTGCCATGAAGCCATCATCACTTGCTAAAACCGCTATCAAAACGGCAGCTGAAGAGAAAAAGAAAGGGAAAAAGAGTTCCAAATAGGCTTGTGGATGATGTGTTGTTTGTACATTAGTCTCCTTTATACAGACAATAGTTGAAAAGATTAGGTATTTGTTGTTGGTGTTGATGCAAGGTCTTGATCCTTTGAGAGTCATGAGATTTATGTAGACATTGTTATATTTTTACATATTGGGTTTGGTTAGGCAAAATTCCTCGATTAACCTAGAACAAAAAAACAAATGTTAAACCTTAAAATCGAACAAATCCTTCCAATAATAACACTTCGGTCTGTATTCTAATTGATCAAGTTCAATAAATAGAAAAAATCAATCCTAACAAAAAAAAAAAAAAAATCCCCTTTGATCGAAAACATGATGGTTTCACATGCTTTGCCGTTTTTATGCACACAGAACAAACTAGACGTCGTTTCATGGTAACCAAAACAGTATTGTGTTTATTTCTATTTTCAGCCCACAAGAAAAGAGAAATAAATACCTGAATTGTCCCATAACTAAGATTTCGAACCAGCGAGCTCGAAGCTCTGACCTACTTAGCTAAGTAGGCTCACCTGTTGTCTCTGTCTTCAACACAAGACGAGAGATCAGAAACGCGAAACAGAGGAACCCGCTTCTCCGCCATGAAAGAAGATTACGAGGTGCGACTTCTGATTTCTAATTCTTCGGCTTTTATCGGATTTGTAGGGGTAAAATCGGATTCGTTTTTCATGAAAAAATGAAAAAATTGGGTAGAAGGGAAAAAAAACAAACTAGTCTTCATTGAATTCTCTTGGTACCTGCTGCGAAAGCTGCGTCTTTTAATCTGCACCATGAAATTCAATTTGTTGATTCATAGTTCTAAGGATTAAAATATTCGAACTATGGTTTCTTCGTTATCCCTTGTTGATCATCAATACAATTTTAATGGAATGGAGAAAAAAGGTTTGTAAAAATCCAAGCTTTAGGATTATTAGTGAATCAGAGTCTTTTGTCTTCTAATTTAAATCGGAATCACGAAATTGTGTCGCTTATTTGTTATTTGTTTCTGATTCTTAACCAAAGTTCTTGACTTTTTGGTTTTACTGTTTAATTGTTATTAAAAAAGTTGAGCCTGATGATATCTTATAGGTTGATGAGAAGAAGCAAGCTGCTGCTGATGTATTGTTTAGCTATTCCAAGTTTGCAATGGCTTGCATTGGAAACCAGACTCGTCCTACTGACATGAGGTTGCATTTGATGAAGGTATTGTATTGAATTGTTTCAGCCATTTAGTTTGTGTCTTGTGATTTGAGTAGGAACATGTTTAGGTTGATGGACTTTTGCTACTTTTACAGGAGATCTCGGGATTGCCAACTTCTCTGAAAAGAAGAGAAACTTCTAGAGCAGCAACTTCTCCTGATCCAGTTGGCGAATCATCAAGCTCTGGTACTGCCAGGCTAGATAAGACGGATAGTTTCAGGGCACTTTGATTTGTAATGTTCTTCCTCATAAGATATACGCTAGTATCTGTGGCTGAAAATCCTATTTATGAAATGTTAGCTGATGATTTTACCCATGATAGTGTTAATTGCTGTATCGCCATATGTGTGACTCTGAGAAATAAATGCTATGCTACTACTTGGAAATACTATCTGTTCATATTATCTCTTCAGACATACGTGGGTATATGCATCCCATTTTTTGAATGTATCATTTACGTATGGTGTAGTTTCTATGTTATTCCTGAGCACAGAACATGGTTTCTTGAGTCAGATTGTTTGTTATGGAAATTATGAGTCATCGAGAATTGGAGGGTTATTGCAAGCGAATCACTATTGGTTCTTCCTTTAAAACTGTATCTTCTCATCCACAGAGTTCGTTTCTTAGTTAATTTTTGTTTCTTTGACTCGGTGAAAGTAGTCTTTTTTTCTAAGAGAGAGTTCACATGCTGCTATAGGTACAGTGGCTTGCTAATGTTATTTATGAGGCTTTAGGATTAAACAACATTCATAATTTTGGACCAATTCCAAAGCATTGAAGCTTGAAAAGGAGCATGAAGGTAACAGCGCATGACGTTTGTAAATTCTTCTCATAACCGTTTTCGTATCACAATAGCTGCAGTAACAGCGATTCCTAGCATCTGCTGCGTCACTGCTGATGGAATTTTTCTTGGTGGACAAAATCCTAGTTCTGAAAGTTTCTTATGTGAAATTGTGTAAGCTCCGAAGAACGTATCCTCGTCCTGACACACATAATACATTTTTTTATATTAAACCAGAGAATCATCCTAGGTAAAAATTTCTTAACTGAAATATAAGCTACCTTTGCATACAGCTTAACAAAGGGGTGGAACTTGGGATCATCAAGTAGAGCCTTGTCGGTTTTCAGTTGTAGCAACCCTGGAGTTTCCCCTTTTAGAAGCTCTCTGAAACAGCAATTAGCAGACAATGTAAGTTTCAGAACTCTCGCTCTAGCTTTGTGTGATTTTGTTGTTCACTTACACGAAATATGAATTATCAAATTTGAGAGGATCCTGTGTCCAAGGACCTTCAAAATCTGATCTCTCCTTATGTGCACGCCCCTAGATATAAAAGCAGCAACCAAGTTGGTTAATTGGAGCACGTTTTATTGACCAGCGAATATGTTCAAGGAGTGTTAGTACTTAGTACCAAAGTGTGGCCTCCAGAGAGAGCTACAATGTCTCTATCCGATAGACCCATACGAGAGAAGAGAGTTCTTAAATGTGAAGCACCTGAAATAATCCAAAAGGAGGGCTTAGTCAGTTTTTGAAATAGAATTGTTGCAAGGAGCTACAAGCTGCGGGAGGAACCTTCATTTGGATTTGGAAGTTCCCCGTCGTCTGCGGAATCAGCATCCTGATATTATATATCTCAGCATTAGTAAAAATCACTTAGCAACTATGATTTTAACGTATATCCGTTAGTGGTAAGTGTTAAGTACCTTACGGCCTGGAGTGAATGGGATTGTAGGGCCACCAGTAACCTCCACTGCAACAACTCCAGCAAGCTGAAACGAAATCAAAGAATCTGTCAAGCTGACCATCGATGGGGAAGAAAGTTTATATATATATATATCAGTGTTTACCTGATAAAGGTCTGCGTAAGAGACTCGAGGATGCTTGGCCTTTATTTCCTCTGAAACCAGAAACCAGAATTCAGACGTGAAAGGAAACAACTACAAATTCATGTCAGGTCATGAAGAGTAGTAGTAATGGATTCAAGGTATCATAAACTCACCGCAGAAGGCGACTGCTTTCTCCAAACCTTTGTTGTGTGCACGGTTTAGCTCTTCCTTGAACCTGATTGATCCATTGGGACCTCCGGTTTTTTTCTTGGCATCATAGGTTCCTGCATCATGCCATCTATATGCACACAAGAATTTGCTTTTGGAAACATTAAGACAAGGAAGAAAAACGGAGAATGATTCCCAGAGAGAGAGAGGATCTTACGCAAGACGAAGCATAATGGGAGCACAGTTTCTGGAAGAGATGAGAGCTCGAAGATCTCTACGAGTCTTCTCTATCTCTTTGAGGTACTCTGCATCAACGTTCACTGCCATTGTAAGACTTTCAAAGCACAAGCAAAATAACTAAAATCGATGAACAGATATGACTGAAAATATCTCAGAGCTGAATAAGAATGAAGAATGTTTCAGAACGATGAATATATATATATATATAGAAATATATAGGATTGAAGAAGAGTATGTGGGAGAAGTATGTTTTGTCATATGGAGAAAGCAAAGTATTTTTTATAGTTTTGAATAACCCTTTTGCTAATCTTCGCATCTATTCAATTTTTTTTCATTCATGCAGAGTTATTAGTTTAGAAACCATAACCCACCCTTTTGCTAATCTTAGCTGTTTAAAGTTTAAACACTCGCACTAACGAGTAAAACGACCAATAGAGCCCAATGCCCATACATTTTGTTGGTAAGGGATTATTTGGGTCTTTAGGCCCATTGGACTTATTATGAACGCCTTTCGTTGTTGTGTATTGTGTAATTTTAACTTAGGCCTTAGACTGCCGAAATTTAACGGTCGGAAAAATTTGAGTCAAGTGATAGAAAAAGTGCAATGTTAAGAAAAGAAAAAAAATGCAATGTTACTAAATAGTAAATACTAATTACAAGTGCAATGATAAATAAATAACATGAAAAATTAATATCAATTATATTCAAATGGTTGAAAATTTTCAGAAAAATGAAAATTTGCTACAATTCAAATTGAAAGTTGAAACTAATAAAAACAGAAAAACGTTAATATTAATTTTCTATAAAGAAAAAAAAAGAAAAAAAAAAGGAACCAAAACAATCGGGAAGTTGATGGCGGAGATTATTCCATAAGCGAACGCTTCAATGGCAATTAATTCCGGCCATCACATTCTTTTAGTTGTCTCTTTCTCTCTCTACTAGTTCCTCGATCCCAATTCTTCATCGTCCTCGCGTTTTGTTTATTCATCATCATCATCTTCCTTGTCTCACATTTCTCTGATTTTGTTTTTGTTTCCTTTTAGGGTTTGTTTCCACATTTACATTTCTTTGGTTGTTCCCGGAGATAGTTGTTAATTGAAGATAATGTTGGAGGAAGTGGCTTCATATTCATATTGTTTTCTGGGTTCCTCAGGTGTAGATCTGAGGTTGGTTTTTCTTTAAATTTTGTATCTTTTGAATTATCTCTTGATCATTGCTTGTGGAGGCAATGAGCGCTTCAAGGTTCATAAAGTGCGTTACCGTTGGTGATGGAGCTGTTGGTAAAACTTGTTTGGTGATTTCTTACACCAGCAACACCTTTCCCACAGTAATCATTGTCATTCCTTTTGATTATTATTTGTCTGATTCTGGATCCATGAGTAAGCTCAATAATGTTGTAAATTTCTTCCATTGGAACAGGATTATGTTCCGACTGTTTTCGCTAACTTTAGTGCAAATGTTGTTGTTAATGGGAGCACCGTCAATCTAGGATTGTGGGATACTGCTGGTAATGATCATTCTTGGAGAGAGCTTTTGTAGCTGCAGCTATAGATAACCATGGTCTGAATTATATATATGTTTGGTCTGAATTGTTTAAACAGGGCAGGAGGACTATAACAGATTAAGACCTTTAAGTTACCGTGGTGCTGATGTCTTCATTCTAGCCTTTTCTCTCATTAGTAAGGCTAGTTATGAGAATGTCTCCAAGAAGGTGACTTTTCTTATTTTGAACTACATATTTCTTATTTTCTCTCATTATATATATTTAGGAGTTATCTAAATATATTTCTAATACGAATAGAATTAAGGTTAACTGTTTTCATATATAAGAAGATATCAACTTTGTGACATAACTTAAGAGTTTATATAGATTAAGATTGAGAGATTGAGAGAGCTTTAGTTTTGAGTGATTTTCTAAAATTTAATAAAAAGAGTTATTTTTTATTGATCTTTGAATTCTTAATTGTATGTTAAACTCTAGATATATAAAGTTATAATTCTTAATACAGATTAGGATTCACGGGTTAGCTTGAATGATTAATACGATACCAACCATTCAATGCTAAAAAAAGTATAAACGATACCAACTTTGTATTGGAAGCTGGCAGATACAAGAGTAAGAAAAGGAAAAAAAAATGTGGTGAAACTGAAACCCATTGATAAAGGATACATGTATGTAAGACCTTTGTTCCTAAATGGTAGAGTCTTAAATCCATGGTACAAACTACAAAGTGGGTTGATGCGTATAGTTTAATAACTAAGTTTATTTGGTCAGAATCAAGGCAGAGTTTAAGAGGTACTCTTTTTCGTTATACCGCTATTTTTTAATAATTTCGATTCCGACAAAGTGTTAGACATTCGATGACCATTTTCACTATTAAAACCCACAAATTTAGTTTAAGTACTGTATAAATACTTTTGTTTTAGTGGTGAGTTTGTTTTTTTAATGTGTTATGGAGAATTTAGCTGTCCCATTTATTGTTAGAGATAAGGACATTTCGAGACATTTATTTTAATACTATAAAGTAAGATGCACGATTATTCCCAACTAAATCACATGGAGACAATTCACCAAACAACTAAAACAACAGTTTTTATATCTTTATTACATGCATCCAATAAGAATTTCCCTTTCTTACTTTTACAACTATGACATGCTGTATAATATAAATCGGGTTATGTTGGTTCATTTGAAATTTTGCTTAGAAGAATTAGGTTAACCTTATTTGTTTGTTGCGTAAAACACATTCGATATATCAAAAACCGTTTCGTAGGCGTGCAAATGGTATGTTCCCACTTCACACACCTTTATTGATTCTCGAAAATATATTCCTTCGAGCAAATTTAATGTATACTACGATATAAAAATCTGAAATAGTCTTGTTTTTCAGCATTATATTTATTTTAGAAACCTACACTTTCACTTTCGAAAAAAAAACCCTAGACTTTTCATAGAACCTCAAACAGTTTACGAATATTAATTTAATCGCTCTTTTAAACTATATCAAAACATTAAGCAATTAATGACCTTGTGCATTATGCATATGGGGAGTTGACAAAAAAAAAAGTAATTTCTGTTATTATTTTTTTCGTTAATGTAGTTTGTCACTGTAGTAAAATAGTGAACAATTATGATTATATACAACACACATGCAAATTTTTCAAATTTAAAATTACGTTAGGATAAGTAACAATATTAGTACCAATCATAATATGATTTTTTAAAAAAAAATTGCGTGTGATGTGTGAGTTACTTTTAAGAAGTCAAATGGCCATTTACAAGATTATTGTCAATACTTTGATCAGTGTCACGGAGCAATTGTAATATTAACATTATATAGGAAACTACTATTTTAATGCCCAAAATAAGTAATATACTTTAGGAAAGAAAATTGGTAACATTTATAGAGTAAACGCATGGCATATGGGCACTCTAAAAAAGATAAGAGGGCGTAGCAGTCATACTCCACCAGGACCACCACAACCACATGCGTTTTGTATACGTGCCAAATTCTTTCTAACTTCTTTCTTACATGTATAAAATAAACCCTATATTCATAAATCGAAATTTAGATTAATCACATAGCTATACAGTTGAGTTTACTGCATTTTGATACATAAAACTTTTGTTCTATGACATTGACGACGAAGATGTAAATATACCATATATTTTTTGGTCTTCTTTATTTGTTTTTTCTTTTGGGTCTCAAAACCTAAAATATTAGTTTACCGTCCATTTCGCCAGCTGTTAAGAAAAAAAAACAATGATGGTAATCCACGTGTAGCATGATCAATATGGGGGAAACTCATTAAATTAAAGTATACTCATTAAAAAGGCATAATTACCAGACAAATCAATTTCAACCGAAAAAGGACTAAAGGTGAATTTTGTGATGGATTACCCTTCCTATCCCTAACCACTATCATTATCGTAATCATTATGAAATTGTGACTGCAATTCAAAGACAAAATCCATTTGAAGCGATCATGTCTCTTTTTGATCCCCATTTATCTCTATTTTATTGTTATAGAATTCTTTATGGAATTTTTACTAATATTTTATTATAAATTTTATGCAAATCGAAATAAAAGAGTTTTTGAAATTAAAAAACTAATTTTAAAAGTTCTTACTTAAGAACTACTTTTTAAGAAGAGATTCTTAAAACACGTTTACCAATAAAATTTATATTTTTTTAATTTTAAAAACTCCTCCTAAAAATGTCTCTAAAACCTCTAATTGGTCATGCTCTAAACATCCAGATATTCTTAAACCGTAATTGTTCAAACAGTGTTACCAAGGTTTCTCTTAAATTAATTTAAAATGTCAATATGCCACCTGCCAATTTTTCCTATGCTCAGGAGTTTCATCTTATAAGTGGTCACAAGTGTATATAGATATTTATAAATTTTAGATTTTAGTCATTGTTCATATTATCATATACATACATCCACTATTTAAAACAAATAACAATATTTCACATCGTTGTGCCTTATATTACGAAGAATTACAATATTCGTTTCACTTTCAAACGAGGTCATTTTATGCCGACAAGAAAAAGATAAAAAAGACAACAAAGTCATATGACTCATATTTACATTTTTGTAAGACAATACAAAACTTATTCTAAAATGAACTAAGAGTTATCAAATTATGGGTTAAAAAAAGAAAAGTCACCGGGGCATATTGGTAAATAAAGAGTGGGGGCAGGGCCTAAGGGTAAAAGCAGGATGGGCTGTTGAGCTCCGACGAGTGGCAACTGAAGATGTGGGGGAAAGCTATCAGAACAAAAACAAACCGTCTTCTCAATATGACTCATCTCTGCCTCTCTTGACGCAGAGAGAATCTTCTATATCTGCTCTAACTCGAAGACGACGAACAAATAAATAATTCTCCAGGTGATTTGCATTTTCCCGGTAACTTATCTCTGTAATTCCCAGACTTTTAAAGTGTTCTTCTTCTTCTTCTTCTTCAATCAATATTCAAACATTTTCTCTTTTTCTAATTTGTTATAGAAATCCGTGAAGAGAAAAAAGTATATATGTTACCTTCTTCAATGCATCATGTGAGCATTCCAACATTGTTTCATCTCTCTTTATTTTTTAAATTAAGTTTTTTTTTCTCTGTGATTTTCTATTTATTTTAACCATTTGACTTGACTCTCGGCGGAGAATTTTTGTCACCGGCGAATTGTTCTCTCACCTGATTGAGACTCGTCGGAAGTTAATCAACTTCCCTCTTTTACCCCTTCTTTTACTTTCTGGTCTTCGGATTTTCCTCTTTAGCTTTCGTCAGCTTCAAGTGTTCAAAGAGAAACCATCTTTAGGCCTTTATTTTATTTTATTTTGTTTGTTTTCTTTTTGGTGTTGAAGATCTTTGACGTAGAAAAGCCTTCAGTCCTGGAGAATCTCTTTGATTTGGTATCTCGCCGACTTTTTTTTTGTTCTTTGTTGCTTTTGGTGTCGCAGTCGAAGTAACTGCTCCCTCTTTATTCAAGTCTCGCTTCACTCTCATGATGCGATTTCTCAACTGATTTTTTCCTCGGAATATTCGAATCTCTCGGTGGTGACCTCTGATTTAGCTTCGGAAATTGACTCTTACTCGATCTCGATCAAACAATGCAGGCGTTCTAGAACTTGGATCGAGATCACTGATTCCTATTCCAGGAACATTAACTCAGTGAAGGTAAATTTTGATAATTCCAAGTTTTGGATCTTAAAATTGGTTTTAAGAGTTTTGAGCTGTTTCTTCTGCATAACGAAACTGATCATGAATAGGTATCATCAGGAACTTAATCGAAGAAAATGTCACATTCATGGGATGGTCTTGGGGAAATTGCGTCAGTGGCGCAGCTGACTGGGCTAGATGCTGTCAAGCTGATAGGACTTATAGTCAAAGCTGCGAATACTGCTTGGATGCACAAGAAGAATTGTCGTCAATTCGCTCAACATCTCAAACTCATTGGGAATTTGCTTGAACAGCTTAAGATCTCTGAGATGAAGAAGTATCCAGAGACTCGTGAGCCTCTTGAAGGGCTTGAGGATGCTTTAAGGAGGTCTTACCTTCTGGTTAATAGCTGTCGTGACCGAAGCTATCTTTACTTGTTGGCTATGGGTTGGAACATTGTTTACCAGTTCAGGAAACATCAGGATGAGATTGATCGTTTTCTCAAGATCATACCACTTATCACTTTGGTGGATAATGCTCGGATTCGGGTAATTTTACTTAAATTTTGATCTTAAAGTTTCTATATTTAGTGTTGGAAAATGGTTTTCTTGGCTTGTTGTATGTTGAAATTTGGATAATTGTGCAGGAGAGGTTTGAATATATTGACCGTGATCAGCGCGAGTACACTCTGGATGAAGAGGATAGACATGTGCAAGATGTTATTTTGAAACAAGAATCCACTAGAGAAGCAGCATCAGTGCTGAAGAAGACTCTCTCTTGCTCATACCCTAACTTGCGTTTCTGTGATGCTCTCAAGACAGAAAACGAGAAACTGCAGCTTGAACTTCAGCGTTCTCAGGAGCATTATGATGTTGCTCAGTGTGAAGTCATTCAGCGTTTAATCGGTGTTACACAAGCTGCTGCTGCTGTTGATCCTGACTCTGAGAAGGAGCTGTCGAAGAAAGCTTCAAAAAGAGATGAGCGTAGCTCAAGCATGAAGGCAGAATATTCGTACGATCATGAAGATTCTCCCAAGAAAAGTAGTAGTCGTGCAGCTTCGAGGTTAGAATCTTCAATTTGTTCCGGTTGAAAGACCCAAACTTCATGTGCTTTCTTTAATCCAACTTATGCGTATAATTATATGTTTAAGGCTTTAAGCTAGTATAATATCCAATTTTTTTTTGTGATTGTAATGCTTTTCAGGTCTGTTTTCATGTTTGAAGACTAAGATTTGGTTACATAATTGTTCTATGCAGATCCACTTCTTCAGTTTCATCGGGGCATGATCTGCTTTCGCGAAGAGTATCACAGGTACAGCACCATGAAGAATGGCATACCGACTTACTAGCTTGTTGCTCAGAACCTTCTCTTTGTAAGTCCCCGCTTCTTGTTTCCAATGTGGTTCCACTTTTTTTTTCTCCTTATATGGATGACTAGTGTTTCATATTCCAATACTTGTTATCTGAAAAGTTGCGAATGATTCAATGATTAAACCGCAGGCTTGAAGACATTCTTTTTCCCTTGTGGTACTTTGGCAAAGATTGCTACTGCAGCAGATAACAGGCACATCTGTAAGGGATAATATCTAATACCTTCGACTTTAGGATGTTACAATTTGCTAGTTAACACATATGAAAACTAACGAATCAACTGTTTCCTTTTTGTTTTCGCTCCCCCAGCTTCAGCTGAAGCTTGTAATGAGCTAATGGCATATTCTTTGATACTTTCGTGTTGCTGCTACACTTGTTGTGTAAGGAGGAAACTCCGGAAGACACTTAACATCACGGTACATTCTCTTCCACTCCCTCGAACACTAATCAGTCTTAAGAAGCTTTTGATCCCAAACATCTATATGCTTCCAAGAAGCTTGTTATCCTTTGCAAACGAAAAACATCAAAATTGTTCGTGAAATTATGGTTATGAATAAGTAGACACCTGCAATAAATTTCGCCAGTAACTATCATGGTTGAGACTGAAATGGCTATGTTTATGTCACACAGTGTAGAGTTGGGGATGAATGCTTAATGTTTTATGATTTGGCAGGGAGGGTTCATTGACGATTTTCTATCTCATGTGATGTGTTGTTGCTGTGCTCTTGTCCAAGAACTGAGAGAAGTAGAGATTCGTGGGGCTTATGGTATAAAATTACATACAATCATCTTAACAATCAATATTTGATTTTAAATCGTAAAGCACGAACAAAGATCGTCTCTTGATATCTTTGCAGGTACGGAGAAGACAAAAATAAGTCCACCTTCGTCGCAGTTCATGGAACATTGAATTCTTCTATTATACAAAAGGTGAACAAAAACAACGATCTGTCATCTGTCTGGATATGACACGAGATTCTTCTTCGTAATACTCACTTAATGTATTTGTTTTCAATCGTTGTCGTATGTAAATTAGTTTGAGATTCTCATCAAAATTTCAGTAATTTGTGTTGGTATCATAGACTATGTAGACTAACTAATTACTGTATCTTATTTTACTCTTATCACATGATAGGGGTATTACGTTTACGGATTGCCAAATTGGACCAGACTTGTTTTTTGGTGTCAAAATAGTGTTTTTTTTTTTAAACAAACATACAACTCACCACCATGGCTAAAAGCCTAAAACATCGACAAAATTGATATGATTGATGATTCTCTACCTTTTAATTGGACAAAACTTGTCGGGTCCTTTTTAAGGGATGGTTCCATATCTACAATTTCACGTATGTTTAACTTTTTCTTAACCACAGTTTATTTGACTAATCCTTTGGTTTTCCTCATAAGGATAGATTCGTAAATTACAACATATCATCTTCTTCCCCAAATTATATTTTCTCTTAAACCCTAGTAGTTTCAGACAGTAAATTTCGACTTTTTTTTCAAACGCTGAGACCAAAATCGACTCGGCCAGCCACCGTATAGCACTGCCTCACCTGGGACTGCTAAAGCATCGATCAAGACGAATCTATTTCTCTCTCAAACTGGTAATCAGTCACTCGTTTGCTTATTTGATGCTCGAATCAGAAATCTAGATTCTATTTTTTATATCTTTAGTTTGATTTAGGTTTTCTTCATATTTTATAAGCTATGTCTGTATCGATTTTGAATCTACATGCATCTCTATCTTTTCGTTATATTCTCTTTATACGTCCATTTATAGCAAGAGTTAGCGATTTACAATGGAATAGGATTACATACTGATTGATAATAAGGTTACGTTTAGAGTAGGAATCCCTTAATAAGCTCCTTAGTCCTTAATGGTGAAAAATGGTTATGTCTCATGAATTAGACATTGATATTATTGTCTACTCTTCTGTGTTCTAAGTTCTAACTCGTAATCTAAAAATTTTCATCTCATTGCCTCAGCTGCTTGCGAATTAGACATGGCTTGTAATTCCTCAGGCTGTGAGTCTGGTTGCTATGACCGTGAGAAAGAAAATGGAAGCAATGTAGATGCTGTAGATGGTGGCGTCAGTCAGGAGAGTGTCTGCGTCAAGTGTAAATGCAATGAGCCTATGACATTTGGGGATGGTGGCTCCGACGATGGAAGATTCTGTACTGATTGTTTCAGGAATAATGTCTTTGGGAAATTCCGCCTTGCTGTTACTTCTCACGCCATGATCACTCCTTCAGATAAGGTTCTTGTTGCCTTCTCTGGCGGATCATCTTCCAGGTTTCACTCTCTTTTACTTTTAGTTTCCTTTTTTTCAATACGTAATTGATTGTTGTCTTAACTTATCAAGTTTGATTGTTAGGGTTGCTCTTCAATTTGTGCACGAGTTGCAAATCAAGGCTTTGAAGAATTTCGAGGCGAGTCGAGATAGATCTTTACCTGTGTTTGGTGTTGGTGTTGCGTTTGTGGATGAAACTGCAGCTTTTCCTACTCTTTCCACAGAAATGATTGATGCAATTGAGTGGATTCGATCTACTGTGTCGAGTTTGTCTTCACCTGCAAAGGATCTACATGTTGTTCCAATCGAAAGCATCTTTGGTTCAGATTCTCCTGAAGCACGGGATAAGCTTGTAAAGCTATTAGATTCTGTTGCTGACGATACTGGAAAAGAAGACCTTTTGCAGCATCTGAAAATGTTGTCTTTGCAAAAGGTTTGTGTCTTATATTGTTTTTTGTTTTCTTTTGGGAAAATAATCAGGCTTGGAAATATCTTTAATTGACGTTGCTTGATTCCTTTTTAGGTTGCGTCTGAAAATGGGTACAACAGATTAGTGGTAGGATCTTGCACGTCGAGAATTGCTTCGCATGTTCTTACGGCCACTGTCAAGGTGTGTTGCTCAGTAACTCTAATTAGACTTGTCTAGTTTTCTACAGATTGCATTGTAGAGTAAGGACTTTATGCTCTATCATATTCAAAATTGTGTGTTGAATTGCTTTTTCTTGTGACAGGGACAAGGTTATTCACTATCAGCAGATATTCAGCATGTTGATGCAAGATGGAAAGTTCCCATCGTGCTTCCACTTCGAGATTGTGTTAGACAGGAAATCACTAGACTCTGTGTTTTGGATGGGTTCGTATATTACCTGCCTAGTCTTATTATAGTGAACTGTATTCTTGCATAATCTAACTGTTGAATGACATCTAACATATTCTGGGCAGGGCAGCCTAAAGACTGTGGAGTTGGCTTGTCATTCTCTATGCGGCATCAATGATTTGGTGTCTTCATTTGTCGCTGTGTTGCAGGTTCGATTCATGTTTATCTTCTGCATTTGTTGTAGTGCCTGCATGGTTGGCTGTTACTTTGTCTTTACTGGTTCATTGGTCTCTGAGTTTCATATCTGTTGTGCAGAAAGAAAATCCTTCTCGGGAATGCACAATTGTACGGACAGCTGCAAAGCTAACTCCATTTTACTTCAATAAAATTCCTGAAACAGACGACTCTAATGTTCCTTTGGCCACTCAGAGGCGCCTAAAGAGATTCAATCTCAAATATGACGGTTCTATGACTACAGAAGCTTTCTGTCCTATCTGCAATGGACCGCTAAATAGATTAGATTCATCGGATTTGGATACTTTTGAAGACTGCCATAAATCTGATGTCCTTTATGCTGCTTGCTGTTCAAGTTGCCGGTTTCAAATACTTCCACAAGATGGATCATCTCTTGAGCAATTCAGTTCATTTCTACCAGATAACATGATCTCCCAAGTGAAGCATCAAAAGGTTGACAGTCAAGCTTATCTGAGGTGAGTCCCTAATAAGTTAGTATGCAATAAATCTTGCCTTCATTTCAGAACTATGGGTACAGTTTGTGTCTCGTAAAAGCAGCACATTTAAACCGGGATCAGCCAGATCTGGCTGGCCAATACTGAAATTTGAACCATGAAAATTTGATATTAGCCACCGGTACCAGATTTTAGATCCCACCTTTGGCCATCCAGTGATCTGTATGCTTGCCAAAATAAAATGAAATATCAGTCCTGGATGAAAAACACTATTTGAAACTCCTAACATTGGTTTCCAAATTTTTCAGGGAGAAGATAAAAGACTGTTTGCTCTTGGATATTGAAGACGAGGTTGTCTAAATCTGCATTGTTTGTTCTTTTTCAGATACTTGCACAAGGTATGAGAGGAAGTCCTTTCATACTTATTAAGGATAATCTTAGAAACCTAGGATCATGTTGGTTAAACATTGGTCTTTATATTAACTTGAGATGTTTTACTCATTCGTACAATGAAAATCTTTGATGTGAAGCAAAATCACTGAGCAATTGAATTTTGTTTATATTTTACATGTGTAGAATCAAACCCCTTATCCCCGTTATTCTTCTACATCCCAAACATCATGCATGAGCTCACCGATTGACGTTTGGAAACCTTATAAGGGTTGGTTAATTCTTAACAGTTTTGGATGAAACTTTACAATTTAAGAATTGAGGGCATCAATCGAGAACTCTAAAAAAGCTGAACACTTAATTCCTTAATTGCAAACATTGAAGGACCATTTTACAAGACATAGGTAAAAGGGGCATAGTTGGAAACTTTCAAATTTATAGGGGCGTGTTGAGTTTACTCAAAATCAAAACCATCGCTCTATCATTACGCCGGTCGATTCTGCCGGAGATCGGAAAAAGAAGAAAAATCCGGGGAGAGCTAAAGATCAAAGCTTTCATATGGTGAGATTAAGCAGAGTGCTGCTAAAAGACGCCGGAAATTTAATCGACAAGACCCTCTCCGAGATTCTGGTGTGTCCTCTCTCCAAGCAACCTTTGAGGTTCGATTTCACTTCTCGAATTTGCAAATAGCTTAAATTCGATTGGTCCTGAAGAAACTGTTTAAGCAATTTGATGAATTGTTATCTGATAGGGTTTGCGAGAAGACGAAATCACTTGTCAGCGATACTATTGGTGTCTCTTTTCCTGTAAGCTTCAATCCAAAGCTTTTCAATTTTTCGATTCAGTTTATTGCTAAGATGCTCAGTGTCATGTTGATCTCCTTGAAATTTAGATGTATGGCTCTTGTTAACTCGCCAATATATGCTTTCAGAATATATGCTTTCAGAATCATATCTCTTATTGAAAGAACATGTTCTGATCCCAATTTTGATCATCTAGGAATTGTCTAATCGGAGATTGAGAGTTGAGATATATAGATATATATATATATATATATATACATAGAGCTAGATTCTTTCCTATTCTTCATTTGCTTCATACTAAATAAAGATAAAACTGAATTTGTTCTTGGTGTCGATTCACTGATAGAATAATCATATGCTCAAGTGATTGGTCGTTCGTAATCATTATATTCTTCTTCTTTTAGAATTCGCTTCATGCTCACGATTCAGTGTTAAGAGTTGGTTTTGCTTCTTAATCATATTCTTCTTGTTTTTTAGCTTTCACTTCATGTTCACGATTTAATGTTAAAGACTTGATTTTGCATCTCTTAACACGCCAGATTAAAGATGGGATTCCATGCTTAGTTCCAAAGGATGGAAGAATACTTGAGGAGGAAGCTGTTGCATCAAAAGCTTAATGATTTTGCTTTTTGCACCAAAAAATAAAAATGATGAGAGTGAAGGTAGGAACTTGTATCTTCAGCTACTTATTAATTGTTCGTTCTGTTTTATGTACTAGTTACCTGACCATCTCTGGACCTCGCTTTTTAGGATTGTGACCAAGTTATGGTAGTACTTTAAGTTTTGATGAGAAACATTGATGTAAGAAATTGAAAGAAAATGGAGGTTTAGTTTCAGATGAATGTACCTTACCTTTTCTGCTTAAGTTTCTTGAAGTCTAGGATTCTCATTGACTGGAGTGGAACTAAAAGCATGATTTAAAGTATAGATGCCTATTTGAGGGGCTCTAAGTGTAAGTATATTGTGAGGATAGATTCTAGTCCTATTCTCACTTTTGGTAACTATTCTTCTCTATCTTAATGCCACTATTTTTACACCTTATTAACTCTTGATGTCCAATCTATCTGCTTTTGTTTGCTTAAAAGAATACACGGCAATTGATGATAATGGACCAAAAGAAGATGAAACTATTCTTGATAAAACCAAATGAATACAAACACACCTAATGTTTTGATGGTGACCAGTATAGCAAAAGCTACTGTACATTGAATAATTAAAACGTGGGGGGAGTGACCAGACTGTGAATGAAACTTATCATGTTATCTCTTGAGTCTTGACCAACCAAAAAAAGTGGGGTGACTTAATTCCCATTGGCTTGGAGGTTTCAATTTCATAGTGCAAGTAGTTGGCTTGTATGGTAGCCAGCCAAAGGAATTGATATTTTTGTGATAATGAAACAGGAAGAAACATAAATGCTCAGTGATAGGTCCCCTTCTCACTTTTCTTTTTTATTGTCATCATTTAAGTGGAGCACTGTTTTGTCTATTGGTCACTTGAAACTTTCTTCTGTTGAGAACCAAATCGGTTAAACAGTAAAACATAACTCGTATCTTTTTTTTTTAAAAACTAGCATTAGAGGAAGTAGAACATTACTACAAGAAAAATAAGTAGAAGTTAGTACATAAGTGAAAAGTGTTGAGTAGGAAAGCGACAGAACCAAGAGCAGAGGCCCAAGACAGGTGTCCTTGTGACTTAGGAAATAGAAAGATCTTTTTCTTTTTCTATTTTTTTTTTCTTTTTTTAACATCTTCTCTATTTCCTGCAATATCTTAGTTCTACAAATTTAGCTTAGTTGTACTTATAGCTAAATAAAAAAGGGTACAAACTTTTCCATTTTTTCACTTCTTCATAACACAAGAGAAATCCCCAAAAGAGAAATAAGGACTTGTAGATTTCTCAAAATGGAGCTGTGGAAGACCGTTGAAGTGTGTTCTTTTGGGGTTGCTGATTTGCTACAGCCAATCTTAACTGCATACACAAATACACACACACACACAGAACTGAAGTATCAGAATCTTAGCACTCAAAATGTCAATGGACAAAAGTGTGCAAAACAAAATATATTGCAAGTAACGCAGAGACTGTCTCTTTCTATATAAGTTTGTTAAGATTGGAGTTAAGCTACAAGGAATTGAGCTATTGACATGTGTGCTTACATAACAATTACAACTTCTCTCTAGTTGTTTACCTGTTCTTGTTGTCTCTTGAGTCTTGCATTTTCTGCCTGCAGGTGAGCAACTTCAAGCTCTAACTCGTTTGTATAAGCCTGCAAATGAGAATCAAAACCCAGAAACCTTTTTCAGATCAAAAGCATTTTGATGGCAACAGTACATTTCTTTTGTTTCCTTTGATTCACAGGAGTAGAAGGTTAGGAGAGGCACATTCCTGTTTCCTAGCTCGGGAACGAGCAGCAGATTCTCTGTTCTTGATCATACGCTTATGTCTTCTATTCCCCGAACCTTCATTGGACTCTTGGCCTCTTTTCTTACCAAAACAAGTGGATGTAACCAGAGCCTCAAAAGGGGTGTTGAAGGAAGACATGTTTGAGAGGTGACCGTGGCTATGCAGATTAGAGTTTGAAGTAATAAGAGGATCTTGGTTATCGAGAAACTCGAATCCAGCGCCGGAATCCAAGCTCAGAACAGTTGCTGGAGGTGGTGAAGGAGAGCTGACGAGAGCAGTGGCAGTGGTGGAATCGCCGTTAGAGGCAGAAGCCATGGTCAGGCTTGTGGGTGTTGGTTCCTGGTTCAAAGGTCTGTTGAGAAAATCTTGGAAGATTGAGTTAGGGTTTTGACTGTGGTAGTTGTGGCTCCTGAACCTTGGCTCATGGTTGTGTTGTGGATGTTGGCTGTGGCGGTTAAGGTGGTGGATGGAAGCAAGATTGATGTCTTTCCAAACTTCTTCCATGGTGATTAGAGATCTCTTCTGGGCTTGAGAATCTTGTGAGTGTAAAGGAGATGAGGATGAGGATGATGATGAAGATGATGGTGATGAGGATGAAATGGAAGAAACTTTCTTGAGAGTCTTGTTCTTGTTTGTAGCAGAGAGACTATGGTTTCTTGAGGACAACATTGGAAAAGAGAATAGAACTGAACCAACAACTCAGCTTTAGTCTTTGGTTGTCAATTGTCTTGTATACTACACACAGAGGGTAGAGAGAGATACAGAGGAGACTAGTGAGTAGAGAGCTCAGAGAGGTTCTTGACTTTCGCCGGTCATTTCTGGAATGATGGGTTGGGTCCAGAAGAAGAGACAGAGGGATTGAACTATTCCAAAAATAAATAATTTTGTATTAGAAGAAGAAAATTCCCATAACTATGTAATTAAAGTGTTGACGTCAAAGTTTTCATAAAGATTTAAAATGTTGATAATTTCAAAAGTGAAGATAGTGAACTATTCTCATGATCCTTAAATATTCTCATGATCCTTAAATGTAACTAGTGGGGGAAGCGATGCTTGATAAAAGGCAGGCAATTTAAATTAACTTTACTTTGATCTCACTTTTTCAGATCACATCCCTTTGGATCACTTTCAACTCTCAAGTGTGACTTTTTTTTCTTGCTTTAATTTAAGGTAAATTTACCAAATTACACCATTTTTGTTAAAGAGTATTCCGGAAATAGGACTTTTTTTGCTTTCAAATGAAAATTGGTACAATTCTTCACTATTATTTCACCAATAAACTCAAATAAAACCAAAAAAATATATATATAACAAAGTTTTAAAGTGTTCTTTTTGAAAATTTGAAGTTTCTCTATAACTTTTTATTGGTCAACTTTTTACTATATATAATATAGTTAATGATTAAAATCAACAAAATAATTCGATTAATTTTTATACGTTCTATATCTTCTAACATTTTTTAATAGTACTAAGTACTAACAGATTTTCATAATAATATTGATCGTATATTTGAAGCGTATTTAAATAAAGGTTTTAATATGTATCTGTTCATGTCATCCGACGAGATTTGATCACTGTGTCAAGAGTCTGATTTACATGGATAGGGAAATCAATTTATGGGTCTGAACATAAACAATGGGGGAATTTCTATATAAACAACAAGTATATAGTTTCAATTACTGTATATTGATGTTTTACATTTACACATTTTTACACTCAACATTTTCTATATATATATAATGAATATTAGAGACGAATAATAAACTATAGTTAATATAAGCCTTTACTCATACGTAGTAAATAAATAACATATGTTACATGAACAAGGTGTGAGTACCCCCAGATATCTATATATTCGAATAAATGTGTCCCCCGCTTATCTATGTTCAGTCTCCGAGTGCATATCTAGTCATGCTTTTCATTTTATTTTCTTTATTTATTGCAAGTTGTTATAATAAAATACGAGATTTGTCTCTCTTTTTTTTCTCTCTCTCAAGATTCTTTCTATTCGACGAGACTAACTATTAATCTCCGTACATATATGATTATCTATATAAAACAAAATTTAAGTAAATGGGAAAAAATAGCCCTCAAGGAAACGTCCCATCTTTGAACATGCAAAGAGTACATTAAGCTGTGTATTGAATTAACTCAAAGGAAAACGCAATACTCGTCATTGTTTTAGAACTTACTAGAAGATATTTCCATTTGTGGTTGAAACAAAGAATTCTAGATTTTTCTCTAAATCTAAACCTAAAATTTTGAACTGAATTATTGATTGATTCGCATGATTAATGTTGTTGACAAAAAAAAAAAAATATTCAAATTGGGGTTTTAAGAAAAAAGTTGGGGTGGTAGGTAATTAATGAGTGAATCCAAATGTCCATTGTATCACAAACTGTGCCGAACTTGTAAGTTGTATCAATGTATCTTCTGTGAGAGAGAGAGAGTGTGTGACATGTCATGCCTCAGCGGATTGGACAGGTGTCAGCACTATATTGCTCTGTCCCAAACTCCATCAAATCTATTTCTCTATCCTTTTAATATCCTCTTTAGTTTACTTTTGAACAATGTATATAAACGGGAAAAAGATTTTTGGTTTAGCAAGAAGTTATGGCTAATAATATTTGTGGTAGACAAAGCATGTTTATATAGTTTTCCTCAAAACTAGAATTTCAGATGCATTTTTCTTCGAAATTAATGAATACACCAGTCTCTCTCTCTTTATATAAATATATATATATATATAATTATGCTACCTCGTTTATTGCAAGTTGGTTTGAAAGTAGGATTATAGACATAAACTTTTCAATTTATAAGTATAAAATAAGATTACAAATTTTAATAATAGACTCGTTGGCAGAAAAAGACTCGAAATCGATCTGGACAAGTGATTTGATTTGATGAAGTTTTCATCATGACGACCAAACTCCCTCATATACATATATACTACACACTCGTATTTATTCATTTTAGTTTACATTCAAATTATAATCCAACGAACAATATATAACCCGCGAGTTACTGACCGTTGGATTCTTTAGTTCCATTAGTCCGTACAATTATCATCTGTCCGTAGGCTGTCTCTAGACCATACGAACACAAAGTAGTAATAATTTACTACTAAAATTAGCAATAAAATAAATAGACAAAAACTTGGAGTTGAAATAGCCAAAAGAATGCTAACCGTTGGATAGTGAAGATGTTGGGATTGTGTACTTGACATCTCCAAATAGCAAGAATAATTGGGACAACTTTCTATATTTTTGGTGTGTTTTTTGAATTAGATCTTACTGTTTTGTTAGTCTATGAAGAATTTTGGTTCGTATAGATTGTGACATCGAACCCTATTCTTGGGTTAAATCTGTATATTTTCCTAATTTAGGTGAACATATAGAATATTTTGATATATGTGAGTGTTTGTGTTTGTTTAATTCCAATTAGTTATATGGCTTTGAATGATAACTAGTTCATCTTAGGCTACAGTAATTCGTGAGGGTTAGGGGTTATTTTTCGTATTACGAAATATATATATATATATAGTTACTATGTAGTATACACTGGGGCTGAGTACGTAAAGTTTATTTAGTTCGACTTTTACAAAAACAAAAAGTTGAATTCGTTCCAATAATCTAAAACCTTTATTATAAAAAGTACCTGATAGTGAACACATGTATGCGGACAACCATATTTTTCAATATGAATTTGCAAACACTTGAGATGTGAATATAACAAAGGGTAACGATCGAGTTCACGGTCATGCCCTTTTTTTTTAATTGCCCACGAACATTGTTTTCGTAGGTCTGTATTTCGAGTCTTTGACTATCTAACAACCTTGTAAAGTTGACGAAAATGTCAAATTTATAAGAAACACATGAGATTTTATTCGTTTTTTTGCAGAGAAACACATGAGATTTTAGTTCATCTAATGTTTATTTTACAAATTTCCCTCTCTCTTTCACTAAAAATAAAAGTTTTTGACATATTTCATGCAGATTATAAATGAATTGTTATTTTATTAATTAAATATTAAGAACTTGAGTTGTAAGTTTATTAATTCCAAGTAAAAAATAAATTAAAAATTTTGTTCGAAATTCATATAAAAATAGAAAATACTTAATTCTACAATAAATAATAATTATCGAACCACTCATATTTCTTATAAAGACATTTTTATAAATTGGGGAAAGTATAATATTAATTGAATAGCTACTCTCGGAACAATTGAATTGTTTATCGTCTGTCCCAACCAAATCCACACCCTACACAACAGTACAGCGTCTGCAGAACGTTGAGCACGTGTTTGCTCATGTTCACATCAAAATACCAGTAAATAACGACACGACGCCGTTTGGAACACGTTTTTTTGTCATTTCCTTTTTCTTTTTAAAAATCAATTGTACACCTGTTTTTGCTATTGCTAAACTTCTACAATCTTTGCTTCTCCTCACACATCGAAATTGCAGAGGAATACGAGAGCACAACAATTACTAAAAACCCATCGACAACCGAAATTTTGAAATCGGAAAAAATAAAAACAATAGAGAAGATAAGGGGGTCAAGAAGTGGGTTACTAGCAACAAAACCAATAAAACCCATAAATCCCAGACCATATTAATGGCTACAAGCAACCATCAATGACCATAGTATGTAGCAAAATAGTAAAAACATTAAAAAAAGTTTTTAGGATCCAAAAATAACCAAAGCCAAAAAAAAAAAAAAACCATAAATATGCCAAAGTATCTGCTAGCTAGAAGAATCATAAAATGTTTGATCCTTTTTCTTTGTTTTCATATGGGTCTCTCTTCTCTTTATGGTTTTTATGCCTTACCTTTTTCCTTTTTTTTTTTTTTTTTGATTCCCCTTCATTATTGTTTTCCTGTTTTGAGGCAGGACAAAATAATATTTTCATGAACAACACTAACCAACAGCTCCCAAACATGATGGTTCAACGGTTTGCACCATCTGAGCCGTTGTGATTGTTCACTGAGTCAACACCAGAAGACTGTTGCTGAACATCTGAAACAGCTTCTGTAGGTTGCAACCAACTGCTTGAACCACCAATGGAACCCGCTGAGCTCTGATCAAGAGCCAAGTTTCCAACTCGGCTGGCTAATGCATCTGCCCTTTCAACAGACTGGGAGCTCGAAACTGCAGGGCTCCTCATCTTGGGAAGCAACCAATTTTGCCAATTATGGCGCTTCCTTATTACATCACCCTAAGAGACAACACAGAAATGTAAAATCAAATAAATGTAAAAGTTTTCCAAGCACACAACAAGGGATGCCATAAAATTGATGAGAAGAGCTGATAACAGTAAAACTATTTTTTTCAGTGTTGACAAGCTACCTCTCTTCAGAATAATCAATTCCTAAGGTTTAATCACATACTACCATTATTCATACTTGCAAGGAAAGACAATGGAATTCAATAGTTTACACACTAAAGGGACACATATAAAAGAAATACCTTCACTTCAACAGCAGGTGAACTTTGTAGAGCCTCCACTATTTGCTGGATACTATCAGTAAGTTCTGCAACCTGAAGAAGGGGAAAAAAAGAAGCAACAAAGATAGCTAAAATTCACAGCAAATAATACAAGAACTCAGGATACGGTCCAAAGCAACAAAATGATATAGTAACTAGGATTAAGAGAAGGAAAAAGAAAATTGGTGAGAGCCTACTGAGCAGCTATTTGTCATACCTTTTCAAGTTTAACACTATGCAACACAGTATATGGAAGCAAAAGAAGCATTCACAATCGTTTCTCTATATATGTCAATTGGTAATCTATATATATATTAAGAACAGATCCCGTTTACTGAAAGTATGTACAGGCATGCTATACCTTTATATAAACCGTCACAAAAACAATCTAAGATCTTAGTGGATTAACTACAAGTTTACCTTAATCCTCGATGTGGGTTAAAGAAGATTTTGTGGAATTCTACAGTCTTACACTTTGAAAGGAAAATAAGGTAAACTGTTTATATGTTATAAACAGAGAGAAGTGAACAAAACTAGAAATTAGTTTACCTTTTTGAAACCAGCAACCACACGTAGTGGAACAAAACCCTGATCATTCATGAACCCGCGAAGGTATATGTCTGTAATCAAATTCTCTTCACTGTAGCAAAATAAACATTTGCATCATTAGTCTTTCCCTACAGAGAATTGAACAGTGGGAATTTCATTATCAAGAAGAACAAGAGAATATCAATACGAAGGTGCTACCTAAAATAATAATGTATTTGGTTCTGCAGTTTTATGTGTAATGGGGGATCTTGAACTTGGTAGAAGATCGGAGCAGGTGCAAGGGGTGTCATGAAAGGCATACGAGGATAATACCCCGGGGATGCCAATTCTGAAATGAAGAAGATACGTTAGAAAATCATAACTGAAATTCAAAGATGTGATTATCAATGTGGCTCACCAGGAGGGAAGGGCACAGGACTGCCATAAGGCTGAATAGGCTGAGCTGCCATAAACTGAGGAGGAATTGGCTGCACAGGTGGTGGTGCATGTCTTACAAATGCTGAAGTACCTCTTTGTGGTTGTGCATTTCCATCTCTCCCATTAAAGCTTCTGTGAAAAGTCCAATTCTGATTTCCGTGCTCCTGATTGCGCCTGCCACCATGACTTTGGTGATTATTGCCATTTTGGTTTCTGTACGAGTCCCGTTGTGATAGGTTGTCTGCACCACCATGAGTTTGTGAAGCAAAGCCATTCTTCTGGTTTTGGCCTCTAGGAGAAGGGTTGTGCGAAGGTAATTCGGCAAGTGAACCCTGCGCTGATGGTTGAGAAACAGTACCATTAGCAGATCCAGAAGCTCCATTCCGTTTAAATGATCTCTGGCGCGAGTGATTTGGTGTTGGGTTAGGGTTGGGACGGACAACTTGCTTCGGTGCAGGAGCAGAAGCACTTGCAATTCCCTTAAATCAAAGACAAAGAAGCATCTTCATTATCATAACACGATAAAGGGAATTATCAACCTAGGATAACACATGCGTACATCAAAATAAGCATATCGTTTTCAACATCACAGACTCTAAAGAGTTCAGTGGCTCAATATGAAATCGCCAACCCAACAGGAACAGGTAGGCAAAATAAAAGGTATCGCCTTTACTCTAGAGTAAGGAAATAAACATGCAGATACTGAAGTTTACGTTGATACATTGCAAGGGCAGTGAGAAACAATTAAAGCTACAAAGGTATCTACCAACTACACTCAATGTTACAAAGTTATACTCAATTCGCAACCCAGATAGATCATATACAGAAAGTTAAAACATTCATATCTACTACATAATCAATAATCAATACCGTTTGAACCTGAGAAACGGGGACAGATGCAGATGAAGATGATGATGGAACATCGCCGAGACTTTTTAAAGAATCAGAAGAAGACTTGTTGGAAGGAGCTTTGGTGGTCTCAGAAAGAGCAGGCCACGAGGAAGCTCCCATGACAGGTCCAACCTCAGAAGCCCCATTAGAAGGCCTTTTCCAAACAGGTTTCTTTCCAGCATTTCCCTGAGCACCAGATTCCTCTGATTTGTCATCTCCAGCAGCCGTAGCCGCCTCCACCGTCAAAGGAGAAGCAGGTGGAGCAACGGATACAGAAGCAATCGGCTCAATCGGAGCCATGGATTGAGGAGAGGAAGGAACGGCGGCGATCGGCTCTAATTCGCCGCTAACGATTCGAGTCCACGGAGAAGACACCTGCCGAGAAGGTTGGCGAGGCGATTGTGTAGCGGCAGCGATAGGGCTGCCGTAATTGTCGTTGATACGACGAGGAGACATAGAAGAAGAACTGGAGTTATTGCTAGTTGCGGAAGCCATCAGAGAGAGGGGACAACAAAAATTAGGGTTTGTTAGAGAGTCGATAATCTCCGATCGACAGTAATCTAAAATAACGACTATCGATTACCCCCAAAAAAAAGAGTTAGCGGTGTAGAAGAAACCTCTGCGATTCAGAGAAATTAGGGTTAGGGTTTGAGTAATGGCACAAAAAAAGGGTAACAGAACGATTTTTTCCAAAAACAATCCCCAGAAGGAGAAGACGATGGAGCAGTGTAGTCTCCTCTTCTCTCTCTTTCGCTCTTTCTTTTTTATTTTATTTTGGTTTCTTATTCGTTTTATAGATATAACCTTAATAAATTAATATTCGATAAATTAATATTCGATAAATTAATAAATATTATAAATTAATAAAATTTATTGTTTGCAAGTCGAACTGGTGTAAAAATAAATAAAATTAGATAAAATAATAAGATAATAAGATAATAATTTTTTTAGAATCTCTATGTAAATATATAGTCTCATTAATAACATAAATTAATAATCATATAAATTTATATATATATATATATAAAGACAATATAATTTTGTTTTTATGAATTTATGTTAGAACTCATAAATAAATTTTTTTATATAAGAAAATATTATGTTGTATTTTAAACTATCTTATTATTATAATCTAAATAAATTTTCATAAAATAAAACAAAATTTTTTATAAATTTTTTAAATTATAAATATGCATAATTTTTATTTCAATATTTTTAATACAATAATTAAGGTTACTAATCATAAATTTAAAATTTATGTTAATTGTTTATATAAGTGAATTCATCTATAATCTTTGTTATTTATTATCAAAATAATTTAATTTTCTTTTAAATTTTAAACTTTCAAGTCCAAAACTATTAAAATTTATAATATCCAATACATTAATTTTATTTAGATCAAAATTTTTCGCCAAAAAAATCTCTATAAATTAATAAATATTATTTTATACTATATTTATTAATTTATAAACATGTGAAATTGACTTACTAAAAAATAATAAACATGTGAAATTAATTTATAAATAAAATTAATATTACTATAAATTAATAAAATATCATAGTCCCAACATTATTAATTTATAGAGGTTTTACTGTATGTTTTCCATTTATTTTTTACCTTTTTCGTTTGGATTTGGTTTTGGCTTTGGTTTCGCAGAAATATGAAGTTACGAGATTACCCTTGTGGTAAACGAGAAAAAACACACTTTTGTTTTTTTTCCTTCAATCTTATTGGCGGTTAAGCTTTTTCGAGGATTGTTTACATGTTAAGTTATCGAGTAAATTGGTTCAGTTTTTTTCTCTCTTTTAAATTTAAACTTTCTTTTTTTGTTTTGATGAAAAGGATAAAGTTAAAACTTCCTCATATTAATTGAAAAATCTTATTTTAAATCTATACTTTTCTCTCACATATTTTTAAAGAAAAAAAATAATTAGAAAAATAATATAGGAATAGGAAAACATAAAAATAAATTAAAATTTCTTATTATTTTTTAGTAAGTCAATTTCACATGTTTATATTAGTTACAATTAGCTGTAGATATACCTTAGGATTATTTTAAAAAATTACGAAACCTTATTACTTTCTAGTTACCGCACATCAACTTTTACTATGATTGTTGAACTTATCTACAAATCAGATATTGATTGCACAGAAAATCTACAAATCGGATTTCTAAAATTTGTCATGTATCAATTAACACATGTAGGCTCGAAAGAAAAAACTATCAAACGATAAGAGTATATTTGTTTTATTATTTTAGTATATGCAGTTGTCAAAATAAATCAAATATTTATTGCATTTAATTTTCAAATAAGGTGACCTTTTTTTTTATATCAGTAGTTCTTAGTTAATTTCATTAAAAAAAAACTCTTAACCATTATAGGAATATATGGGATTTTTTCTTCTTGGAATAACGATCTAATAATTCTTAAACTTAATTAGGGTATCGACTTCGCATAATGAAAAATAAGTTGACTATTAAATCATATTATTTATATCAGTCATGAAATGTTGTCATATTGGTTTAGATTGTCTATAGTTGTTGACAAAAAAAGGTCAATGGTTACAGAAAAATAAACAAAGTATTCTTAAATCATAATACAAACGTTTTTACTAATCATATAATGTTTATAATGTGAAGTCGATAGTCTAAGGATTTTTTTTTTTTCGAATAACGATCTGATAATTCTTAAACTTAGGATATCGACTTCGGGTAATGAAAAATAAGTTGACTATTAAATCATATTATTTATATTGGTCATGAAATGTTGTCATATTGGTTTAGACTTTAGATTGTCTATAGTTGTTGACAAAAAAAAAAGGTCAATGGTTACAGAAAAAAATAAACAAAATATTCTTAAATCATAAACAAACGTTTAATCATATAATGTTTATAATGTGAAGTGTGATCCTTCGCCATTAATCTATTATTACCACCAGCAATAGTTGTATCATTTGGCAATAATAATAAACCTCTAGCTAAAAGGAAATGTCTTTGATAGACTGTATCTTTCAGAATAAGAATCATTTTTTTCCCCCACAATATATAGACACTAATTAATGTGAATAATATATATGTAAATAATTCATTCTCCTTTTGTTCTTTACATTCCAAGAATGGACAAAGCAAATTGACAAGAGAATATCGAGTAAACCCACTCATTAAATAGTCAAATATCATTTGGTAGTAATGATTCATATATATTGATATCTCTCTAATTATACAAGTCCAATATACAACTTTCATGGAGGAAAAGGGGACTGAAGATGCCTTCACAGCGGCCGAAAAGGCCTCACCGCCGGATCCTTACTTGTACAGACTTTACTTCAAGGGTTTGGTAAGGGAGGTAACTAGAGGGATTGTGGCAGGATTTGGTGTGGCAATTTGCGGCCAAGATGATAATCTCTTATTTCAGATGAAAGGACGAATTCATGACCCTGCCATTACAGTTTTGGAGGCTGAGCTAATGGCAGTGAAGCGAGGACTAACCGAAGCCGTGAGTTTGGGGATTACTCATATCTCAATCTACTGTGATCATTATCAGACTTTTGAGCTGGTAAGTTTTCCTTAAAGATTCACAATAGTCTTGAACTCTAGTAATTGACGTTTTGTTCTTGAATGTTTTAGGTCATGGGGGAATCCACGCCAGAGCAAGATAACGTTGCCTTGCTAATGTATGATGTGCAATGCATCAGACAAAAATTGACATCTAGCACTCCTCGTCTGGTGAATGGATATCAAACTAATAAGTTTGCTTATAAACTGGCAAGGGAAACACTTGTTTCTGAAGTCAGCATACCTATGCCTATTTGCTTACCTGAGCCTAGTTGTCATAAGAAGAAGAAGACTTTTTGCGGTATCTGTTTCGACGATGATATCGAAGCTGAGCAGATGTTTTTTTCTGTTGCTTCATGCACTCATCAATTCCACGTGGAGTGCCTTAAACGACATATACAAGTACAACTAGTGGAGAGAACAAGTGTACCGAGGTGTCCTTATTACAGCTGCTACAAATCGAACCTGGCTATTGAAAGCTGTGCCTACCTTTTGTCACCTAAACTAAGAGCCATGTGGGAACAAAGGATCGAAGAGAAACCTCGAACAATGAGTGCAACTGAAAGGAAGCTGCTAGGAGCTGGTTTCGTTCATCGCAATAGAGATGTGTGCAATCTCATTACTGTACTTGTTATATCTACTGCAAGTTTGTTACTTTTCCTTTGGTTCTTTAACCAAATCTCTACTATAATAGGATAGGTTTCTTGTTGATTCTTGATTTATTCAAGTGATTACACTTGTTTGATTCTTTTTTGTTTTCAAAATTTTGGTTTGTTCACGTCTTTGCCTTTATCCTGTCCTATTACTTTTACTTGTAAAACATTATTAAACCCTTTAGTCCTAAAATTTCAATACAATAACATTAGAGAAATGATCAAAAGTGAAAGAATCATTGTCCCGGTCGTGTCAAGCGTAGGCCACTTGCCGTGCCAGTTTATCAATGTGGAGCCCATTTTATATTCCTTTTGAATTTTAAGCGTTATTGTCCCATAACCAAAATTATCTCTTGGTTCGGGTTATCTCGGTTTATTTTGGTCAGGAGAAAGGAAAGAGGACAAGAATTGCCAAGATGATAGTGTGAGTGACATGCGTGTAAGAGCATATATTTTCTTGAAGAAGCCGATCTCTACAGTCTCGTTATGATACAAAAGAAAAAAACTAGCTTTAGTGTTTTGGAGAGGGCTTACAAGTCTACAAAAGTGGAAGTAATATGAACACGTATCTGAAAAAGCACCATAGCTTTACTGTTTTAAATCTTTGGTTCGAAGAAGAGCTACTTTTGGAGATAGTTTGGTTTGCTTTGTGTGACTCTGAGGAATTATTATGAGTCCCTATTCCGGCTGCCATTGCCGGAGCTACCGCCGCTGTTTTGTTTGGTCCGGCAAGAGACGTGTTTATCTCTTCGATATCATAGCCTGCATTAAGAGATAATTCACAGATCATAAGTCAGAAAGTGAGGGGGTTTTAAGTGATCTAACAAATGTAAGCGGAAACTTACAGTCAAACTTTTTCCAAGCTAAGACGAGTTTCTCTCTGTCGAATACTACACGATACCCGGTCATGTAGTTTTCTGTTTCATTAAGAGTAAACAATGTGAGGTCCTTATTGACCAGATGTTTTGATATTCGACTAAAAGAGAAACTGAACTTACGTCCAATTATGTTGAGTTCAGAGCTTTTGACAATGGCCAGGCAATATACAAGTTCACCCTGTGAAAATGTAGAGATACTGAAAGTATCAGAACACAAAGATTTGGTCGAAGAAGACAAGGAACAACAGAGAATGAAGTAAAGAGAGAATGACCTCGGTAGAGATGACTATTATAGGATCGTTGATGGTGAAGTGACTGTTTCCTTTCATTGTGAGGCTTAAACTTGGTATCAAACTAGAATTTGCTTCAGTGCTAAGCACACCGTTTACAAAAAAAAAAAAAAAAAAACGTTTAGAATTGAGTGGCAGAGACAAAGAAACATTGAGTGTGGATGGATACATACTCATACCTCATGTCATAGCAATACTCAAATGGAATCCTTGGATCCGGTGAATGGCGCTTATCTTGGGCCTGAGAATGGAACTGAAGAAGACAATGTGAATCATAAAGCTATCAAAACAGAGCATCACGAGGAACACACATGGTATATGATGGTGCTTAGATGCTTACACTCTCAGAGACTGTAGTATACATTGGGTCCACCAAATAAGTAAATGATGTACCGGTGTCAAAGAGTGCTGTAAACTCATCATCTATCAGAGTTGTCCCCACACGTACCCGAGTCACAGTGATGTTGTAGTTTGGGCTGCAATGAATTTCATCACTGTTAAAAGGTGCATTCTTGGCATATCAGATTTTCACATAGGAACGGCGCATAAGTGAATTACCACTTACTGAGATGGATTCAGGTTAAACGGCGTCTCTTCCTGATCAGAACTACCCTTGTCACCAAAACTGATCCTTCCAACTCCATCATGCCCAAAACACATGGAGAAAGAATCAGCAACCAGACCTTCCCTCGCTAAAACACTTGGAACTGATATCTTCTCCATGCCAAGACCAAATAAACCATTTGGTGCCGCAATGTCAAGAAACGAACCACTTTGAACCTGCCCACATCTGCACAAATTTCACATTTTTCAGGACCTCACTGCATTGCACTGAAACACAAAAATGCATTAGTGAAGATGCTAACTGCTACTAACCCAAATGTGACATACGCCTCAACACGCTCTGGATTCTTATCTTCGGTGGTTAAGTGCATAACATCCTCCATAAGAATACCGGATGTCGAAGTCTGAGCAGAGACATAAGACACCATATAAGGGCAAGTGCTGAATGTTCCAAGGCATTGATTACGCTGAGCACATAGACTGTTGTTGCAGGTGACCTTCTTGTTTGTGGATGAAACTTTAGGATTGTAAATGCTTAGTTCAAATTCCTAAACACAGTAAATAGAAACCAAAAATCAAGGATTCAATTACTAAGATGAGTAAACTCAACGATTGTACTAATTGCTAAAAAGTGTTAAACATACAGAAGTGTAAGCGGCTCCTTCGGTAGGTGCGCATTTGCCGCAATCACAAGGGACCCAAAAGAGGTCGCTGCCTGTATCTAACGCTACCATGAATCTCAATCCCGGAGTACCCAATTTCACCGTCGTGTAATGCAAACTGATTGAAACAGAAAAAAAATCAGACTTATCCTGAAACAAAGAAGTTTTTTTGTTTCGAAAATTGTGAGCAAAATGCAACTTACAATCCGAGAGAGCTGATACGAGAAGTTGAATTTCCGTCGGAGAAAGTGAGTGAGGACTCCGATTCCGACTCGGAGAGGCGACGCCCACGGATTAGTTGATCACGGAGGACGAGAGCGTTGTAGTATTCAAAGCTTCCCTTAGGAGGAAAATTAGTAAATCTCCCAGTTGAATCGGACCACCGCTTGACTTCGTCGGAGAATCTATGGTGCATCTCGAAGGTGAAGATTCGACCATTGCAGCTCCCATAGCTCAGTAACATCAAAATCGAGATCAAGAACAGAGTATTTTTGAAGAAATAACACGACATTGGAAACGATTTGCTTTCGAACTTTGAACTCGACAGATTATCCTACTTTCCCGAAGATTTTTCTCGGGAAAACAAAGAGAAAATGAGAAATCATGACCAGAGAAACCAAGAAATATTCGAAAATCAGAATGCGTGGTTTAGATCTTGGAATACTGAAAATTAGGGTTTTTTTAAGGGGGAAAGATGAAAATTGTGAGTTTGAGACTTGAGAAGAAGAGAAGAGATCTATGTTGTATTGTTTCTTCGTCGTTAGGTGAGTGTAACAGTCGTAGAGTCCATGTGTTGAAAATAAAACTGCGATACTCATTTCAGAGAACACTGGGTCCCACTTTTTTATTTAAATAATTTCCCCCACCCCCAGAATTTCTGTTTCTTCTGACTTCTGACCCCAAATTAATTAAGGGATGCTTAAAGGCATCCAACTGTAACCCGCGTGGTAAACAGACGAAACAAACAAAATAATGCACAAAAGTTTGAATATACATAAAGAAGATATACAAAAATAAACCTTATAACTTGGCCAAAGATTCTAAGTCCCCATTTGGTCAAAGAACAAGACTAATAAGGCTTAAAGGTCGTAGAATCATCTGTTGTTGTAAGTGTCCCAATCGAAGTTGGGGTGGGAATAAGCTTCGTAATCTACAGGTCCATCAACGATGCTATCGACTGTCTGAATACTCCGTAGAAGAGCCGGATGAAACCGGTCTGTATCCGAAGGCAAAAGCTTGTACATCACGAGTACCCCAAGTGTGAATATGGCTTGAAGTTTTGTTGAATCTCCTTTGACAGAGAAGAAGAGAAGCATCGCAATGAGGTACAAGTCGACACAGAAGCGCATTACGCACAAAACTGTGTCCATTAGCTTTCCTTCATTGCCTGCTGGGAAGCCACGGACTCTGTACACGTAGAGGAAGTTGTATTTGTCGACTATATATCTGTAACCGAAGTAAACCGCGCCTACAGGGACCACGAGTGGAGCAAATGAAGAGTATATCATTGTTAAGGCAAAGATGGTGAGATTGAAGGCGTAGTATTGAGCAAAGTCGAATTTTTGTTTAGGAATTGGTGAGGTTCGGCTGATTGGGTATTCAGAGAGGTCTTGGCTCATTGGTTCGACATCCCCGAATCTTGGAGACTCAAACATGTTTTCAGGGAGAAGCGGTGTCTCAAGGTTGCAGCTTGGGTCTTGATTTTCCAAAGGGTATTCTTCGTTTTGCTCGGGGACAAGCTGAAGCATGTCGTTCTTCCTAAACTTCTGGATTTTTTTCTTGATCCACGGGATTGGAGCGAGCAGATCGAAGGAGATTCCTAAGAACGTGCTTGTGATGAGGAAAGCTAGAGCAGAAACGCATGATCTTGATAAGAAGGAAGGGCTCATGTATTCTTCAATCCTCCTGCAATCCTCACCATCTAAATAGCAACGACTCATTTTCAAGAGTGCGCTTTCCAGTGACGACTCAACAAGAGCCTTGAGGATGATGAGGTTCACAAGGAAGAAGCATACCATCTTCAAGAGAGCAGCTCTCTGCTCCCCAGACACTGTTAGGTGCCGCTCAAACTTGGAAAGATACGAGAGAGCAGAAGGGATCACAATGTACATACTAATAAATATGAAGACGTTGGGCAGGAATTGAAAAATAAGAGATCCGATCCAGCCAGAAGTTTGCACCCAAGTGAGCCAAGACTGAGCACTATCCAATGCTTCAGCATTGAAGATTCGCCCGGCACTTATCAAGGCACTGATCAATGCCAATGGGGAGCTGAAAAAAACAAGTATCAACAGTAGAATAGTATTAACAATCACTCTTCGTACGATAAGTGCGACTTTTGTCAACCCCAGATGATTCCAATAAATATCAGTAGCCAAGGGTGCTCTCTCGACTTTCCACTGGTTTCTCTGTAGCCGCAGCTCTGTGACAGAGAAGAACTTTCCAGTACGCCTTGATCTCTCGTTTCGAAAATCTTGAACAGCCTTATTAGCTGTGTACACATCTTTAAACATCACAAAAGCAACCCCAGCACCTTGTGCTCGTCCTGCTTTATAAGCTGCTAACTGAGACTCCAAATCAGCTCTCAATTCTTGCAACTTCCTCAGTTTCTCATCATCTGTAAAACCAAACCTCTCTATTATCTGAGACCACAACACCTTCACCCTAATCCACAAAGCATACACACAAGACAGTAGTCCTTGATCTCTAGCATTCTCAAACTCCTCCGGTAGAAGCCTAGAGTCCATCTTGGCAACTAACCAAGTAATCTCATCTCGAACACGAACCAATTCTGTAGCAAGATCATCCAATGCACACAAATCCATGGGAACAATAATCTTGTAAACTTTCCCTGGGTACTTCAACCTAAAGCACTCTTCAAACTCAACTCTGTCAGACCCTAAATTCTTAGGCAAACCCTGCACCATTATAGTAAACACAGCAGTAGAATTCGCATTGGGGTCACTGATATTCCCATTCCCATCTCTAAACCTAGTAAACTTCAGCCTAGCTTCAATAGCAGAGATTCCAAAATGCGAGACCACAACAACAATCACAACAAACACAAAATGCAGCCAAAGCAGAGCTGAACCTTTCTGAATATGAGTAATCATCGTTTTCGAAAGCTCATCACTCAACAAAGCAGTCCCAGCATATAGATTCAACGGAAGCATAACCGAAACAGCCAAAACAGCAATGGAAAAAAGCAGCACGAAGCTACCACCTTCGATTAAAAGAAACTGAGAAGCATCAGCACCACAGTGACGAGCGATCTCGCGACACGTGGCTTTCCAAACGGCGAGGAGCTTAGAAAAGAGAGCAGAAGGACCAGGCATACGACGGTGGTCGCTACGTAGCTTAACGAAGAGAAAGATGGAGACGCAGCACAAGAGCCCAATCACCGAGATATTAAGCAAGTACTGAATGTTACCATACCAAGCATCTGGAATTTCCGGCAAGTCGCCGGAGGAAGATGGAGGCAGAGAGAATGAATCATTCATGACAATGAATGAAATCGGTGGCATCGCGGCTGGTGAAAAACTGCGACGCATCGCGAATTTTGCCACCAAATTAAGCACCGCAAATCTTCAATTTTTTCTTCAGATTCACAATTTAATGTAAGTTTCTGATCACGAGAGATTTGGGGATTAGGGTTTAGATTTTGAGGAATATATCGACAAAGATGATGGGATGAGTCGAGGGCATCAGGTAGAAAAGTAAATAAGGATTAAAAAGGACGAAGAAGGAATCTATTATTCACAGAGTCTCCGGCTAAACATATGGCAATTCCATAAAAAAAATTTTTTTGTTATTTCCATAAAACGAATTTTGGATAAATAAGTTTTTTTTTGTTAGGTAATTTTGGCCTAACAACATTAATAACTTTAATAAATTAATAATATCACATACAGTAGAACATCTATAAATTAAGGAAATAATACTCAATAAACTAATAACTTCAATAAATTAATAAAAAAATAATTCCAAGTTAAGTTAGTGTAATAATTAACAATATTTGATAAATTAATCAGATATATTTTTTTTAAATCCTAGGTAAATATATATTTCCATCATAATCATAAATTAATAATCATATAAATATAAATGTATAAGATACAAATAAGACATTCTAGTGAAATACATTATAGTGTTCTTTGTTTATTTGTGAATTTTACATTTTTGTTGGAGTTATCTCTATTTTTTCTTTAGAGAATCTATTTTTTTTTTAGAGTATCAAAAACATTAGATATTATCTATTCAAATTGCATTAAAAATTATAAAAACAAAATTATATGTGATGAATTTTTCTAATATGTAGCTGCATCTAAAATATCAAAATATTATCTTCAACTTTTCACTTTTAATATAACTTTTTCTGAAATTCAGAAAAAAATTCTATAAATTAATAAATAAATTAGTATCTTCTATAAATTAATAAAATTCTCTAACTCTTAACATTATTAATTTATAGACGTTTTACTGTATAAAGTGAGCCGTTTAAAACTTTAAAAAAAATTATTAAAAGAAAGAAATGTAAAAATAAAAGAAGAGAAATTTAGAAACTATAATCAAATTTTTCTTTTTGGTGTCCTAAAAAAGTAGAACCGTAGAAGAGAAGAAAACCAAAAGTCTCTTTTTATTTTGCTGAACATGCTTCAAAATAGGTTAATGAAAATGGAAATATTTTCTAAGAATATTGAATAAAATATTGGTGTATTAAAAAATCATTATAAAACATTTTAAAAAGGAAACCAAATGCCAACACTTCTTGTAAATCACAAAGATGAAATGGAAAAATGGGCTTTAGAATTTAAAAAATGGAAAATAGGCTTTATAAAACAAATTGGAAACATTTGATTGATGAAGTCTTTATATAATAGAGATGCTGAGAGCTCTAATATCAAATCTGCATGAGCCTTTCTTCTTCTTGTTGCATCAGTCTCTTTTTTATTTTTTCTTCTTTTTGTTCTAGTTTTATAATGACTACTCGGTTTTACATTGTTGTAATAAGACATGCAATAGTAAACAATGTCGTTAAGAAAATTACAAATTCGAAAGATAAACTAAGCAACTTAAGACTAAAATATTTTGCAAATAAATTGATAAGATGCCAAAAAAAGCTAACACTGCATACATCAATTCATGTTTCGAATGGAAAAAAGTGTTTACTATCTTTTTCAACCGTAAAAGATATAAGATATGTTTTCAACGGAAAAAATCATGAACTGATTGCACATTTAGAAATTAAAATTTTAAAGTTGATGAGTGTAGGAAATACTAGTGCAACCTTAGAGCACAACAACAAAGAAAAATAAAAAACAACTCAATTTTCAACAGGTTTATAGAAGGTGTTATAAATAATATCTCAGCTAAAACAATAATTGATGGTTTAAAAGATCATTCATAGAAGAACCAACACACAACGGAAGATAATGAATAAAATAAAATTGTGGTGAATCAAAAATTCAATGCAAGCTTTTTTTTCTCCAAACTTATCTAACGCATCATTTGAAATAATGCAAAAATAAATACAAATATTTGCTGTGTAACTAGAAAAGAAGTAGAAAAGAAAACAATAACTTATATGATCGGCGAAAAACTCAACATCTATTTATTTTACGTTTTCTCTTTGAATATTTATTTACATGTGCCATTGTTTTTTTTTTCTGGCTAAGGACTATTGGTTTTCTTTTTAAAACAAATATTTACTCAATAAACTGCATTCTTAAAATCATGGGTGATAAAATATTTATATTTTTTTTATTTAGCTGGTCCCTCTATTTATAATAATTAACTAAAAGATTAGAACGATGAGAGAAAAAGATAGCTTCTTCGTCGAGAAACCTCGAAAATAAAATCTAAAAAGCACGTCGGTGACTTGTACTCTCATTCTCTTCTCCCTCTCTTTCAATCTTTCACATCTCCTTCTCTGAAATATCGACCCAAAATAAAAACAAAAAAATCATCATCCTCCACCTTGCCCTAATTCATCAGCCATGTCGTACGATTACCTCTTCAAGTACATAATCATCGGAGACACTGGTGAGACCCACCACCGATCAATTATACCTTCTTAATTTCCAATTTTGATTTTCTGGGTTAGATCGATTTCGTCGCCGTTTTCATGGGTTTTCTTTGTTTTGTCGTTTCAGGTGTTGGAAAATCGTGTCTCCTTCTGCAATTTACTGACAAGAGGTTCCAGCCAGTCCACGATCTCACCATTGGTGTCGAATTCGGTGCTCGGATGGTCACCGTCGATGGACGCCCCGTCAAATTGCAAATTTGGGACACCGTGCGGTTCTCTCTTTCTCTCCTCTTGGTTTACTTAGTTCCTAAGAACTTGCACGTTTTATCCCTTAGGATTGTTCTATCCTAAGGTAGATGTGATTTAGAAGATTAATTGTCATAATCAATACAGTTTCTACGTATTTATAGAAACAATGCCCTATTAGAATTGCTGATACTAATTTTTTTTCTTTTTTAATTATGTCCAGAGACTCAAAAGTTAATCATTACACGGTTCTTGATTTAGTTTCATAGGCTTATCTATATGAATAGTCTGTAGTCATTCTCTTATTGAACTGGAGAAGCTGAGTTCAACAGCGCATTGGTGATTTTGCTCAGTCCTTGTTGTGGTTTATACTGGTCAATATGTCTTGATTCTTTTATTCTTTTTTCACACAAATTTTTAGGTTTGATGACAAATAATATCTTTTCCATCGGATTATATATGTGTTGGAGTTGTTTATGTTTTGTTTTGGTGCCTTCTGGTTCAAGTTTGTTATGATGCTAATTATGATTTAACCAAGCGTTTTATGTTCTAGGCTGGACAAGAGTCTTTTAGATCCATCACCAGATCATATTACAGAGGAGCAGCCGGAGCTTTACTGGTTTATGACATCACCAGGTTAGTATTCTTTAGCAACAGTTATATCAGCTCGAAGCCGGAATTTCCGGCAAGATTTTGGATTTTGGTATATCTTGAGGAGTTTTAGCATATATGTTGTTATGTACATGCTTTGAGAAGTTACTTTTGATCTGAACTAAGTTATTGGCTATGATATTGGCAATGCTTTTCTTTTGGGATGTTAAGTTAACCATCCATTTTGGAATCTTCCAATGATGTTTTTCCTCCATTGGTTTAGAATTTTGAGTTCTGAGAGGTTTAGACGACTAAAAAGGATTTTATCATTGAGGCTTTTCATGCTTTGATCTCTTTATCCTGAAAATTCAAAATTCTTTTTCTTTTGGTTGCAGGAGAGAGACGTTTAACCATCTGGCAAGCTGGTTGGAGGATGCTCGGCAACATGCGAATCCTAACATGAGTATTATGCTGATTGGGAACAAATGTGATCTTGCTCAGAAGAGAGCTGTTAGCAAAGAGGAAGGAGAACAGTTTGCCAAAGAACATGGCCTCCTATTCTTAGAAGCATCTGCAAGATCAGCTCAAAACGTTGAGGAGGTGATACTAATTCCTTGAATTCTCTTTCCCCATCCTGTAATCACATGGAGAGTTTTGTCGTTTTTGCTGGATTAACATTGTTTAATATCGCATATATATTAACAACAGGCCTTCATAAAGACTGCTGCCAAGATCCTCCAGAACATTCAGGATGGTGTCTTTGATGTATCCAATGAGGTAATTTTCCACATGAATCTGTAAATAGACTTGATCTTCTGGTGTTCTATCTTATGAATCTTGGGCCGTCCTTATGCGTGTGTAGTTCTAATTGTTATATATAACACTAGAGTGAAATCTAATAATTCCTTGATCTTGTTACAATGTGATTTACTTGCCTTGATCTCTCTGGATTTTGCAGTCATCAGGCATCAAGGTCGGTTATGGGCGTCCTCAAGGTGCAGCTGGAGGAAGAGATGGTGCAATTTCTCAGGGAGGTGGCTGTTGTGGTTAAAATGTCTTCAAGAAAGTTGTCAGTCACACATATCTCATGTAATCTGGTGATTCAAAAACTATTCTTGCTTTTATTTATCACTGCAAATGGATACACCAGAATGTATAGTTCCTCTTCGATTTCTCTCTATTTTCAAGTTTGTTTTTACCAACAAATAACTAAACCTGTGCATTTGCGAGTGAACAGCCTGATCTTTATATACTAAACAGGCGTTTGCTTTTATTTAAAACATTGCTTGATTTTGCATGTATAGTCAAAGCTCTCAAAGTTAAGCAATTGAAACATCAATGAATTCGGAAAAATATCCAGTCCTCTAGTTGAAATCTCTTTATTCATCACCTAAACGACTGGTTTAAAAACACACCCAGATGGTTTACAGGAATCCTAAAAAAAAAGAAAATAGAAGCAGAAAACGAAGAAGCCATGCTTCCATCTTACTTCCTCTTGGTCTCCATGCTTTTAAGGCCGATTAGGAATTGTCCCTTCCTTAAGCCGCAAGTTATTGTATGTACGCGTCACTAACATCAGCCTCGGATCATCCTCTGGTATTTCACGTTCCTGTGATTTTCACACCACAAAGACCAAAAACCCATCAATAATTAAGACCAAGAAAAAGAAATCGAGTTTATGCTCTCTTTTTAAGATTTGAGAAATGGGAAATTTCTTACTTTCAAGCCCTTGTAGTAAGCTTCAACAGCAGCTAGTGTAGGTTGAATGTTCCGAGCTAGCATTAGATCCCATATCATATTTGCAACTGTGTACCCGCCCGTCTGCCAAAATAAAAGAGTTTTTTTTTTTTTTACCTTCACTAAGCCAACTTTTTATCGCAAGATATTATCAGAGTCCTTTTACCTTTTCACCAGCGGCTTTGAGTAGCAGGTTACTTCCAGTTCTTGGGTCTAAGAAGAAATTGCGTTCGTTCATTTGGACCTGCATTGCAAACAATTATCATAAGGTAAAAGCTCTACCATTGGCCCTCGTTTTCTTTATTTCAAAGATTCTTCTGTCAATACAGCTCGAGCCTGCAAGCATTACCAGAGTGCCTTGAGCAATCTGCATTCCTTTCTCGGTGTGTCCTGTCATAGCCCCATCTATAAGCGTCTGTAGGTTCAAAAAAAAATAGAATGTCATCTTCAGCATATACAGGTCACCCAAAGATATGCTAAACCAAGTATGGGAAACAGGAAAGAGACGCATAATTCTCTTCGACAACTAGATCCATTGAGGATTTAGATTCATCTCTATATTCATTTGCTCGGTTATAGGAATGAGAATCGACAACATTAGCTTTATAGAAGTTGTGGTTCCCACAATATATATAGACAAAGAAATTCGTTCTTAAACCAAATATTGACACACCAATGATGATCGTTACCGTGTAGAGTTCCATGGCAGGGATTTTGTCTGCGCTCATGTAATCTTCAAACACTTTGAGACCATTCTCAAAGTCTTTCGAGTGTAGATAGCACCTATATATACAATAGTAATGTTTTAATTTTCAATGCGAGTTTATAATGTAATATATAAATAACAAAAGTTAATTTGGTAACTAAATACTGCTTTATAACACAAAAAACTGACATCTAAGAATCACAGTGCATGGTCTGTGTACCTCATAATATTTAGCACGCAGTAAGTGTCAGTGTCTTTTCCATCTTTCTTAAGCATCTCAAGAAGAGCTTCCGTTGCCTGCCATGGATAATTGCTGGTCAGATGCAAAAATCAACTCCAAAACTGAACAGAACATTCTCTCTAAATACAGGACATTTTGGAGTCTAGATACACAAGCTATCTTACTTTTACATCCTTTAGATCAGCGAGAGCACTGAACGCTACGTGGTACACGGTCAAATTCCTCTGCAGAAACCTGGTCCTGTGGGCATATTCAGCAGTTGGAATATTGTACAGCTCTTCTTCACTGATACTAAACATCACATCTTCTGCACTCTTCCTTGATGAATCAATTGATGACCAGCCTTTTGACTGCTCCACGAACTCGAGAATCTTTCAAGGGAAATAAAAAAAGAGAGGCTATAAGATACTTTTAAGAAAAACAAAAAGTAAGTACGAACAGGAAACCTTAACAGGTTACCTTGGTAGAAAGATTATCTGGTCTAGGCTGCTTGTTTAGGTGTGCAATTATGAGTCCTGCGTAGCAGAACTGGTTCAAACCAACACCAGCAGCAGTCATATCTCGAACTATTGCATACCTAACCATGAGTTAACCAAAAACTTAACTCATAACAGAGAGAAGAGATACTAAACTTATTCAAAAGAAATGAGTTCGATTAGCGAGCACTCAACAGACAATAGAAGAAGTAACTTACACAAGATCTAATTGGCCAGAAACAGCGCAGGCATTAAGCAGGCAGACATAGGTCTGTCCATTTGGTTTTACATCATATCTCTTCATCTCCTCGTAGACCTTACAATAAGAGACAAACCAAAAGATTCGTATTTCAATGATGATTATGGAATGTAGAAGGAAAAACAAAAAAAAAGTCTCCAACTAAAGCAAAGAGAAGATAACATACTCGGATCGCCTCCTTTCCATTCTTGCATTTACCACATGTGGAAATCAAAAAGTTGTACAAGTTCACCTATATAAGAATGAACGTGCGGTCAACAATACAAGCCACAGATGACCCGACTCATTCTCTAAACTCTAAATTATTGGACAAGGAATAGCTCACAATCTGCTACTAAACTCTCAAAAACTGAAACCATCCAACCAAAGAAAGTTATATAACTAACTAACTTTTCTTAAGAACATAAATGAGACAACAAAATAGTTTATTTTATGTAAGAGTTAAGAAAAATAAAGAAAGATCAGAAGACATACGTCTGGAGCAATTCCCATAGCCTTCATTTCTTCACGGAAAAAGAAAGCATCATTTAAGCGAGCACCCTTCATCGTTCCCACAACAAATGAATGGAATATATCAGCTGTAGGCTGCACACCATCTAGCTTCATATCATCATATACATCCCTCAACAAATAGTGCCTTCCAAACAAACAAAAAGAATTGTCATTGATTAATAAAGTACCCAAGAAACACAGTGTCAAGAATAATTACTGAAGGAGCCAAGTATATATTGCATTATGAACACAATGAGCTATACAAATAAAGGATAAGAGAAGCTAGAGGAAGAAAACAAAACAAAATACCTGCGCTGAGCTGTGACGGAATTGACAGATGTGTTATACTCCGACAGATCGTTGGCGTAATTTCTCTTTGCGAGATCCTCCGGCGATGAAGCAAAGTAACGCCGACTAACCACAGCTCGAACCAGAGATCGATTCCTCCCTGTTTCCGTCGATCAAAAAAAAAACAAACGTAAGATTCGTGTAGGTGCGTAACTAAGAAATGAAAAATCCGCATTCGATCGAACCAAAATTAGACACAACGAACGATTGATTAATGACAGATGAAAATGGGGATCTATCTAGTTAGCTACACGGATGAAAATTGTTCAAGTTCATAGAATCATACCAGAAATGGATTGAATGAGAAACTTCATAGCTCACGAGAAAATCACTTCCGCCAGAAATTTATCCGGGAATCGAACAGAAACCAAATACGAGCTTTTCCGGCGAGTCTCAGACCACGAGAGAGAGGAAATGGGATTATAGCAATAGCAGCAGCTCAGGTTCTCAGGGTTTAGGGAATAAATCTTAACCGGGAAATAAAACAAATCTAACCGGAGTGTTAACCGGTTTGATTTAATGGCTCGCGTTTCGAAGGCCTAAATAAATGCCGACTTTATATGGGCCCTTAATGGGATATTGGGCTTAGTTTGTGGACCAATAAACGATAATCACGTGGGTGTCGCGTGGTCATATCAACAGCGATGATTGTGCCGCGTGGACCGTAGTGCGAAACGATGAGGGAGAGAAAGATTATTTACCGTTGGGGAACTCCCAACTACTTAACTTTTTATCTGTCGGAAGATCACGTGAAGACAACTAATCTACGTCCTTGCGTTAGTGGAATTTGAAATAAACTTTTGTGATAACGAATTTCAAACATTTATTTCATCTTGTCTCGTGAAATCCCATAAATAACTTTTTGATAAAGAATTTCAAAAACACTTTTCACTAAAAATTTCTAGATTTTTGTAGTGACATAAAGAGATGGTAGTTTACTCCCCGTGATTTTAAAAGATGTGATTCATAATTGTTAATTAATTAAAGATGTAATCATGTAAAGTTTGTTTTTGGTAAAATTAAAGATATAAAGTTCCAAATACAACGTTAGATCCTCTTAAAACTATATAGTGTTATTTGTATGGAAAGAAAAAAAAAACTTTTTACATCTGGTCCACAACTCAAATCCAATCACAGGCTATTCATGCAGTCTTGGATAGTTGGATTCAAACTATATATGAATGAAACTTCAAGAAACACGAGGCATACGTAAGGGAAAAAAACCAACCATAGCTTTAATAATATTTTACGTAATTAATATAAATACTAAAACTGAACAAATGAAATTCAAGAACATCCTCGTACATGTAAATACCATTTGTTAATAACGGACAGCTCACAGCTTATTTCTAGCAAAATCCATTGTGCTCATAAATAAATTATTACTTTTAATTAGCAACTTTATCTTAATTTTAAAACTTGAAAACATAAAATAAATTTCTCTTTATACTGTCTTGCTTTCTATATCTCAGCATCAACAAATTCTTGGGACAAAGCAGGACTGATCAACAATAACCATATATATCCCTCTCTTTTGTTTTTTTTTTGTCAAAGATTAGACAGTAGACAATATATCCAATAACAACTACAACACGAAAGTCTCTCGTCATAACTACGTTGGCCAAAATTGGCATTGTAATTAATTAGGTGTTGGTGAGTTAGCTTAAATGTTTGAACGAAATAACAAACCAAATCAAGAAATATAATTTGGCAAGATTTAATCTCCTGGAGGCCCACGAGCCACAACAGACATCATTCACACATAGAAGCATTCAATTTCTTTCCTTCACGTCATAACTTAAAGAATATTAAGAAAACTCAACTACTGCAAAGTTTGGTGAGACCAAGACACAATCTAAACTCCGAATTTAATAGATTTGGTTAAGTTTCAAGAAGAAAATTCAAAACTTTTTTTCATTTCTTTTTTTTTTCATTTCTTTGTACATATAGAGACTAACCACAACAAGGTTTACGACCATAGAAGAAGAAAAAGGCTCAGGAAGAAACTGTGCAAGTGGTAAGAAAGGAGATTAGAGATCCCGTCGACACATTGGACAAGATCCATGCCTGAGGAGCCATTTGTCTATGCAAGGCAAATGAAACATGTGATGACAATGTGGCAAGCTTCTCACTGTTTCTCCAAGCTGAAAATCCTGCAAAATTTACACAAAAATTAAACCTTTTTGTTCCGAAACAAATAAAATCTATCATTTTAATAGTAAGGAGCAAAAGACCTGAAGACAAACAGAACATGAGTCTTTGTTGCCAGAAGCATCTAAGTTGTTTTTGCCAGTGATTTTGATTTTGGGTATTTTATCAACCAAATCTCCTGTTAATCCTTTTGAGCCACCAGTATCGAAAATACTTGAGAGCTCTTCGAAAGTTGCATCCACAGCTCCCATCTGATTCAGTGAGAAGAGAGATCAAGAAAACAGAGAGATTGAAACCAATACATTGCTGATGAATAAAGCTGTACCTGACTTTGAACCGCGCTTAGCATTGCTGGACCTATGCGTTCTCGTACAAGTCTACCACTTATAAGACTAACAATGACATCAATCTACACAAAAAGAAACAAGAATCAATTAAAAGTTGGAATTGAATAAAAGTACCTAAAAACAGAGCAAAATAATAGTTTCAATGCAAAAAAAATTTAAAAGATCTCTCAGCTCACCAAGTAGAGGAGGCAACCGAAACGTGACTCATTAGATTTCCAAAGGACAAGAGATGATTCGAAGACTTCGATGGAGAAAACAGCTCCTGAAATGGCTCCAATCGCCGCTCCTCGGATGAAACCACTCTCTGTTTCTTGACCTATCAAAGCTCCAGTAAGTGCTCCAAGCAATGTTCCAACTGAAAGAAAAAAAGGAAACAACTTTCTTAGCTCTACATAAAACCCAAAAGTTGCAGATTCCATTTCAGAATCATAGATAAGCAAAGAAGAACAAGCAAGTAGCTAGATTTCGGATTTGCACAACACTAAGGAGACTAAAATGGGATTCGAATGCTGGTTAAGAAACGGAGAGACATTTGAGAAAAGAATCAAGAAACGTATACAAGGAAACAAGAAGCCGACCTAAAGCGAAGAAGAAGGTCAAGATCGCCGAAAGAATTGTGCCAAGAACAGCAGAGACGAGGAAACGACATGCGTCTTTAATCCGTTGAACGAAACTACCGATAGAGGGACACGATGAGAGAGGACAAAACCCAGATTGGACTCTATAAGATGCCATTTTCTTCAGATGTGAATATAGAAAAGGAGAGTTGGAAAGGTAAAAACAAAAACAGAGCTCAGTGGAGCTTATACAAGAGAGAGAGAGAAGAGAGAGAAGAGAGAGTTGAGAAAGAAGATAGAAGAAAGAGAGAAGAGAGATTGGGGCTTTTTGCTTAGCCCTTAAGAGAGAAGATCCGATGTGTGGCCTACTTGCAATTAAAGCTTGCTTGAAATTTTACCTCAAGTAGGTGGGTTTGCCACTGTCGTGATCGATGTTGAATACACGACTTAAAAATCTCTCATTTTCTAAATAATATTATTTTTAAACGATTTGTTTACCATATTTGTTTTTTACCTTTAGTTTTTTTTTACTACTTTAAATTATTCTTTTATCTCTTACTGCTATATTTTATGCTAAAAGTTTTAGACCTTTTTCTTATCAATGCAACTACGATTTTTTCAGTGGGGTTGTATACCAAAATATGGTAGGGTCCTTTCCGATAATACAAGCAATCAGAAGGAACCATTAGATACGAAATAGAAATATTTCTATATATGTTAACTATTTGAGGAAATATCAAAATCTTATTTGATTCTGCCTTCCCTTTTATAGGATTCGAATTTCCCTTATATGAGCAATAGTTTTTTTTTTTTTGGATAAAAAGCAATTATTTATTGTTTATACCAAACAGAAATGGGACCGGTAAGGCTTGTTATTGTGCTATTACGTGCGAAAAGCTAGCTTACGTATAATTTCTATACATTGTATATTCTATATACTTTAAGTCTTTAATTACTTAATCTACCGTATAAAACCCAAAAAAAATTAAAAAAAATAGGGTGGATCCACCCCTGTGTAGATTAGATTCATCGTCTAGCGATATTAAATCAGACAAAATATGTCGGTGTCCATACGAATTAACACATTTTTATTTATTTATTTATTTCGTTTTCATTTGTATGATATCTTGAAATGGTTTTGGGTCGATGTAACTATGTAAGTACAACAGTGTACGTATAGGATAACTTTAGTTCTTTACATGACTTTTTTTTTGTTTGTTAAAGGTTTTAATATATTTAAAAGACTTGACAAATTATAGAATACATTTCTATTGTATAGATTTTAAATTTTGATTGAACTAATCTGTATTAGAAAATAAAAGTATTTATTACTAAAGTATCGATTCACAAAATAAATATAAATCTCTAAAATTAATAAGGTTTGTTTTGTTTTGTTTTGGGACTCGTCATATTTCGGAATTGGACTTAAAATTAAACTTTATTTAAACATCCAAAGAAAAACTTTACGTGAAAATTACAAATGTTCCACAATGAGGTCATCGAGGGCCCAAAACTTCAGAAATAATTTATCGCAATTAGTCGTCGATAACAACTAGCCAGATTCATATTTTTAGATTTCCTATATCTTCCGTACATAAGAGAGAAAGACATTGAATACATCTAAATTATTGGATTTGCATGTCAGAATATGGACATAAATAAAATACTTTTTTCTTTTTTAATACTGGCATGGTGAGATAAGGCTTGCCGCTTCATTAAAAAAAAATATTTTTTCTTCAACACATATTTCCTATAAATATCTACCGCAATATAGGTGACAAAATAAAAATCTACCCAATATTTATTTAAAATTGCGAATTGCCATCATTTTTAATAGTTTACAGCATGGGGCAGTTATGGTCCAGAAGCTGGTCCATGAATATTGTAGTGATTAAATTGAAATCTAAGCATATGCATGAATATCATGTATGGTTGCGTGTCATGTACATGTCTTGATCGTGTTTTACACTTTTACTATTATTTTTTTTTCAATACTTAACTAAATATTTGGTCTCAAGTAATCATTTTACAAAAGTTTCGATGAATCTGACCGAAAATCTATATGAAATTTAGACCGATTCCTTTGTTGTCAAAAATAACTGCAAAGAAACAGAACCTGCTACTATATTAAGGTAATATTTTCTTCCCCAACTGTATTAGTAATTTAGTATTAAGGTAATATTGTCTTGACCAGAAAATAAATGAAGCCGGTGTTATTCATGATGAGTAATGTATTTGTGATTAGGGTATTTTTAGCATGACTTTTTAGCCTTTGTTGTATTACGAAAATAGTTTTTATTTTTATTTTTTACCAGCCGATTGAAAAGTGAAACTAAAGTAACCGAATTTTTACCTCTTAAGTCTTAAGGCTATATAATATAAAGAAATGAAAATAAATAAAAATAGATATATATGATTGGTAGGTTATCTACATAATGACCCACGTCACGTTTTACCGGTGCGTCTTTGTAAATGACGTGGTTGATAATTTAACCCGGCCACCACTAGTATTTATTTGTACGCTATCAATCATCATCAACTCATAATATCTCCATAAATCTTAGATATTTATAACTTATGACTTATGAGGTACGTCAGACTATACTACGTCTATAATAACTCAACAAATAAACTGATATACGATCGAGCAAGGATACGATAAAATAAAAGAAATATAAAGAAGATGAAATCAGATGAGTGTCTTTTCTCGTCTGGTAAAAAAAGAAACCAACCAAAAGTTTACATGTCTGATATGCTTAGAAAATTAACTTTTTCCAAGTGTATACTTTTTAACAGGGGCAACGGCTGTACCTATGGCTAGAGAGTCGGGAAAAAAACTATGGGTAGTTTAACTTGTTTCTAAAAAATGTGTATTTGTTTGTTTTAATTAATACAGATTATAGTAATATTTAAGAGATTTGACGTGTTGCTAAGAATAAACTAAATATAAATATCTAAGGTATACAAGGGGAAATCAAGTAATCAAGTAATCAACTTAGCCCTCATCTGGATTGGATAATGCTTTATTATTTTTAGTGAGCCCACATTTTCTTCTAATCTGGTTTGCTCTTTTACTTTTTGTTTCTTCTTTCTTGTAGTCAGTAATTAGTGTGGCTAATTAAAACGGCGCCGTGATGTCAACCAAGCTGGGCTAGCCGAGCGGGTTAACTACAAAATGGGTTGAGCCCAAATTTACAAGCCCATAAAATCAAAACGGAGCAATCTTTGTCTTTTTTTTTTTTTTTTTTTTTTGTTTAGCGAAGTAATATTTTTGAGCTTACAATGAGGATAATGTTCCAAAAGAAAGACCCCCACCCAATAGAATATGTATGTGAGATCATGGAAACCTGGAAAAGACGAGAGAAACATTAAAACAATCGGAGACGATTCAAAGGATTCATAACTAAAGTGAACTGGTTCAGAGCTTACCTCTCAAAAGCTAATTTTTTTTAAAAAGTGTTGAACCCTTGAAAATTTGAAAGCGAAACCATATTTAGTTTTTTATTTTTTGATAAAAACGAAACCATTTAGTTGCTGCCCACTTGTTTCCTTTGATTACTGAACAACCACCTGAATCCAACAAAACAAGTTTTTGAGAGATTTAGATTACATCTAATCATCTCAACTAAGTCAAAAGAGTATATATATTACGATTTAAGACAAAGTTTAGAGAAATGACCATGTTTACTCGAAGGGTCTTGAGACCCGTCGGGCCTCATGTTCCAGAATAATAAAGCGTCTCTCTTCTTTGGTGAAACTGAGAGTCTTCTTTTAAACATCCTTCCTTTGGCTGCAGGGAAGACTGTTTCGCCGCCTTTATCAACGTCAGACCTAATTAGTAGTACATTGAGATAAAAAGGAAGATTAAATATCACGCATTGGAAATTCTTGTTCCTTTGGTGGCCGATATATATGTGAAAGATTATAAGGGTTTTGTGGTTTACATACAAGTACATAAGAACAGTAGCAATTCTTTGATTTCCATCAAAGTGAGCCTCAAATTTCTGCCCAACTTCATAATGTATAACTTGAAGCGCTTCTCCATTTTCTGCACTTACATTACATTAACTCCATAAATAAATTTACTAACAACATTGTTAGAAACTAAAACACCTTATTCTTTATTTGGTCCGAAAATCCAAACTTGTATGAATATATGAACAATTTAATACAGAAGTCACATACCTATAGGAATGAAGGTGAATTCTGAAATTCTTTTCTCAATTCTTCCACGATTTTGTCATGTCTTCTTTTAAGAAAAGTTCCTGAACTCGTCCGTGCGCTGCACATTTAGCGGATTTCCAAATCTCAAATCTTTTCAAATTAAACTTGAAGAGGGGAACAAAAATAAATAAATAAAAAACTGAGTACAGAACCTGCTTTCTTTACCCCCTCCGTTTATGTGATCAGTCACCTTTGACCTCGCCATCTTAGGTTTCGCGAGGTTAATCAAGTGCTCACATTCTTCATCTGTCTTTACAAAATTTAAAGAACATAGCCTAAGATCAAATCCCAAACCTTTAAAGTGCATTCGAACATTAAGCCGATCGATGATCACATTTAAAAACATGTGTTTTCACTTTCAGCGTAAAGATTTAAGCACCAACTAAGTACGTACATGGGAAAATTTAGTAACAACTAGTTCTAGTTTCTTTACCTTGTATGACAAGAAATATCCAAACTATATGAACTAGCATGAAGATGTTAAGTTCTCATCAAGCATACAACAAATCTATCTCAAAATTTTATACCAGATAAAAAAGCAAAAGAAATACCAAGAAATTGTGGTAAACGAAAGCTCTAGGCTCCCATGATATAACTTCGAGCCAAGGTTCATGAGGAAAGCGCAACGAAGTAGGAACCTTCTCTTTGGTACACCCAAGTGCTGTCAACAAAGGGGGCAAAGAACACATCAAGATCATGTCCTTATTTGTGTCCTCAAATTTCACATCCACAGACGGTAGATCACCGATTATTTGATTGAACAAGTTGATGTGCTTCATTAGATCTGAATCTTCATATATCTTCAGCCCGCACAACCTCTGCTTCAGATATTGTTCGGTGGATAGTGACGTCGACATAGAGAATGAGTTCGCAGGTGAACTAGATATGAACTTGGAAGAGACTTGCGAGAGAAAACGAATTTAGGGTTGTGAATTGATAAATAAAACTCTATAGATCCTTTAATAAAAGTCCAGCAACAAAACCCAATACAACTACTAGACTTAAATATGGAAATAAGGGCATCCTCATTAGACAACTTGTAATGGGTGTCTTAAATAATAATTAATATTAAATTTTATAATTTTATAATTTAAGACATCCACTAACTATTATTACTTAAACCATCCTCCATTAGTGATACTTTGAAGATGTCTTAAGAATTAAAAAATAATAATTAATTGATAATGAGTATTTATTTTTGTGTAAATTTACAAAATTTCAAATGTTGGATTAAATTTATAGAAAATATTAAATATAAAACTAAAATTAATTATAGAATAATTATAGAATATTTTGAAAATATATATATATATATATAAATATATATATATATATATATAACATTATAAATTCATCTAAACATGTATTACAAAATGTAAAAAAAAACAAATTCAAACTTAAAATTGGAGATAATAAATGGTCAACAAATACGTAGAATTATAGATACATATAAAAACATTATGAAGAACGTAATTCTCTCAGGTCTAATCTTGAGTCGTGCCAAATTTTTGCCAAATATGTTCAACCAAATCAGCTTTCAATTGTTGATGTTGTGTTGTATCACGAAGTCGATTTCGAATGCCCATCATATTGCCGAGATTGGTAGGCATATTTGTAGAATATGTTAAATCCACATATGGAGTCCTGCTTCCTTGTCCTTGATAGATTTTTGATACATTGTACAGACTGTACCCATCTCATTCGTCTTCTACTATCATATTGTGCAATATGATAGATGCTCTCGTTATCTTTCTTATTTTTGTCTTATCCCAAGTAAGAGCGGGATTTTTGACAATCGCAAATCAAGCTTGCAAGATTCCAAAAGCACGCTCAACATCTTTTCAGGCAGCTTCTTGACATTGAGCAAATAATGATGCTTTCGGACCTTATGGAATTGAAATTGATTGGATGAAATTTGCCCATTTTGGATATATACCATCAGTGAGATAGTAACCCATATTGTAATGTCGTCCATTAACAACATAATCCACTCTTGGAGCTCGACCTTCTAATATATCATCAAAAACTGGTGAGCGGTCAAGAACGTTGATATCGTTTAAGGTACCTGGAGGTCCGAAAAATGCGTGCCAAATCCAGAGGTCTTGTGAAGCCACAGCCTCTAAAACGATTGTAGGTTTCCCAGATCCACGTGAATATTGCCCTTTCCAAGCTGTGGGGCAATTCTTCCACTCCCAATGCATACAATCAATGCTTCCTATTATCCCAGGAAATCTGCGTTCTTCTCCTTGATTGAGCAATCGTTGGAGATCCTCTGCTATAGGCCTTCTTAGGTAGGTATCCTGAAACAAATATATAATTCCGTCCACAAATTTTTCCAAGCATAGCAATGCGGTGCTTTCACCGAGGCGGACGTATTCATCCACTACATCAGCTGCACAACCATATGTCATTATACGAATGGCCGATGTACACTTTTGTAGTGCAGACAGACCCAATCTTCCCGTAGCATCTCGTCTTTGTTGAAAGTATGGTACTTCATTGGCAAGTATATCAACAATACGTAAGAACAATGGCTTATTCATTCTGAAACGACGTCGGAACATAGTTTGAGAATAAGTTGGATTATCACTGAAATAATCATTCCATCAACGAGTGTGCCCTTCCTCATGTCCTCTTTCAACATAAGATCGTTTGCACTTTGAACTTGATGCTTCTTGATGATGGGCATAATTATCTATGCCTTGTTGAAATAGACTATCAAATTGTTCATCAAAAGCTTGATCAAATTCTTCATCTAAATTTGAAGATGACATGTTGGTTTGAATTTTTAAGATTGGTTTGAATTTGAATATAATTTAAAAAAAGAAAAAGAGAGATAAATTTAAAAAAAAAAAAAAAAAAAAAAAGATATAGCGAAATGAAAGTTGATTCATAAGAAATCGTTGAGTTACAATATATAGAAGTCTAATAATACAAGAAACAAATTACATAAGAAATCTATGACTACATTCTCTTTGTTGTCTTCTCACATTGCCCAAGATCAATTTGCACATTTCACGGGTTGTTACCTGCAAGAAAAAATAAACCAAAGTGGACAAAAAATTAGCAATCAATACCATATAAAACAAGACAAGAACTGTGTCTTTCCGGAAAATAATCGTGGCATTGCAATCACTATATCGCCTTATGTATAGAAACAGAGTAACACAGAAAAACTATAACAGCAAAACAGCTGGCAAACTCAGCTACTTTGAATCTTACAAACAGAGTTAAGTCATAAGTTTAATCACCTCTAAGTTCTAACAATTTACAAGTTTCTAACAAGTTACAGTTTCTAACAAGTTGTAGTTTCTAACAAGTTACAGTTTCTAACAAGTTACAGTTTCTAACAGAGTTACAGTTCCTAACAAGTTACAGTTTCTAACAGAGTTACAGTTCCTAACAAGTATGTAAGCACATAAAAGAGTACCTTATCATTATCCTAACATCTCAGCAATTAGCTTGTTTTTCAGGTTGACTTCAGGCTCAGAAAGATCTGTTTTGGCTATGAGACTGTCTAGAAGGCGTTGCTTGGATAATCTTTCTCTCGCTGCTATGTCTTTCTCCTTGATCTCCCACAACATCTCAAACTTTAACATGGAACTAGCTTCACTTGCTTCTGTTCTGTCACTCTTTTTAGCTTTGCCTTTGGATGCCTTAAGACCAGGAGGTCTAAGAGAGGCTTCTTCCTCACCATGAGATGTTGTATTTGAAGTTGAGGAGTATGCGCCACCCTTATCTAGCTTTGTTCTTTTCGATCTGTCTTTAGCTTTTGAGGTACACCATTTCTGGTCATGGCGAAGCTCCAACCACGCATGCTCAAGTGCGAACTTGACTTGATGATCGTTGAAGTATAACTCGTAAGCCATTTGGAGAACATCATCCTCTGATTGGCCACTAGTTCTCCGACTCGAAGCTTGGCTGTAGCATCCTACGAACTTGTTGACACTCTCATTGATTTTTTTCCATCTCTGCTTACATTGGTTGGTCCCTTTCTTTGGTTTATCCGTAACTGCTACACTAGCCGCATAATAGGCTGCTATTGGCTCCCAAAAGGCAGCAGCCTTTTGTTTATTCCTGATGATTGGATCTTTGCTGGTGTTTAACCAAGCACTAATGAGAACAACATCTTCAGGGGCTGTCCATCTACGTCTAGGATCTCTTGAGTTCTCCTCTAGGTTTTGGGCATCACTATATTGGGTACTATACTGAGGAACTTGTGATGAGCTAACTTGGATAGGAGGGAAAAAAGAAGAAAGAGTTTCCAGATTGTTTGGCTCTTGTTGGCTACTCAAGAGGTCCATAAAGTTTAGACTAAAACTATTTGGATTGCTAGAACCCATAACCTAAACTAAGGAACGATGGAGAAAAGAAAAATTGGTTTCATTAGGTTTTTATGGATGATATCTTGTGCAGCATAAATAGCAAAATATTTGTAGGGTTATTATTTTTCTGTCAAAGAGATACTTGAGTATATACTTGACTATACATAACAATAATCAGTCAAAGACTTGAGTATACACTTGACTATACATAACAAGTCTCAGTCAAAGACTTGAGTACCTCTTTGAAAATAAGACATATACTTTATACTTTGTATACTTTATGTGTCAGTCAATATAAAGTTTAAGTTTATGTATGTTTAAACATCCAGTTTTGTTCCAGTTTGGTTATGTCCCAATTTCCAGTTTGGTTATGTCACATTTTCCAGTTATGAGCAAGCTATCAATCAAAGATTTCGATAAAAGACTAATCACTAAATCCTAATTCAAAGCTAACTAATTATGTAGAAAAAAAAGATAAAGGACATAATAGCTAAATTGAAGAAACAAACCTGGGGTCTCGACTGATCCATCAAAAGCTTTGAAGTCTCCTTGTGACTCACAATAACTTATTCCAAAGCCTAAACCAAACAACAAAAACCAAGAAATCAATCATCGATTTTTAAGGTAAGAATCAGATTTTGTTATTTTCTGGAACATTTTTAGTAGTACCTTATTCTGTCTCAGTCAACTCTTGCACAAGCACTTGAACATGGAACATGGAACATGGTTGCAATTTGCTTCTCTCAGTAAGCTTGAGGATCATTTCATGGACCTTTGTTAAAGCCAACTGTTTTCTCCTAAATTTTACAGAAGACAGAATAAGAAAAAACCTTTAAGAATCTTGAAGATTTTGTCACTGTCCCTCTCTGAAACAAGTTCTAGAACCTGAAACAATGAGAAAATCACTAGATTTATATAACATCACATACTCTCAATTAATGTAAAAAGCTATAATTCATCAAAGTGGTTGAGAACTTAAAAAAAGTGGATACAAAATCAAAACTGAAATCTAAATAAGCAAAGAAAGTAGAGTGAAAGTGTTGTTGACTTAACTCAGAGGACTTGGAAATGGAGTAAAAGAGATGGTTTCAAACCTCTAAGCTTTATCCATTTTTCCCTAAATAAGAAACTTACTTAAATAAATATGAAAATACAAGATCATACAAGACTGGTTTTAAAGACAAAGCTAACATCATCTAGCTCTTACCCTTTAACATGTTTCAACAATGTCCAAAACAGAGAAATATTTGAAAATTCGTTTATGTGAAAAACATGCCAAATGGAGTAAAAGAGATGGTTTCAAACCTCTAAGTTTTATCTATTTTTCTCTAAATAAGAAACTCACTTAAATAAATATGAAAATACAAGATCATACAAGACTGGTTTTAAAGACAGAGCTAACATCATCTAGCTCTTACCCTTTAACATGTTTCAACAATGTCCAAAACAGAGAAATATTTGAAAATTCGTTTATGTGAAAAACATGTCAAACTCATTAGTTTTTGCTTTTCGTAGTGCTTATATTCTACATAGATAAAATCAACAAAACTCTAAATTTTTAAATTGAAATTCTTCTACAATTAATCATAAAGGACCAAACTTGGACGAGAGTGAATGAATAGAAAAGAAGAGATTTTCATCCGTAACAACATGACTCACCAACAAAGCCACCGTAGAAACAGATGTCCTCTTCCTTCTTTGCTATGTTAAAAGCACCAATCTACCAAGCCGGTTGATCCTCAAGCCTGGAATCTTCAACAGAATCTAACAACAAATCCAAATAGATAGCTAAGAGAAGTAGATAATTTTCAAATCAAAGCTAGCATCAATTAACTTCAATCGAAGTTCTAACCAAACAAGAAACAAATCTAACCGAACAAGATACTAAAGAAGAATAAGAATCGAAGAATTAAGAAGAACAAGAACTGGAAAACTAACAAGAACAAGAATCGGAAAACTAGCAAGAAGAAGAAATTGAAGACAAAAGATGGAGTTCAAAATTTAATAAATTTCAGAGATTAACTCAGATGTTAACTTCTTTTTGGTCAAACACAATTTCATTCATTCAAGAACAAAGTTTCATCTCCACAAGGGAACATAAAACTCAGAAAATTCGGTAACTATTCTGCCATAAACAGCACAGACCCGCACCAGGGCGGTAAAGGAGCCACACGAGGGCACACAAGCCATCGAAACCATCAACGACAACCTATATACTCTCACTTTCAAACCCAGTTTCTACAAACTCTTTCCTAAGCTGATATAGATCCAACTTTGGAGAATCAGAAAGTGAAGAGGAGACTACCTGGAGAAGCGAAAGGGTTGGAGATGTTACATATATGGCGGTGATCGGAATGAGGTATGCTTCTGAATATGTTGGGAGAGACTTTCGGTCCGGCGAGATTAATCCTAGCGACAGAGGGGAATGAGCTTCAACAACGCAGTAGCAAGCGGTGGTGGTGGTCGAGAGGGGACACACTTCTAGAGACACCGGAGAGACCCTCCGGTCCTGCGAGACGAGCCCCAGCGGTGGAGAGGAAGGATCTATGGCGCAGTGGTAAACTAGAGGAGCAGAAACGAGATATAAACCAAGCCTTTTCTTCAAAGGTTAAGGAAGGTCTGGCGGGTCCGGCGGATCCGGTGGCTCTGGCTGGTGAGGTAGAGGCGATTGCTTCATGGAGATACTCACCGGAAGAAGGCAGTGTGAGGAGATCCGATCTGGCAGAGCTCGTGACTTGGGAGATGAACGGCAAAAAACAAACTCGGATTTAGTCATCTCGGTTGAGCGTTCCGACTTCCGGAGTCAAGAGGAGAAGATCCGTGGCATAGCTGACCGGAGAGAGAAGAATCCACACTGCTTACAAGGAAAAGTGGCCACTAGAGGATGAGCTTCATCGCGGCAAGGAGACTTCGTCGGCGGCTGTCATCTCCAAAGCCCCTAGAAAATGTCATTTTAAGATCAAGATTTTGCACAGCTTCATCCACTCAGATGTTAACTTCTATATCTTGAAATTGGAGTTCAAAATTGATCAAAAAATTAAAAAATTGAATCGATTTCAAAAAATTTCAATATATTTACACACATGCAAAAGCGACAATCTTCAAATTAGATTTTATCAAGAGTTCCCAAACAGTTTCACCTAATTTCACCTTTCAAAACTACAAAATTCGAATATGAATATTCAATTGATGAAGAAAACAAGAACTAACCTTGAATTCAATCGATTGAGATCAAAGATGCGGAGAGATCTTCACAAGAGATACAGAGCTTGTCGGTTTTGAGAACGAGAGAGAGAAAAAGTTGTTTTACGCATATGAAGAAAAAACAAAAAAAAACATAATTTCTTTCCAATGAGAACGTGCCACGTATCAGCTTCTATGGTGTCTTTTGTGTCTCCGCAGAGACACGGATCTCCACTGTTCCATCTTTTCTTTTTCTTTTTTAACTTTAAGACACTCATTTTTTCGTGCGATGAGGATGCCCTAAAGTAAATTTATCAGCTAGCCACATCATCTATAATAGAGTGACACGTGTCCTCAATACAAAACTTTAGAAGTTTGTATTTGTTGGTTTTAAAATTTTAATCTGAAGAAGTTTTTTTTTTCCTTAATAAAATTTAACCTAATAAAAGTGGTGGAATAGAAATTGTAAAAAAAAAAACCTTAAATAAACTTCAAAGTGTCATTTATTTCCACTTCAACCTTCAGAAAGTTTATTATATTCGCACAATAAATCTTACTTATTCTCGAATTTGCATCGTCAACGGCTAACAGGGTAGATATTTTGTTTGTGGAGTCACTGTAAATACGTCTACGAAAAGCTCAATAGGTTAATATGCCGTGACTCTCAAGATAATCTTAGCTAGTGTATGTGTGTTTTTTCTTCCATCTAATTTCTAAACATAATAATGTTTCCTGTGGATTCTCACACACCAAAAGGAAAATTGCTCGTATACATTTATTTATTATGTGTCAAAAATAAGATTACGTTTTTTTTTACTATCTAGGAGTAGTTCATAAGGCAACATCAGCTACATAAGTTAACTTAAAAGGCCAGAACGCAGTTTTGCTGGTGCAGCATTTATGAACTTTTGAGAGACGTATCAGGATAAAATTGACAATGATACACATACGAGTACATGATAGTGAGATCATAGAAACCTGCAAAAGACGACAGAAACGTTAAAAAAATCTGAGATTATGCAAAGGAGATTCATCACTAAAGTGAAGCTAAGAGCTTACCTCTTCAAAAAAACAAACTTCTTTTTCAAGTCTAGTACTCGTGAACATGAAACCATTTAGTCGACGACCACTTGTTTCCTTTGATCACTGGACAACCACCTAAATCAATCAGAGCAGATTCGGTTAAGATCTCAACTAATTCAAATAGGCGATGTATCTCTCTATCTATCTTTCCCACCGTGCAGACTAGAAGGGTCTAGAGATGCGTCAGGCTTCATACTCCAGAAGAGTAAAGCATCTCTCTTCTTTGGTAAAACAGAGAGTCCTTCTTTACCACACTGTGAAAGATCATTCCACCATGTGACATCACTAATGTTTTCTTTGGCTGCAGGGAAAACTGTTTCGCCACCTTCATCAACATCCGAGCTAAGTAATACAATCAAAGAAAGGAAGATTAATTAATTACCACATTGTGGCTAAATGTGAAAGATTTTAAGGGTTCTATGGTTACATTACAGGTACATAAGAACGGTAGCAATTCGTTGTCCTCCTTTCTTGACGTTGAACTCATCAAAGAAATAGTCATGGTGAGGTTCATATTTCTGCCCAACTTCATAATGCAGAACTTGGAGCCCTTCTCCATTTTCTGCACGTTACATTACATAATTAACACCTGATGATCTTAGACGTTTTGGACAATTGAAAAAAGAAGCCATGTTACCTAGAGGAATGAAGGTGAAATCTGAAATCCTATTCTCAATATCGTCCACGATTTCGTCATGTCCTCTTCTAAGAAAAGTCCCTGAACTGGTTCGTACTCTGTAGAGCAACAGATTTGCAAATTTAGAATTCTAAAATCATTCTAAACTAAGCTTGAAGAGGAAAAAATGACAACAGTAGAGTACAGAACCTGCTGTCTACGCTCTTTCCGGTTTTCACATCGACCACAGTTGACTTCATCATACTAGGTTTCGCGAGGCTAATCAAGTGCTCACATTCTTCATTTGTCTTTACAAAAATTTAAAGAAAACAGAGGCTAAGATCAAATCCCAAATCTTTGAAATGTGTATAATTCATTTCATACATGAAGCCCAAGATCGTTTTTACATTATTTCTCATGAGTAAGAAGATCAAAATACAAACTACATGGTAAACTTAGTAAAAACCAAGTTGTAATACCTTAGCTTGTCAGACAAGAAAATACTTAAATGTTAAGTAGAGCTACCTAAGTTGTGATCAATCATAAAACAAGAAATTAGAAAAATTACCAAGAAATTGTGGTAAAGGAAAGCTCTAGGCTCCCACGAGATAACTTCAAGCCAACGCTCACCATTACCGTCTTCGTTTCCATAACTCTTCTCACTTTATAAATTCAAAGCTATATATTACTCAATCTTTTTACTGTAGCAAACAAAAACAACAGAAAGTAGTATTTCACTATCTCTAACCTCTCCTCGACCGTTCGTACAATGGTTGTCAGATCGATCGTCTTGGAAGAGTTCTTGTCGGCATTGGGTAGTGAAAAGATTCCGAGACCGACAAGGATCAGAATGACGAAGAGTAAAAATATGAGAACTGTGAAAGTTTGCGTCGATGAAGATTTACGCGGCTGATGACGGAGTTGCTTTGGTTTCTTCGCCATTATTGCTTTAATTAATTTGATCTAGAATATTTGAAGAACTCTTGAGAGATCTAAATCGAAAGAAAGATAAGACGTAACACTGTTACAGTACTGAAAACATGCATTTGAAGTCTAATGTAATTCGATTCTTTTATTGTTTTGTTTTCGTCTTAGCGTGTTTATTATATACAGAAACAGAGTGGCTTCACACAGCTTGACTTTAGAGATGGGACTATGCTTCCGCCCCTGTAATTTCCCGTATTCACGAGTTCACCCTACTTTGCTAGACTAGAAGTGTAGAGGACAATAATTTCATTTTACCATCACGAAGAATTGTAGACAGAAGAATTTAAACTACAATCCAAAACTATTAATTCATCATGCACCAATGAAGTGAAACGAATAGGTTAACTCATAAATATACTACCATTGGGATATTTAAGGAGTTAGGTATTTCCTATTTCTAAGATCAATTGAAGACAATTTAAAGTTTAAACCTAATTACAGATTAGATTATTGTAAAATAACTGCATAGGGGGACTCATCTCCTTAGTTTTGGGCAGGCACTTGTAGTTATTAATCACATAGAAACTTTAATTGCTTTAGATTTTTCAATATATTTTTCACTTTACCTAACATGGTGAAATAATGGAACGGAGTATTATTTTGTAGCTTCCTCGATTTGTTCTTTCGAGAAATATATTTGTCCTCTCTCATTCATAAATCGGTTTTTCAACCGGAAAATTAAACAGTCAACTTAAACCAACTGAACCGATATCAAACCGAATCTTAATGCTCTTTGGTCAGCGCCGACGCAGGCTCGTTAACAAAGTAGAGACTAGAGATTGTAATTTGGGCCTGCGGCATTTACGGCCCAATTAGCCAGCCCAGTACCGACTTTAAAGGCGGCTCTTTGTCTATAAATAAAGGCTTAGGGCTACGTTCTTTGCTCGTTGCGCATCTCTCCTCGTGAAGAGACGAGAGAAAATCCCAGATCTGGGTTCTGTCAAAGTAGAGGGAAAAACAAAAAAAATTAGCTCAAGTAACTGTAAACTGACTCACAGAATCAAACAAAATTGGAAAGAGGGAAACACATAGGGTTTAATTCATTTTTGATCCCCTTTACAATTCACGTTCTAGGGTTTTCGTTTTATTGATTTATCTTTGATCGGAGTTTCGCCGCCATGGATACGCGTTTTCCGTTCTCTCCGGCCGAGGTCTCCAAGGTCCGAGTAGTACAATTTGGCATTCTCAGCCCCGATGAGATCGTAATGTTCCTTTCCCCTTCGTTTTCTCTTACTCTTTTCAGCTCCATTGCTCCGCCGTCTTTTTTGACCGGCGGGGAAGTTGGAGGAGGCAGTGACTAGTAAAGAAATCGATTGGTTTAGTTGAGGAGGATATTATTTTCAATCAATTGATGTTAATTGGAAGCTATAAGTAGGGAATTGTGTATCATCTAATAGCGTTTTTCCCCTTTGTTTTGTTTCAGAGACAAATGTCTGTTATACATGTTGAGCACAGTGAGACGACCGAGAAGGGTAAACCTAAGGTTGGAGGATTGAGTGATATCCGACTTGGTACGATTGATCGGAAGGTGAAGTGTGAGACATGTATGGCTAATATGGCTGAGTGTCCTGGGCATTTTGGCCATCTTGAGCTCGCTAAGCCAATGTATCACGTCGGTTTTATGAAGACTGTGTTAAGTATCATGAGATGTGTTTGCTTCAATTGCTCCAAGATCTTAGCTGATGAGGTATGAAGGAACTTTTCTTGTGACTGCATCCATTGTTTTGGTTATAACTTTGTTTGACTTAGTTGTCCTCTTGAATTTACCAAGGATTATGCTTCTTAGAGAAGATAGATCGGAACTGTTTGGGTATTATAGTGTTGAGAATAATCCAATTGGTTATTTTCATGAAGGACGAGCATAAGTTTAAGCAGGCTATGAAGATAAAGAATCCCAAGAATAGGCTTAAGAAGATTCTGGATGCCTGCAAAAACAAAACCAAATGCGAAGGTGGTGATGAAATTGATGATGTTCAAAACAAGGATACAGACGAACCAGTAAAAAAGAGCCGTGGTGGATGTGGAGCACAACAACCAAAGCTGACTATTGAGGGTATGAAGATGATTGCAGAGTATAAAATTACTAGGAAGAAAAATGACGAGCCGGACCAGCTTCCGGAGCCTGCAGAAAGGAAACAGACACTTGGTGCTGATAGGGTTCGTTTTTTCTTTCGAATGAACTTACCTCTTCATGTCTGGGTAAATCTGATGGCGAGTGAGATTCTTGCAGGTTTTGAGTGTTTTAAAGAGGATTAGTGATGAGGATTGTCAACTCTTAGGATTCAACCCTAAGTTTGCTCGTCCTGACTGGATGATTCTTGAAGTCCTTCCTATTCCTCCACCCCCTGTCAGACCATCTGTAATGATGGATGCCACTTCCAGAAGTGAGGCAAGTCGACTCTGGTTTATTGAATAAGAACTTTACTTAGATTCCAGCACACGAGTTTAGTCTTGACTGGCAATAGTCTTATTATTATTTTTCAACTTGCTTTTTGACTATGCCAGCTTAATGTGTGTCCCTGAGTTAATGCTTGTTTTTGATGCAGGATGACTTGACTCATCAGCTAGCCATGATTATTCGACACAATGAGAACTTGAAAAGACAGGAAAAAAATGGAGCGCCAGCTCATATTATATCAGAGTTTACACAACTCTTGCAGTTTCATATAGCCACGTATTTTGATAATGAGTTGCCTGGACAGCCAAGGGTAATACTCTTATATCCTTCCAGATATCTGGTATGATACATATGGATGATGCTTTATCTGGATTGGGCTTTATTTTCTTCAGGCTACGCAAAAGTCAGGGAGGCCTATCAAGTCCATATGTAGTAGGCTGAAGGCAAAGGAAGGCAGAATCAGGGGAAACTTGATGGGAAAACGAGTTGATTTCTCGGCACGTACTGTTATTACACCAGATCCAACAATAAATATCGATGAGCTTGGTGTACCGTGGAGTATTGCCCTGAATCTCACATACCCAGAAACAGTTACTCCATATAACATTGAGAGGTTTGTATGTCTGGTGTTTATTTTATTTTATTTTCAGAAAGTAAATTTCCATGTTTTGTTGACAATTTATTTTGGCAGATTAAAGGAGCTCGTTGATTATGGGCCACATCCACCACCTGGCAAAACTGGAGCAAAATATATTATTAGGGATGATGGCCAGAGACTGGATCTTCGGTACCTCAAGAAGAGCAGTGATCATCATTTGGAGCTTGGATACAAAGTATATTCTACTTTCTGTATTCTATCTACTTGATGCACACAGGATTTTTTTTCTGGTACTCATTTTTATGGTTTATTGATCACAGGTGGAGCGGCATTTACAGGATGGTGATTTTGTTCTGTTTAACCGTCAACCAAGTCTGCACAAAATGTCTATCATGGGTCATAGGATTAGGATTATGCCATATTCCACTTTCCGTCTGAATTTGTCTGTCACTTCTCCTTACAATGCTGACTTTGACGGGGATGAGATGAACATGCATGTGCCACAATCATTCGAGACCAGAGCCGAGGTGTTAGAGCTGATGATGGTTCCTAAATGTATTGTCTCCCCTCAGGCCAATCGGCCTGTGATGGGAATTGTACAGGATACCCTCCTAGGGTGTCGTAAAATTACAAAGAGAGATACCTTCATAGAGAAGGTAAAGGCTGCATAAACAGTTGCTTGCTAATGTTATCTATGTGTTTGATGAGAGGATAAACGAACTCCTATGCTGATATTTCCATTTTTTTCAGGATGTATTTATGAATACGCTTATGTGGTGGGAAGACTTCGACGGGAAAGTTCCAGCTCCTGCAATTTTGAAGCCACGTCCTCTCTGGACTGGCAAACAAGTTTTTAATCTCATCATACCTAAACAGATAAATTTGTTGAGGTACTCTGCTTGGCATTTAGATGGGGAAACTGGATTCATAACTCCGGGGGATACTCAAGTGCGAATTGAAAGAGGAGAACTACTTGCCGGAACTCTCTGCAAAAAGACCCTTGGTACATCTAATGGAAGTCTGGTGCACGTCATTTGGTAAGTTGCTGCAATATGTTTAATTGGCACACAAATATTTACATCAAGATCTTAGACTTAGTGTGTTGATTGTGGTTTTCACATCTGCTTACTGGCTAGATTTTGTTGGTACCTTTTGTAGTCTTAACACCGCATTAGGCATCGATGAGAATACATAAATGTAGTAATTCATTTCATGATTTCTTGTGTTTTAATTTGTTTAACATGGCTTACAGGGAAGAGGTTGGTCCTGATGCAGCTAGGAAATTCCTCGGTCATACTCAATGGCTTGTCAATTACTGGCTTTTGCAGAATGGTTTTACCATTGGAATTGGTGACACAATTGCTGATTCATCAACAATGGAGAAAATCAATGAAACTATCTCTAATGCAAAAACTGACGTCAAAAACCTTATCCGTCAGTTCCAGGAAAAGAAATTGGATCCTGAACCAGGGCGAACTATGACAGAGACATTTGAGAACAGGGTTAACCAGGTACATTCATGACTTGATAATAATTTAACTTTCTTATGGGGCGTTGTCACTTGTCAGTATTTTTCTTATCTATGCTGACTCATTAACTGTTCTTGTAGGTCTTGAATAAAGCTCGTGATGATGCTGGAAGTAGTGCTCAAAAGAGTTTAGCAGAAACCAATAACCTTAAGGCCATGGTGACAGCAGGATCCAAAGGAAGTTTCATTAATATTTCTCAAATGACGGCGTGTGTCGGTCAGCAAAATGTAGAAGGAAAGCGGATTCCATTTGGATTTGATGGTCGGACATTGCCGCATTTCACCAAAGATGATTATGGTCCCGAAAGTCGCGGATTTGTCGAGAATTCTTACCTGCGAGGGTTGACTCCTCAAGAATTCTTTTTCCATGCAATGGGAGGAAGGGAAGGTCTTATTGATACTGCTGTGAAGACATCCGAAACTGGATACATTCAGAGGCGATTGGTAAAAGCTATGGAAGATATTATGGTTAAATATGATGGGACAGTCAGAAACTCGTTGGGTGATGTTATTCAATTTCTATATGGGGAAGATGGTATGGATGCTGTATGGATTGAATCACAGAAGCTGGATTCCTTGAAAATGAAGAAATCTGAGTTTGATAGGACTTTCAAGTATGAGATTGATGACGAAAATTGGAATCCTGCTTACCTAAGTGAGGAGCATCTTGAGGACTTGAAAGGGATTCGGGAGCTGCGTGATGTATTTGATGCTGAATATCAGAAACTTGAGGCCGACAGATTCCAACTTGGGACAGAAATTGCAACGAATGGTGATAGCACTTGGCCATTGCCTGTTAACATCAAGAGGCATATCTGGAATGCGCAAAAGACTTTCAAGATTGACTTGCGCAAGATTTCGGATATGCACCCTGTTGAAATTGTTGATGCTGTTGATAAACTTCAGGAGAGGCTGTTGGTTGTTCCTGGTGATGATGCGTTGAGCTTGGAAGCACAGAAAAATGCAACACTGTTCTTTAACATTTTGCTTCGCAGCACTCTTGCTAGTAAAAGAGTTTTGGAGGAATATAAGCTCAGCCGAGAAGCTTTTGAGTGGGTCATTGGTGAGATTGAATCAAGGTTTTTACAATCGCTTGTGGCCCCAGGGGAAATGATCGGTTGTGTTGCTGCTCAATCAATTGGAGAACCTGCTACGCAGATGACTCTGAACACCTTCCATTATGCTGGTGTCAGTGCAAAAAACGTTACACTTGGTGTTCCCAGGTTGCGTGAAATTATTAATGTAGCTAAAAGGATCAAAACACCATCCCTATCAGTCTATCTCACACCGGAAGCTAGCAAATCAAAAGAGGGGGCTAAGACTGTTCAGTGTGCTTTGGAGTATACTACTCTAAGGAGTGTCACTCAAGCCACAGAAGTCTGGTATGACCCAGATCCAATGAGTACTATCATTGAAGAGGACTTTGAATTTGTGAGGTCCTACTATGAAATGCCAGATGAAGATGTTTCTCCGGATAAAATATCTCCGTGGCTGCTTCGTATAGAGTTGAATCGTGAGATGATGGTTGATAAGAAATTGAGTATGGCGGATATTGCAGAGAAGATCAACCTTGAGTTTGATGATGACCTGACTTGCATATTCAATGATGACAATGCTCAAAAACTGATCCTTCGAATCCGCATTATGAACGAAGAGGACCAAAAGGGGGAATAGCAAGATGAGACGGCGGAAGATGAAGTTTTCCTTAAAAAGATTGAGAGCAACATGCTGACAGAAATGGCGCTCAGAGGTATTCCAGACATCAACAAGGTTTTCATTAAACAGGTTAGAAAAAGCAGGTTTGATGAGGAGGGAGGATTCAAGACATCCGAGGAGTGGATGTTAGATACAGAAGGTGTTAATCTCTTAGCTGTTATGTGCCACGAAGATGTGGATCCAAAGAGGACAACAAGCAATCACTTGATTGAAATTATTGAAGTCCTCGGAATTGAGGCAGTTCGTCGTGCTTTGTTGGATGAACTCCGTGTTGTGATATCCTTTGATGGTTCTTATGTGAATTACCGTCATCTTGCCATCTTGTGTGATACCATGACCTATCGCGGTCATCTGATGGCTATCACTCGACATGGTATCAATAGAAATGACACTGGACCTCTGATGAGATGCTCTTTTGAAGAAACAGTTGATATTTTGTTAGATGCTGCGGCTTATGCTGAGACAGACTGCTTAAGGGGTGTTACCGAGAATATTATGTTGGGTCAACTTGCACCAATTGGGACAGGAGATTGTGAACTCTATCTGAATGATGAGATGCTGAAGAATGCAATTGAACTTCAGCTCCCTAGCTATATGGATGGTCTGGAATTTGGAATGACTCCTGCTCGTTCACCAGCGTCAGGCACTCCTTACCATGAAGGCATGATGTCCCCAAACTACCTGTTGAGTCCAAATATGCGTTTGTCGCCGATTTCAGATGCGCAGTTTTCTCCATATGTTGGTGGAATGGCCTTCTCTCCTTCTTCATCTCCAGGCTATAGCCCATCATCCCCTGGATACAGTCCTACTTCCCCTGGTTACAGTCCTACTTCACCTGGTTATAGCCCGACTTCTCCTGGTTATAGTCCCACTTCGCCTACCTACAGTCCCAGTTCTCCTGGCTATAGCCCAACAAGTCCTGCTTATTCTCCTACAAGTCCTTCCTATTCTCCTACCTCTCCGAGCTACAGCCCAACATCTCCAAGCTATAGCCCAACGTCCCCTAGCTACAGTCCGACATCACCAAGCTGCAGCCCCACTTCCCCAAGTTACAGCCCTACTTCGCCTGCTTACAGCCCAACGTCACCTGCCTATAGTCCGACTTCACCTGCATACAGCCCAACCTCTCCTTCTTACAGCCCAACTTCACCATCTTACAGTCCAACATCGCCTTCTTACAGTCCCACCTCACCGTCGTACAGTCCCACATCACCTTCTTACAGTCCTACTTCACCTGCATACAGCCCAACATCACCAGGCTACAGCCCAACATCACCAAGTTACAGCCCAACATCACCAAGCTACGGTCCTACGTCTCCAAGCTACAACCCTACATCTGCTAAATACAGCCCATCTTTAGCTTACTCTCCTAGCAATGCAAGACTATCACCAGCTAGCCCCTACAGTCCTACATCTCCAAGCTACAGGTGAGTGTTTGGTGTTTTCTTAATTCAAATACCTCTGTGAAGCTTCTCTTGTCCATGGTGATATTGTGTCATCTTCTATTTTTGTTAACTCTGTTAAAATTTTACTCTGCAGCCCGACATCACCATCATACTCACCCACATCTCCTTCTTATTCGCCTTCAAGTCCAACATACAGTCCCAGCAGGTTTGACTTTTACATCTTGGAAAATCTTGAATCTGTTTTATGCATCAGTCTCATTTGAATTCTGCCAAAAGTGTAACCGGGTTGTTGTTATTAAATCTGTCTCAGCCCTTACAGCTCAGGAGCAAGCCCTGACTACAGCCCAAGCGCAGGCTACTCTCCGACACTTCCCGGTTATTCACCGTCATCTACGGGTCAGTATACACCACATGATGGCGATAAAACTGACAAGACTGGTAAAGATGTCAGTAAGGATGATAAAAGCAAGTAGCAACCTTTGAAAGAGAGAACAGAGAGATCCTAAAGATTTAGGTAACTCTAAAATCTCTTGGAACCATTGGCTTAAAAAATTCCTACTTGCTCATAAACTTAGCCACATGGCATTTTTGTCTAACCGCAGCGGATAAATTCAGACACACTGGTGGCTGAGAAAAGGAAGAAACCGTTTCAAGAGTGATCTTCTATGGGAAACTTTGTGACTAGATTTCTTAGTAAATCCTTTAATGGGAGTTGTATATTATATTCTAGACATATCGAAAAAGCCATATCCAACCTCATCCCCTAAAGAAAACGATATAAACCAAAAAAAAAATTCAGAAACTTTGAGCTTTTTGTCTGGTTTAGTTGTTGTATTCAATTTCAGAAAGTAAAACATGTCCAACAGTTAATCTGTAATGACATGAAAGGATTCTTTTTGTTAACTGTTGCTTCATTGCATAAATATGAATCGAGAATACTTTGTTCCTCGGTTCCGACAAATTTTGATTGACAAGTGATCACTTTAAACAGCTAGACTTTCCAATATGAGTTTATTTCTTGTTTCATTCATCAATAAAGTGGCTTTAGGGATATTTTTGGGATTCATCATTTGCCGTATTTCAATTTTATATATTTTCGAAATATATTATGTAAAAGGATATGGTAGATGGATATCAGATTCGCATTGCTGGTTTTGACGTCTTTTTAATTATTTTTCCAAACACAGAGAAGACCCTTCGCATCATCATTATCAATCTCACCATTATTATACTAGCAATTTCTTTTAGTCAAGTAAAATATTGGTACAACATTCTAAAATCAAATTCGTCATCAATAGATTTTGTGAACTAAATTAAGAAAAGTGTAAGGTGGCCACTCACACCAATTAAAGAAGCGAATTGCAGAATGTGTGTTAAACTACTCTCTCAGATCTATGTACACGAAATAATGTTGTCAGTTAACACGTCATGCCTCCACGTGTCCCTTTTTCTTCTTCCTTCATTGTCTTTCTCTCTCAAATCATTTCACCTAAAAATAATAAATATCTGATTTTCTTAAAAAACCAAAAATAAAGCTTTTCTCACTTAATCCATTTAACGAAAATCAAAAACGTTTCAAATTCATATAATCGTTTCTGCAAAGCGAACCCGTTCATTCTTACATTCCGAATTCAGCAGCAACAACAACCGAGTAGCCCTGTTCGTTAGGGTTTTCGGTTTTTGTTAGCTTTAAAGCGATCTTCATTCTGTGAATTTGTAACCATGGCGGAGAAAGTATCAGAGGATGTGATGCTTTTACACGGTGACCTCGATTTGAAAATTGTTCAAGCGAGGAGGTTACCTAACATGGATATGTTCTCAGAACATATGCGCCGTTGCTTCACCGCTTGTAACGCCTGTACTAGACCCACCGTTGATGAAGATCCCAGAGACGGAGGTGGTGATAGGAACATCCATAGCCACCGTAAGGTTATCACCAGCGATCCCTACGTCACCGTCGTCGTTCCTCAAGCGACTCTTGCTCGGACTCGCGTTTTGAAAAACTCACAAGATCCTCTTTGGGATGAGCATTTCAACATTTCAATAGCGCATCCGCTGGCTTATCTCGAGTTCCAGGTTAAGGACGACGATGTGTTCGGTGCTCAGATCATTGGCACAGCCAAGATCCCGGTTCAGAGTATCGCATCGGGGCAACGCATTTCAGGTTGGTTTCCGGTACTCGGTACTTCGGGAAAACCGCCAAAGGCAGAAACGGCTCTTTACATCGATATGAAATTTACTCCGTTCGACCAGATCCATACTTACCGGTATGGAATCGCCGGAGATCCGGATCGTAGAGGTGTGAAACGGACTTATTTCCCTGTGAGGAAGGGAAGTCAATTGAGGCTTTATCAAGACGCTCATGTAATGGACGGAATGTTGCCGGAGATTAGGTTGGATAACGGCAAGGTTTACGATCACGGCAAGTGTTGGGAAGATATATGTTTTGCTGTATCAGAGGCTCACCATATGATTTACATTGTTGGTTGGTCTGTCTTCCATAAGATTAAGCTGGTTAGGGAACCTACAAGGAAATTACCAAGAGGTGGTGATTTAACGCTTGGGGAATTGCTTAAATACAAATCCGAGGAAGGTGTTCGAGTTTTGCTACTTGTTTGGGACGATAAGACTTCTCATGATAAGTTCGGGATTAGCACGGTCAGTGCTTTAAAACCATATTTGCGGCCAAGTTCCTTTGAATTGCTAATTTTAAGGATAAATTATGTTTTGATTGGTTTTTTTGGTATTGTCAGCATTAAGATGTTGTATGGCTTTTTTTTTTTTTTTTTGTGGCAGGCTGGAGTTATGGGGACACATGATGAAGAGACTAGGAAGTTCTTCAAGCATTCTTCTGTGATATGTGTATTGTCACCCCGGTACGCCAGCAGTAAGCTTGGGTTGTTCAAACAACAGGCAAGTCCTAGCTCTTCAAAATATATGTTCATGATAGTTTTGTTTGGTATTGATTCTGATATTTTCTAGCGAGGGAGTTTAGTACTGGATGATTTGGAAATGCCTTGTATCTAATCTATGTCACCCCATTGTTTCTCATTGGCTTAGTTAACGGATCTTTTCACTTGTGTGTGTTTGGCATAGCTTTTATCTTTCCATGGATTTTTCTGTATTTTCTCTCTCAGGTTTAGTCACTTTGTTTAATTCCCAGGTTGTTGGCACTCTCTTCACGCACCATCAAAAGTGTGTTCTTGTAGACACTCAGGCTGTTGGTAATAATCGCAAAGTCACAGCTTTTATTGGAGGTATCGATCTTTGTGATGGCCGCTATGACACACCCGAGCACCGGATATTACGTGATCTTGAGACTGTATTTAAGGATGATTTTCATAATCCTACATTTCCAGTAAGTATATGATCATTTGCTGTTGTTTTCGAGGTAGAATCCTAATTCCTTACTCTTGATTCGTATTCTGTTTCTGCTTTCTCAGGCTGGTACCAAGGCTCCAAGACAACCATGGCACGATTTGCACTGTAGGATAGATGGACCTGCGGCGTATGATGTTCTCATAAACTTTGAGCAGAGGTGGAGAAAGGCAACACGATGGAAAGAGTTTAGCTTACGTTTAAAGGGGAAAACTCACTGGCAAGATGATGCTCTGATCCGGATTGGACGCATCTCATGGATTCTAAGCCCAGTGTTTAAATATCTGAAGGATGGTACTTCAATTGTTCCAGAGGATGATCCAGTTGTTTGGGTTTCCAAAGAAGATGATCCTGAGAACTGGCATGTTCAGGTCTTTCCAGATTCCTTCCAAACAACATATATCATGTAATAGATTTTGTTAATTTGATTTAACCACACGGTTTCTTTGACTTTCAGGTATTCCGTTCTATCGACTCAGGATCCTTGAAAGGATTTCCAAAATATGAAGATGAGGCTAAGGCCCAGGTTGGTAGATCAACTTATTTTCTATTATTACTAATGTTGCTTGACAAAACAGAAGTTAATCAATTGGAATTTCTGTTTTTAAGCCACCCCATTGTATAAATTGCATTACTAAGTCTTCAAAATTGTTTATTTACTGCAGCATCTGGAATGTGCTAAACGCCTTGTAGTAGATAAAAGCATCCAGACTGCATACATAGAGACAATAAGATCTGCTCAGCATTTCATTTATATCGAGAATCAGTATTTCCTGGGTTCTTCTTATGCTTGGCCTTCTTATAAAGATGCAGGTACACATCTCTTGATCTTTGAGGACAAATCTTAGACTAGGCAGTAAAATGCTCACATTGCATAGACTATGCAAAGTCTAGAATTGTTCTCAGTTGGTAGTTCTGTATGCCCGGCTCTATTTTCACCTGACTATAATCTGAACTGTATTCTCCATCTGTATAAAATGAGAGTGAATGAACTTTTTTCATGGATTTTCTGATTCTTTGTTTGTCTTGAATGAGCAGGAGCTGATAATCTTATTCCTATGGAGTTGGCACTAAAGATTGTTAGTAAAATCAGAGCTAAGGAAAGATTTGCTGTATATGTCGTCATACCATTGTGGCCTGAAGGCGACCCAAAGTCTGGCCCTGTGCAAGAAATTCTATATTGGCAGGTAAGATTTTTGGCTTAGTGTAAGATTACCGCAGATAAAATAGATTCTTCCATTTCTTTTCAAGAGAAACTAACATTTCTGCTAAACATTTTTTTTCCTTTTTGGATAAAATTCGGTTAAACATTTTTTCTTTCTTTTTTTTCATTCATATTTCAGAGCCAAACTATGCAGATGATGTATGATGTTATAGGAAAAGAACTGAAATCGGCGCAGTCAGATGCTCATCCTCTTGATTACCTGAACTTTTATTGCCTTGGTAATCGAGAGAAACTTCCAGATGATATGCCAGCCACCAACGGCAATGCGGTATAAGCTTACAGAGAGAGAAATTATACATATACTTTCCAGTAGTAATCAGTGGACCAAATTCTGATCATCCTTTTTATTGCGTTTTCAGGTATCGGATTCTTATAAGTTCCAGCGTTTCATGATTTACGTGCACGCAAAGGGGATGATTGTAGATGATGAGTATGTACTCATGGGATCTGCTAATATCAACCAAAGATCTATGGCTGGCACAAAAGATACTGAGATAGCCATGGGCGCATACCAACCTCATTATACATGGACTAACAAGGGGAAACACCCACGTGGCCAGGTTTGCTTTATCCCCATCATCATCATCTATACCATATCCAAACCTCTCTAAAGTGTCTCTATCTCGCTAGAACCTATATCTCTACATGGAGAAGCTTTTCAAAATCCTGAATCCTAGATCTAAAAATAGTAAAGAAATGAAAAGTTTGGCTAAGATAGCATTCAATCTGTGTGAAAAACCATGTTCTTTATTCAACTCGAGGCCATATTAGTAATGCTTGAGAAGTTGTTTTCTACTCTAGATTCTTAAACCAGTGTGGATATATAGAATCTTCATGAAAGAATAATAATGACACAAAGAGGTTTGATGTTATCGCTATGAACAGGTGTATGGATACAGAATGGCACTATGGGCAGAGCATTTAGGCAAAATTGGAGATGAATTTATGGAGCCAGGAGATCTAGAATGTGTTAGGAACGTGAACGAAATCGCTGAAGAAAACTGGAAAAAATTTATAGATTCGGAATTCGGAGAGCTACAAGGTCACTTGATAAAGTATCCTCTACAAGTCGACGTTGATGGGAAAGTGACTTCTCTCCCTGATTACGACAGCTTCCCAGATGTTGGTGGTAAGATCATTGGTGCTCATTCCTTGGCCCTTCCTGATACTTTAACCACGTAAAAATGTTAATGCTTTTGTTAAATCTCTCAGCATTTTTGGGGTTTCTTTTGATCCTGACAAAGCTGAAAGTGTTGTGTGAGTTGTACATTTAACTGTGTTGTTTTATTAATTCTTTTGTGATTGTTGTCTTCGAATATTTGTTTGTGACCAAAAAGGTAGAGATAGTGTTGAGGCAAAATAACATATGAAGGATATTATTCTAAAACATTTTTTCTGTAATGATTTACAACGATGAGATTTTAGATGGATCATCTAACCAGAGGTGCTTATTCGGTTATGTTAAACCGAACAAAAACCAAATATTCACAGACAGGTCCATATTATTCGGCGTTAATTTCCTGTATACTAATGAAATTGCTGCGAAAATCAAATAGAACCGAGGTGGAGAGAATGAGTCAAACCGGAAATGAAATTGGAAAAATCTTACAGCTTTGTTGCAGGATGCACCATAAGAAACGTGAGTCTTGCCACATGCAATTGCTACTCGTGTTATATAACAATTAAAAAAAGAATAAATTTATCTGTAGACAAGGGGGAAGAGTAGAACTGATTTAACGCTTTGATGCTTACACTGAAACCCTAATTCTCTCCGTCTCGATCGCGACCTCTGTTTCTTTAGCAATGGTAAGCTTCTTGATCATCTTCTTGTTGATCGTTGTTTTGATATTTCCTAGATAACTGAGGTTAATTACTTGGTTTTGCAGGTGGATTCTCCTAAAACAAGGTTAGATTCAAGCTTATATTGCTTCGCATTTCATCAAAGCTGTTGTTTCTAAATGCTTCTCCTAAACTCATTCTATTTCGGTTTTTACGCGTTTCTACAATTATTTTGAATTGCATTACACTTGCGTAGGCTTTGAATCTGACTGATGGATTTGGGGAATTTTGACTTCTTATAGATCTAATATTGGAGTCTTTTTCTATGTAGTTGTAGTTCTGTTGATTTTGTTTTGTTACAAATAATATCTGGTCTTGGATCGTGTAGCTCATAGGACTCTCATGAAATGCTAAAGTTAGATGTGATTTCGAAGTAACAAGTCTAGATTGAGAGCTGCTTGGGATAAACTTTTCTGTAATAGGGTTTATAATCTTTTTCTCGATGTTATGCATCAGGGATTCACCATCTCCTTCTCCTCGAGAAGAACGACTTAGATCCAAGTCCAGATCTAGATCCAGGTCCAGGCCTAGGTACAGGTCTAGGTCAAGATCTTTGCCAAGGCCCATATCTCCATCCAGAAACCGTGGCAGGTTAGTTATTGCGTTAAGTTTAAGGTTTTCTTATGCTGTTTTTTTGGGTTTGTCACTAATTTTTTTTTGTTATCTTTTTTGATTATTTGTACTCTTTTTAGGTCAAGGTCAAGAAGCCGTGGAAGGTTAGCTCTAGCTTTCTTTTTCCATCTGAGTTTGCCTTCTCTTGTAGTTTAGAGTTGAACTGTTTGTTTCTGATGTTTAGTTTTTGGTTATCTGAATGAATTTTGGTTTACAGAAGTGAAGTTGAAAACCCTGGTACCACTCTTTATGTGACTGGCCTATCTACAAGAGTCACTGACAAGGATCTTGAAGCACATTTCTCCAAGGAAGGAAAGGTGATAATAACATCTAAAGCTGATTCTCTTTCTCTCATTATGCCAGTTTAAATCTATTTTGTCTCTGCATTTTTGAGCATACAATCCTTAATCATGTAGTTATTTTTATTTCTGTAGGTTGCATCCTGTTTTCTTGTAATGGAGCCGCGCACCCGTGTGTCTCGAGGTTTTGCTTTTGTTACTATGGATAGCCTTAAAGATGCCGAGCGGTGCATTAAATATCTCAACCAGTCTGTACTAGAAGGCCGATACATAACTGTGGAAAGGGTAAAAATTTAATTCTCTACTGATTTTGGTGGCGGTTGATAAGTTTGATGTCATTATTTGTTGACTTGGAGGTTTTCTGATCATTCAGAAAACATTGCGTCAAGCAACAATCAGAGATGATAAGAGTACTCATCATCCTTGCCCAACATCATTAGTACAGCTTGATCAGCAAATGATCTGATACAACTAATCATAAGCAACTATATTGCCTCAACTCTCAACTAATCAAAGGACATTATCAAGTATCAACTACTATTAGTCCAGTGTTTCTCCAGCCTAGGATGCATCTTGTTTCCTTGACTTTACCGTGGCATTTGTAACTTGAAAGTTATGTTCTATTACATGAGGTTTATGTAATTTGTGTTATCTTCAGTCTCGAAGAAAGCGCCCAAGAACTCCCACCCCAGGCCACTATCTTGGCTTGAAAAGCTCCAGAGAAAATGGTAAGTGAACATTTGAAGTTTTTTTGTTAAAAATTATTGGGTTTCTCAACAAATGAAAAGATTGCTAACTGTTCTGTAATCTCTTTCTGTTGTGGACAAAGACCGAGAAGGCCGAAGTAGTCGAGGGAGGCACTATGATCGCGATGATTATGGACATCGTAGGTCACCAAGGCGCGACTATTCACCGCGTGATGGAAAAAGCTCTAGAAGAGATCGGTCTTACTCACCAAGGCGCGACTATTCACCTCGTGATGGAAGAGGACCAGAGAGGTCAGAGAGAAGGCGCGAGTATTCACCTCGTGATAGAAGAAGCCCAGAGAGAAGGTATCAACCCCGTGGGTCCAGGTGACCTGTTTCCACCTCTTGACAAAGGAATTGAAGAACTACTCTGTTCTGAATAGGTTGTGTAATTGATCATCCTTAAAATAGACTAAATGATTCTGTCAGGTGACATTTTGGGTTCTCTGTTATTGCTTTTGGAGTGTATGTATGCTGCAGAACGCAGTGAAGTAAAAACTTCAAACTTTAATAGCTTCTCTGTGTTCTGTCTCTAAGCTACTTGATTTTGAGTGAATCAGGATATCTTGTGTGATCAGAATCTTGAGATTGTTTTTTTCAGTTACTTGTTTGATACAAAACGACAGAGATACAAAATTAAAGCTTGAAAAAACAAAGCTATGGAACAGAGACAAAAGAACCGACGTCAGTATCGTATATACTCGTTTTTTATTTACTTGAATAATAACACAAACCTCGTTAAGAATTGGCGTATTTGTGCCAACAAAGCAGCATAAAAATACATCTTCTGGCGATATAAAACCTAGAACGCCTCTCCTTCACCATTGCTAAACATCCTTGTTTCCTTTCCATTGATTCTCTGCATCCTTCTTCTTCCCTTTTCCTCTTTCTCCTCATCTTTGTTGTCGAAGAGCATTGCCCCATACTTGTTCTTTTTACTTCGTTTCTTCACACTTGTACGTTTTGCTAGCTCTTTTTTTTTGTGTTCTCTGGAGAGAAACGATTATTCGCTATAAAAGAAGAAATGGAAGAGGAAGAAGAAGCAAAATTAAAGGGACCAAATGTGAAAAAGAGTGGAGAGGAGAAAAAATAAATGAAAAAGACTATAAATAGAGGAGTGGTGGAGCAATGATGATGCGATGACGTTCAACATCATTAACCTCTTTTATTTTTTCACGTATTCTCCAAGAAATATCCATTATTTCCTTTTGCTTGTGTACTTACGCGAATTAAACAATTCCACACTACTACTAATTAAAGAGAATTAACTCTTCTATAGTATTATTTATGATGTTAGCGTGTATTTTGTTACGCTCCAAATTGTTTATTTTGGATATTTAGATATACTATTGTAAGGTGGCTAATGGTTGTTATTTTACTTATTTTTGTTTTTCGTCATTAATTCATTGTTAGTATCTTCCGGATTTTATAAACCAACCAAAAAAACGCGTCTCAGGTGGTCTTAAGCGTACCCGACGAGCCAACGGCTTACACGTGTCTTCCTCTGACTGGTGTTATATCCTACGGTGTACTGACCTTACTGTCATCAATTAATTTCCGAAGCTAATTATTACTACGATATTTGTACTTTGAATTGAAGGTTAAATTTTGGAGGCGTTTATTATTAATTATCTGAAATATAAATTCTAACTAATTAGATTATACTTTGGTTAGTTTATAGGACAATTCAAAAAGAAAGTTTAATTAGTTTGGTAGTTAGTTAAATGAAGGGCGTCACAGACGCAAAAGCAACGTCATCATGAACTGGTGGAAGGGAATAAAAGTATCTGGAGGAAGAGAAGCAGTGACCAATCATTGATACTTGATTGGTTTTTGCCACGTCAGTACCCTTCCTTTCACAGCTGTGTAATATTCCTCTCTTCTTGTTTTTTTCGACACAAAAATCATTTTATCTTCTCTTCTCTAGTTTCGGATAAATTTGAATTTTGTATAATATAGTATATACATTTTCTAATTTTGATTAGTAGGCAAAACCCACACCAAGCAAATATGGGCCATACTTCCCGAAAAAATATGATCTGCTTGTTGCCAATAGGATTGAGATTTGAAAGGCCTAGTAGGTGAGTATGAGTATCCTCATTCCATACCGATATATCAAAAAGATATATATAAACCGTGAAATAAAAACAAAAAGCATTTCCATAAATATGTCATCATATTTGTATGATAAATATGAAAAAGGAAAAAAAAAAAACATGACACCACCATCTAACCCTGAGACGGATGCGGATATTCGGCAAATTTGAAGATATTCAAATCCGCATCCGGATCCGGCCGGATCCGTCTTTACACTATCCATATTTGCATCCGAAAATTTTGAATATCCGGATCCGATTTAAAAAAAAAAAACATGATTATCACCAAAATTATCACATATTTTACAAAAAAACATATGGTACACCATTCAGATCAAAGTATCATGAGTTTAATCAATTAGCAAAAAGTTCAAAAGTCTAAAAGATTCCAGCGACAATTTTGATGTCCATGCACCCGAATTCATCTTCATATTCTTCTTCTCTAACAATCTGAAAAAGAAAAATATTATGAGCTAGTGCATACTTTGTACTTTATAAGGCTTAACATTCTGTTGCCATAATTTGAGAAAGATACTAAACAACAAATGTAACATAAAAAAAACAGGGAACCAGATAACAAACATTGTCTTGCCTTTACCCAAATTTCAGCTGTCCATTTAAGCAAATAATATCATGGCTGTAAATTTAAAGGCATCATTTTTATACAAGATAACAATCATTAGTACTTAAGAAACAATTAAAATTCATGAAACTAGAAGCTATATAACAAAAAAAAACATACATACCAGATTCAATGTTCTCAAGCTCAGCGACCATCTCTTCAATATCCAAATTCTCATCATTGCACGATACCAATCTTGAGTGCAAATAAGAGCTTCCACAATTATTGGTGTCAGCGAACTACGAAAATGATCAAGGACTCGAATACCTGTACTAAAGGCAGATTCTGATGCGACAGTTGAAATCGGTATAGCAAGCATATCTCTTGCCATCAATGACAAGACCTTATATTTAGAGCCTATTGTCCTCCACCAATCTAATATGTTAAAATCTAGATTCTTTTGATCCTCTCGAATCTCTTCCAAATAAAATTTTAGCTCTGATTTTACAACATCAACATCTTCACTTTCCTCAGCATCAGCAAACATTGCATCCATCAGTGAATGTCTTTTCTCTTTGTTCTTAGAATCTGACCCTAAATTTTCTTTAAAAAATATTACTGAATCTTGTGCTTACAAAGATAAATAATGTGCAAAAAATCTCTCCAAAGTGTTTATGATCTTGCTAATCAAACAACTAGCCTCAAAGTTGGGATAAATTCCATGAATCATCCACTTGACTCATTTCATTTTGTATCACGGATCAAGAACTGCAGCAACATAGATTAGCATGTTTGTATTATCAAAGTTATCCCAATACTTGTAAAACTTTAGCTTCATTTTGTTAGCCATTGTTTTCTTGCATTCGTCTCTCATTGTGTCCATCTTCTTAATCATCCAACCCACTCCAAATATCTCTTTCATATATGTATTTCCAATTACATATTTTGAACCAGAAATATTCACAATTGCATCATAAAAATACTGCAAGATAGGAGATAAAGCAGCAGCATATGCCCAATCACTTTCATTTGGTACATCTTCACATATTCTAGTAAGCTCTACCACATACTTTTCATCTTCTAACTCAAGCATATCAAACCTTTTCTTAAGAGCTATAGCAGATTTTAGCATCAAAATGTTGAATTCCACCTTGTTTTAACATCTAAAGAAAGACCAGCCTTTGTTTCAACCTTTTGATGTTCCAAACGTTCCTTAAATCTTTTCAGCTTACTAGATGAATATCTAACGTACCTAACAGTTGATCGAATCCTTAAGACTGAACCATGTACCTCTTTAAGACCATCTCTCACAATTAAACTCAAAACATGAGCAACACATCACATGTGAAGAAACTCTCCCTCCAAGATAGTTGTTTCCCATGAAGTCAACTTCCTTTTCAAGTAATTTAATGCAAGATCATTAGAGCTTGCATTATCAACTGTAATGGTGAATACTTTAGTAATTCCCCAAAAAACCAAGCATTTTTTTAACTATTTTACCAATGGTTTCACCAGCGTGATTATCAACTATGCAGAAATTGATGATCATTTTGTGTACCCTCCAATTCTCATCTATATAGTGATCAGTTAGACACATGTACCTCATATTTTGTATGGATGTCCAGCAATCTGTAGTCAAAGAGATAGTAAGTACTTTATAGTTTCTAAAAAACGTTCTAAGTTTGCCCTTCTCAGCCTCAAAAATCTCTAATGCATCTTTGGTCACAGTTCTACGACAAGAGATTACAAACATAGGTATAACAACACTTATGAAACGTCTAAATTCCTTATGTTCAACAAATTGAAAAGACACCTCATCCATAATAATCATTTCCACTAATGCTTTACGAGTTGCAAATTGACTAAAAGCTAAGAAGGATGACACTTTACTCCCAGCTCTACCATGTACTTGATTATGATTAAACAAAGTTGATTGTTTTATCGTTTTCCCATCACGTTCATTACCATCTACTTTCCTAGCCATCATTCGGCATACTTTTATGTGAGCTAACATTGCACTAGTTATAACACCATCCTTAGTTTTACAAGTAATCAATCCAGAACAATGCGTACATCTAGTCTTATTAGGAACTTCAGACTCCACAAAATGTAACCAGATTTCAGACTTTTTCTTTGTTACCTCAGATCCAGAAGCTGGTGAAAAATTCATCTCTTGAGTTTTTTTCTGGCAATCCAAATTTTTTGCTCTCATCTGCAGTACCACAATTGGCTGTGGATTTTGTTTTTTCATCTGTACTTTCCATCTACACAGAATAAAAACAAAACAAAACACACAAAATCAAATTTCAAGCAAATATTATCTTCGAATTAGCTTAACACCACACTCAATTATTAAAAATGCATAATTTATTTATATAATCACGCTCTTACACTTATCTTTCTCGGGTTTGAATGGACTCAGATGAAATTGGAATGGGAAATTAATGGATTAAAGAGAAACCTAGAAGTAGAAGAGATATAAGAGTGGAAATTCGTGTAAAAGAAGAGAGATTTCGATTAGAAGAAGATAAAGGTTTGAGTGGTGTGTTTGATCTGTATCGGTGTCGAGACTTAGAGAGAAAAAGAGTATTGTGTTGTATTCTAATTAATTATTTGGGCTTGTTATTTTCTTTTTTGACGTTAATTTGGGCATGTCATTTGAAACAATCATTTAGCTAAAGTCCAATAAAAAAATCTATAACACATATGGTAAAGCTCAATAAAAATTAAGAAGCACATGAATTACGTTATATATACAAGCGGATCTGGATATCCAGTCAAAATGTTTTTAACTATACGGATCCAACTCCGGATCCGACCGGATGCATAAATCTATTATTCGGATCTGGTTCCGGTTCATCCGAATATCCTATTTTTCAGAACGAATAAAAACGGATCTTGAATTCTAGATTTTAGATCCCAAGGCTACCACCATCACCATTTATATTTTCTTCATAAACATGAGCACCACCATACATTTTTCTCAAAGCAAAAAAGCAACACTGTCCAATTATCCATTTAGAGATTACTTAAAAAAACAAAAAAAAGGAGTATTCCTGTGACCCACACTATTATGGACCCCACATGATGACGTGGATAATCCCTACGTGTTACACAACGAAACGTTCATGAGTCCTCCCTGGCTTTCAACCAAAACACTCTCTCTCTCTTTTCTTCTCTTCTTCTCATCTTTCACCTTTACTTGAATCTTGGATCATTCTACTTTATTTTTCTTTTTTTCTGCTTTTGGATCGAATAGATCATACTATTGATTTTTGTTTCCTTAACTTGAGTTTATCGTTCTGATCTGGCGTTTTTGGTGGATTGATTTAATTCCGATGGCGATCAAAGAAGAGACGGAAGAGAGTTGCGGAAGCAGAGCCGTCGTAGCTTCTATATCTAAGGAAAACCCTAGACAACATCGAATGAAACTGGAGGTGTACGGTGACGTTCTTCAACGAATCCAGGAATCCAATTACGAAGAAGCTAATTTCCCTGGTTTCGATGATCAGCTTTGGCTTCATTTCAATCGTCTTCCAGCTCGGTATTAAAACATTCTTCTATTTCATAATTTGGTGATGATGATGATGATTCATGTTTACTTAATTTTTTTTGTTCTAGATATGCTCTTGATGTAAATGTTGAGAGAGCAGAAGATGTTCTTACTCATCAGAGATTACTAAAATTAGCTGAAGATCCTTCTACTAGACCTGTTTTTGAAGTTCGTTGTGTTCAGGTTGATTTTTAAAAACATCATCTTCTACTTTTAAAGCTTGCTTCGTCTTTGATCCATTGATGACTTAATTGTGTTCCATTTTCTTATAGGTTTCTCCCACGTTAAATGGAAACTCTGTTGACACTGATCCTTCTGATCCTGCAGTCAAGGAAGATGCTCAAAGCTCATACAACTCCAGCAGGCAAGGGATCTAAACAGTTTTCTATTAACTTTTTTTACATGTTTTCAATTACATTTTTTCCTCTTTTGTGACTGTTAAAAGGTTCCTTGCACCTCCAACTTTTGGTTCTTCTCCGAATTTGGAGGCTCTTACACAAGCTTATAAAGATCATGCTGAAGACGGTGATGATAGTGCTATCAATGCACAGTTGCCTAATTCTCGGTGAGAGTTTTTTTAATATTGTATTTGCTTTAGTCTTGTCTGTGCATATAATGAAAGAGGAATATACTTTGTAGCATGGAATCGTCCTCTCATGTTTTTTTTCAGGTTGACTTGATTTTATTATACAACCATGTGCGGTGATACTATCCTTTGTTGCCTATCTTATAGACCGATGCACGAAATCACCTTTTCAACTATAGACAAGCCGAAACTCCTTAGTCAGGTTGGTGACTATTATTTTTTACTCTGATAATGGGAACATGTGACTTGGTATTCTTTAACTATTGTTGTAACATTTCTCTTCTGTTGAGTAGAGTGAATGTTTATGATTCCGTACATATAAATACTTACATCTTGTTTTTACTGATTAAATGAACAAACTTAGTCAGAGTATTAAGGATCCATTAGATACAGTCATGTAGATAATAGATAGTTTATGCAATTATCTGAGCAAGAAACGGTCTTTTGGTCCAGTTAACTTCCATGCTTGGTGAACTTGGATTGAATATTCAAGAGGCTCATGCTTTCTCTACTTCTGATGGTTTCTCTCTTGATGTATTCGTTGTTGATGGTTGGTCGCAGGAGGTATAGTTTTTGTTTTCTGTATGGGTCACATCTTAGAAAGTGGCTTGGAAATATATTGACCATTGACGACTTCTGGAAATTTAGGAAACAGAAGGTCTAAAAGATGCATTGAGGAAGGAGATAAGGAAGCTTAAGGTATCTTTTAGCATTTCTTATCTTCATGAGATTCCTCATATTTTCTGAATGCCACATTCTCAAATTGAATTCTGAAAATGCAAGTAATGCTTTAGCAAATGCTCGCGATCGAAAACTTAGTGTGACGGTGTACTGATGCTTTGTTGCTATGTTTTTTTGCATCAATTTTTGATAGTTCTCCTGTCTCCATATTCCACACTGGCTGCTCTGCAGGATCAACCTTGTTCAAAACAGAAATCTATTACTTTCTTTGAGCATGACAAATCAACCAACGAGCTTGTTCCTGCTTGTGTTGAAATTCCTACGGATGGAACTGATGAGTGGGAAATTGATATGAAACAGCTCAAGATTGAAAAAAAAGTGGCATGTGGATCCTACGGGGAACTGTGAGTTTTATCATTCCAAACATCTTTATTATTTTTTCTTATACAATCTTAGGAAGTTAACAGATATATACTTTTGATGGCTATGCAGGTATAAAGGAACCTATTGTAGTCAGGAAGTAGCAATCAAAATTCTAAAGCCTGAGCGTGTAAATGCGGAAATGCTCAGAGAGTTTTCTCAGGAAGTCTATATAATGAGGTATGCTGCAATTGATTCTTATTTGGTACTCATCCTCTTCTAGTATTTTTTTTTTTTTTAACTTCTAACAATACTATGAATATCCATTTCATGGTTCTTACTGATACTTTCTCTATTTGTAGGAAAGTCCGACATAAAAATGTTGTCCAATTTATCGGTGCATGCACACGATCTCCAAACCTCTGCATCGTGACTGGTAAGTTCTCAGTAGATTCTGACTAGTGCTATCTGGATAGTTTTTTTGTTCTATATCTGCATGCCTGGAGGGGAAATTGTCTCAGCAGGACAATGAGGTTATGTAGATTATTATTTCTTTGTAAATTCCGTAACATCTCATTTTCTAGTTTTGGTTTTCATATGTAGTCATGGTCTGACTGATTTTGTCCTTTTGTATCAGAGTTCATGGCTCGAGGGAGCATTTATGATTTTCTTCACAAACAGAAAGGCGTTTTTAAAATTCAGTCTCTGCTCAAAGTAGCACTTGACATCTCAAAAGGAATGAATTATCTGCATCAAAACAATATTATTCATAGAGACCTTAAGACTGCTAATCTTCTTATGGACGAACATGAAGTAAGCCTCTATCTTTGGCCACTGATCATGTAGACTTTCAGCATTCAGTGGTCACTGTTTATGTAGTACTTCTGCTTGTAATTTTACGAAAAATTATTTTCCTCTTTTTGTCTCCACAAACTCTTTTCATTTTTTACAAGAGTAGAAGTACAATTCTTAGATATTCCAAAAAATTTGAACAGGTTGTCAAGGTTGCTGATTTTGGGGTCGCCAGAGTGCAGACTGGGTCAGGAGTCATGACAGCTGAAACAGGGACATACCGATGGATGGCTCCAGAGGTTTGACTGCTTCGTTTTTTTCTTTTTCTTTCCATGCTTTTGGAGTACATGAAACTAATGACCTATCTGTGACAATATACTTTCTAAACTCAGGTCATTGAGCACAAACCTTATGATCATAGGGCAGATGTTTTCAGTTACGCGATTGTGCTTTGGGAACTTTTAACTGGGGAAGTAAGACTCTTAGTTTTCTCTCTCTAGATTTGATTTGTAAAATTTCCCAAATACGTTAAGTTCTACGTTTGACAGTACTGTTTTTTTTTTCTGGTGTATAATGAATGAAAACAGGTCCCATATTCTCACTTGACTCCACTACAAGCTGCTGTTGGCGTTGTCCAAAAGGTATCAGGTTTATAGGACTCTAATTTTTTTTCCCTCGTGCTTTATTGAGAGGCACACAATGACTCGTAAATTATTTTGCAGGGACTTCGACCAAACATTCCGAAGCAAACACTCCCAAAACTGACTGAACTCCTTGAGAAATGCTGGCAGCAAGAACCAGCTCAAAGACCCAATTTTGCAGAAATCATAGAAATGCTTAGCAAACTAATCCACGAGGTAACCATTGTATCTCTCGGTCCACATAAACCCATGACAACGCGATTCTGAGCAATTATATGTTGTGAAACGACCAGGTTGGAGAAGAGGAACGACAGAAGGACAAACATGGTGGGTATTTTTCAGGCTTAAAAAAAGGGCATCACTGATACCCTCCATTGCACTGAAACTTTCGGTTTGATAGAACTCTGCTCATTTTTCGTCTTGCTTTGTACAGTTTTTCTGTTTAGTTGTGAGGGTTCTCACTATAACTGTAGAGTATTTTCTTCAAACCTCACTCTTTTTCTCCATGTATTATAATTTTTTCAACAGTTTCCTTCTGAGATTGACTTGCTTTGCGAATCAAATAAAAGATAAATTATTTTTTGAGAGCGGCTATGATTTACTTTGTTACATTACTATTATTAATTGGTCGAGAACGTTTCATCCAAAAAACATAAAACACTTGTGTTGAAAACATCTATAGAATTTATCTATAATAATTACAGGAGGTGATTGGTCATGTTTGGATTCACTCTTCTACTGGCAGCTCATTCTCTGTCCAAGCGACGTATCCTCCAGCAATGTCTGTGATCGACGTGAAGCCCTGTACATGCGGTAGCATTAAACCGCTTGTCCCAAATCAGGTAACCAGGTTTAACCGATTCTACCACTAAGCTATATAAGCAGAAGTAAATTACACTTACAGCAGTGAGAAGATCAGTTGAAGCCATGAAAGACATTTGCCCGCTCTCACAACCCTGTCATAGTTTGTATGCACCTCAAAGATATTAGGGAAAAGGGGATTGTTTCTGATATCGAAATTGCCAAAACACTGAAAAACTTACGATGATGATTTCGTCGTGTTTCCTGAAGTGGGACGAGACCTGTCTTAAAAAACTTGGGTTCTTGACCATTCCTGCAACGTTTTTTTTGGCTTGGTTTTAGTTTTAAGTTCTTCATTTTAACTCTTTTTCAATAGAAGAATCTAAAGATCGGTGATGAAAAACCTGATCCGACTCTGTATATGTAAGGTACGTTGATGGCACTAGACGGATGTCCGATGCTGAATTCGTCTGGTGTCCTCACGTCGAGATATTTGTATCCTGCTTGAGCTAGCTCACGCGCCACTCTTACTGGTACTGATGTAGGAATTCTAACTGCCTCTGCTGAAACATTTGCTCTGGTGGTCGTTGTTTTCCTCCTTCAACAAGAAGTTATAACTCATAGTTAATAATCTTTTCATAATCTAAATCGGATTAGAGAGAGAGAGAGAGAGACAAGAGATTTCGATGGTTGCTCTCACCATCGGAAGTTTGAGTTTTGAAGATCAGCGACAATAAGACATCTTCGTGTTGGTAATTGGCACTTGAAAGATCGACACGTTTGTAGAGGTACAGAAATAGCCGATGACCAGTTTCCAATTCGTGCGTGTGTGTTCAAAGCCGTAGTTTCCATTTTTCTTCTTCTTCTTCTTTAAAACTTCACTTAATAATATGATTTGAGGCTACTTACTTCTCTTCCGTGTTATATAACACAAGAGTATGGGTGCTACGTCAGCAAGTTTGAGTCTCTATCCTACAACGGATAAAATTCAAGTATGTACCAAGTCGATTCCAAAATGTAAGCCATGCGTGGATCATGATAAGTCCAACTCGGTGCCTCGTGAGTCGTGTTGAATAGGATAACTTGCTGACTCGGATGGATCCATAAGGCCCAATCTTAAGTGGCTGTATTTATGAGTCCAAGTTAATAAGTTTGGGCCTGAGGCCCAATAGTGAAACAAGTGGCTTACATGGTGGAAGCGAAGATGAAGTTAACAATGGTGGTATAGCGATTCTTCGACGACGATGATGGCGAAGTTAGTCACTGTGTCATCTTGTCAGTTTCGTTTCGGCTTCCGTGAGTCTCCACCTCCGTCATTAACTCTTTATCCCAGACGGTTCGAGGTAAATCATTGTCATCCGTTTCTTCTGTGATGGTAGTGTGATCGGTCATTTGAAGTCAGATGTTCTCAATTAGGTCTCTGGCCGGAGATTTCTGGTGGATCCGATCAAATGCTCTTCATCTGAGCCCGAAAATAGTGATGATTCGGCGCCATCGCTGTCTTCTTCCTTATCGTCGTCCACAAATGAAGTATCTACTATTAACAGTTTGTCATACGAATGGTTCACCGCACTCGGGGGTATTGGGATGTTAGACACCGCGTATTTGACTTACCTCAAGGTCACTGGCTCCGATGTGTTTTGCCCTGTTGGTGGTGGCAGTTGCGGAGATGTCCTAAACAGCGATTATGCCGTCGTTTTCGGTATTTTCGATCGCTTTATGGATTACATAGTTCCGGTTTGGATTTTGCAATAGACTTTTGAATTTAGGCAGTCTTGGCTGACTCTAGAGTTTCAGTAATTTTGTGTGTTTTGACTAAACCTGGAAAAATGTAAGTAGCTTAGTTTTAGATTCGTATTTGTGTAAACCTCTTTTCATTCATTGGCCATGGTTGATATTGTGGTTGTGGTGGAGAAATCTCTGTGAATCAATGCTAGAAGCTATGTCATTTGGGGAGCTTCACTGCTTTAGTATGCATAGAACTGTTAAGTTTTAGTATCATTCTTCACTCCACTCTATGTAGTGCTTGTTTCTTTTTTCTTTCTCCTTTACTCCGGCTTTTTCTTGGCATAGAATCCTTCAACATTATGTTTTAAAGCTGAACTCAGTGAAAATCGTTTTGCATTTTGCCAGGTGTTCCTCTCCCAGTTATTGGATTTGTTATGTATGGCTTAGTAACTGCCCTAAGTGCACAGCTTGGGGAAGGGAATCTACCTTTTGGAATCAGTAAGACCAATGGGCGTTTTGCGTTATTTGGGATCACGACTGCAATGGCATCTGCTAGTGCATATTTCCTGTATATCCTTAGTATAAAACTCTCAGGATCATCGTGCCTCTATTGTCTGGTGTCTGCGTTCTTATCATTTAGTCTATTTTTCTTTTCTGTAAAGGTATCCCTTTGTTTCCTTTTCTTTTATATTCTGGATATATTGTATTTCGACTCAATATAATTTATAAAATTAGGATATGTATATGTACTCCATGCTTGTGGTAGGATGTGAAGTTGCAAGAGATACAACAAGTTATAGGATTGCAGATATGCTTAGCAATCATAGTAGTTGCCTCCTTGACTGCTTCTTACAGTACTGCTCAACCAATCCCTTCACGGTAATCTAAATTCTTAGTTTTCTTTCGGGAGGCCATTGGCAAATTTAGTCCTTTGTAACAAGTAGTGAACAAATAGCTGCCTGAGAATAAATGAGTCAAATCTTTTAACCCAATAAGTCTTTGGTTTGACTCCGTGCAGCTCAGGTGACATTGAACTGCCATATTATTTAACAGAGATCACTACATCGTCGAGCCCTTATGCTATTGCTTTAGCCAAACATCTAAACTCTATTGGAGCAAAGATGTATGGAGCATTCTGGTGTTCTCATTGCTTAGAGCAAAAAGAGGTAGTTAGTTCATTCATCATTGGTTTGTCAAGAATTAGTTTCATAGCTTTATTATGTTCATTATAAGTTCCATCTATTTATAGATGTTTGGAAGAGAAGCGGCAAAACTACTGAATTACGTGGAATGTTTCCCCGAAGGATATAAGAAAGGAACTAAGATATTCAAGGCATGTGCAGATGCTGGGATCGAAGGATTCCCGACATGGATAATAAATGATCAGGTGAGTAAATCCTGTGAATCCTTAGGTACATTTCATCACATATCAATTCCTATTTCACCTCTTTTATTATCTAATTAGGTCTTAAGCGGAGAAGTAGAACTCGCTGAACTAGCAGAGATGTCTGGATTCAGCCTTGATCTGGCAAATGAGGCCAATCAGCTTCAGTAAATTTTGTATTGTTGCAGAAAATATTAGGTGAATCCGTGAATGTTCTTTGCTTGATCCTGATAGCTATAGGGTGCTCTATAAAAATTCAAGTGGGTAAAGTGCTTATAATTGCCGTCGAAGGTTATAAATTCATGATATATCTCTTAGCCTTCACAAGAGAATCACTATTTATCATATAAAGATTCCTAGGTTCCAAAAATTGTTAGGGTCTACTTGTAATTTTAGAATCCGCAGTCATCTGGATCTGGTGTGTATCAAATGCCTGGGAATGAGCTTTATGTAAGAGTCACTCATATGTGTATTTGTATATATATATGATATATGCGTATTACATATCTAGATGTATGTACATCGGTATAAGGGATATACAGTACTTAGAAAACTGTTTTCGAACCTTCAATATTTGGTGCCCTTAAAAATATTTTTCTTCCATGTGCCTCCCTCGTTATTCTTCATTATTTGATATGACTCTATTTTTCTATGGTAATGAGCCACAGATTTCGCCGTTGTTATCCGTTTGATAGAGTTTCTATTTCTTTATATTTTTAAAGATTCTTATTGGATAGATATGAATATGGGGATCCGTATTAATATATTGCAAGGTGGTAGAAAAGCAATGATTTGATTTAGTCCTTGCTCAATAGCATATATCTTCTTATCCAATATTCAACGGTGCGGTGAGACGTAACGTAACGCTTAAGGGCGAGCGCGGGAAAAGAGTAAAAAAAGCAGTAGCCGTTAGATGTAGAGAAAACGGAAGGGCCAGATTAGTTGTCCTTAAGAAGAAAAATCAAAAGAGAGGCATATTATTGAGTGTAGGACCCACAGAGAGGTGAGAAAGATGATGTTAAAAGGAAGATGCTAAAGAATATTCGCAAGAGCCCGTCGTTTCTCACTTATACCCCCCCAAATTAATACTTTTTTTTTGTCTTCCCTTTTTAAAATCGTCACATTTTATTCATCTTCTTCACTCGTCACATTTGTTCTTTTAGTTCTACTGATTTCATTAACGAAGAAGCTAAAGAGAGAGAGAAAAGCGATGAGCACTCAGATTTCGGAGATCGAGCAAGAGCAACTGATTGAGAAGCTTGAGATCTTCAAGATCCATGGCAGAGACAAACGCGGCCGTAAGATCCTTCGGATCATAGGAAAATTCTTTCCAGGTACTGACACAATCGGATCTGTTTTTCTTTTTTTCTTTTTTTCTTTTTTCGTTTTCTTTTGTTTTCTTTTTGGAATCTAATTTTAATTTTCTCAAATCAGCTCGGTTTTTGTCACTGGATGTGTTAAAGAAGTATCTAGAGGAGAAGATCTTTCCTCGATTAGGAAGAAAACCATTCGCCGTGCTTTACGTCCACACCGGCGTACAGAGGAGCGAGAATTTCCCGGGAATCTCAGCTTTACGAGCGATCTACGACGCGATTCCAGTAAACGTCAGAGACAATCTCCAAGAGGTTTACTTCCTTCACCCAGGCCTTCAATCCCGTCTCTTCCTCGCCACTTGCGGCAGATTTCTGTTCTCCGGCGGGTGAGTTACCGGCGCGTTTTTTAATTTCTGGTTCTAAATATTTGAAAAACGTGGTTTAGTTAATTGGTTTTGGTGTGGTGATTGGCTACGGTAGATTGTATGGGAAGCTGAGGTACATAAGCAGAGTGGATTATTTATGGGAACATGTTAGGAGAAACGAGATAGAGATGCCGGAGTTTGTGTACGATCACGACGACGATCTTGAGTACCGTCCGATGATGGATTACGGTCAAGAGAGCGATCACGCGAGGATTTTCGCCGGAGCCGCCGTTGATTCGTCAGTCTCCAGTTTCTCAATGAGATGTATCTCATAGCCTTAAACCCCACCCAGCCACCAGATCTCGAAAATCGTATCTTATAGACCATATAATATACGAATAAAGCTGACAAATAGGTGTGCTTTTTGAAATTAGTAGCGTTTTTTACGGAAAAGAAATGAAAGCAGTTGGCGTTAGATTGAGAGAGAATCTTTAGATTTTTCTCTTAAATCCTTTTTTTAATTACTTGTTTCTTAATCTTTATTTTAAGAAATTAGTAGATCTTTTCTTTAGTGTGTGGTAGTTGTGAGTTTGTGGAAATTGTACATGGGTATGTGTCATATGTGAGTGTAATAAGTTCCTTTAGATGATTAAGGGAATTAAAAAAAAAAATGCCAGCTTTAATTTGTACATAGCCAATGGTTTCCTGATTCTCGGATTACGATGTGAATAAAATATTTACCATAATAAAACCAAATCTCCACTAGTGTTTATACTTGATACGATTTGATATTCAACCAAGATACGGGTTCTTAATCACACTTTAAGGTCTTAGTCATTTTCACACAAAATAATAGTTAAGCTTTCATATAGCTTCAGTAAGTTTATTCGACCGGGTGGAACACTATGATAGAATATGTTACGACCGGGTGGAAAACGTTGATGTCTCTAGTCAACAAAATATCCGATGGATTTTAGCAACATGTCATTGTAACTTCATTATCTTTGCCGGTTTCTTGTCATCAAGACCTTCACAAGATTTATCTATAGATCTGTTATGCTTCATTTTTCTTCGGTTGACAAACTCTGAGAATGATGGAACTTGTGGAAGCCTTATAGGCGAACAGTTTGGATTCACCACTAGCTGTAGTGTCGGTTCATCAACCCCTGACTCGGCCGTGTTTATCTTACCAACTTTTTCCTCTATGTTCTCGGCCGGTTTAGTCACCAGCAAAGGCTCTCCTAATGGATCATCTTCTCTAGCCAAACTGACCACAGAGCTAAGTCGGGTGATTAACTCGTCTCTGCTTGCGGTTCCTAACCACCTTGCAGTACTTGCTATCTGGGAGTAGTAAAACGATTTCCCTGCTTTGCTATATTTTGTATAGCACTCATTTTCAAGAAACTCGGATGCTTTTTGGGAATCAATTCTGCAAAATATTGATTTCGGCTACCAATTAATGAGGCCCATAAGCTTTTTAAACTAGAAAATACTTAAAGAGGATGTTAGAGATTATTACTCTTCTACACCAGTGAGCAGCTGAAGTACTCGTGTCAACTCATCCAAGAGTCTCTGCTTGCTCGACTCCCTTAATGCTTCAGATATTGCATTCTTCTCGGACTTGTTGGCCTGCAAACATTTTGAATAGGCTATACTAAGTTAAACTTTTCTTTCTAAAGAAGATAAAGTGAATCTTTTACCAAACCTGTTTATTCCTTTCGTAGTACTTTTCCTCAGCTCGCTCCAGTAAAATCAGTTTCTCGTCTAGTCCCAACTTTTTTGAAAGTTTAGGTCCTGCTAAGTTCTTGCCAGCCTCAGTCCCATCTGGATGTAGATGAACAACAACACATGAGTTTAAAATTTTTAGGCAATAAGAAGTTTTATTGTAAAATATTGGGAATGCATGCACTAAATATCAAGAGAGTTACCATCTGAATCTGATATTTCCTCATCAGAATTGCTTCCATCTTCATTACGATTCCAGAACTCGGAGTACTGTCCCTCATTGGTCTTATCATTCGAGCTTGCAAAAGAATAGGCACAGAGATCTGTTAGAATCTGTATACCTCGCTATGCATTTAGATGCGGTTAAAGGCAAAACCTGGTGATGAATATTCGAGAAGAATTGTGTCTTCGGGAGGCAGTAGTCATGAGCTCCTCCAAGCAATGAGCAACTTGATTTGGATGCTTACATGCATCACACGTTTTTTTACATTGCTGCACAGGAAACTGTTTAAAAACAAGTAACTTCAGCAGCTCAATTTAATGGAACGTGAAACTTCAGCAGCTCAATTGAATGGAACATTTAAGGGACTTGATTCATGAATCATGAAAATACAAGTCACACCTCTTCACCAAAGCTTTCAAGAATCTTTTTTCTTCGGCATCCAGAACCTTCACAGTATGTCACAATCTAAATGCATGCAGCATGCATAAGAACAAGTATCAACTAAATTACAAAGCCTGAAAGAAACAAGAAAGCATTTACCTGCTCAAAGTCAGACATAGGCTTCTTTGAGGATGGGGATTTCTTATTATCCGAATTCCTTAGTAGAAATTCCTAGCAAAGAGTTGGTAAAGTAAGTTAGAGAACTCACAAATCAAAGAAATTTATGGAGCCAAAAACTGTCATAACCATATTAACATTACCGTTTTCTTTCTGTCATCAACACCATAGTATAATACACTTCTTGAGGGTAACTGATCCCGACCTGCTCTACCAGACTCTTGATAGAAAGATTCCATTGATTTTGGAACATTAAAATGGCAAACCATTCTGACATCCTTCTTATCTATACCCTAGAAAGTCAGTAATCTCATCATGCTACAGTACATCAGAAGGGAAAAAATTAAAAAATGCAACGTGAGAAATAATCTTTGTTTACCATTCTGTAGAAAAACCATTAGAGTGTTTACCAGATGCCCCAAGAGCTCCCAAACATAATAAGACGCAAAGAAGATGATGATAATAAACCCAGGACCCAAATGCAAGGTAATTCACAGAGTTATTCATACCCGAAAGCCACTGTGGCAACAATTACTTGCTTCTTCGAGGACAGCCAATCATCTAAAACAGTACTCCTCAGTTTGCTATTGAGTCCTGCATGATAGGCTGTAAACATAAAGACCAAATGTCAGCGGTTATGGCTCAATATTGAAGCAGATAGAGGTAGAAGGGATGTTTTTTTACCAGCAGAAGAGATCCCAGTACTGGAAAGATGAACAGACAAGTCATCACAGGTTGTACGCTCAAGGCAATAGATAATTGCACAAATATTTCCACATGACTTGAGCAAGTTGCTCAAATCAGTATAAGCATTATTTAAAAGATCTTTGTATCGAACTGCACCAGCAAAATATATATATACATTGGGAATACCACATAATAGTTTGCAGAGAGAAAATATCATACATAAATAAATAGCTCAAAGGGGAACCTTCATAGAAGATATTTGGCCGATTGAAAGAAGACTTGAGGACCAAAGGATTCCGCAAACTCAAGGAGTCGATAACATCCTTTTGTACCCTACAAAAAATTGCTGTTGAGAAAAGATCTACAATTTACACACATGTTCTAATAATATGCAGTGAAACAGAAAATCACTTGGGAGCAGCAGTAGCTGTTAGAGCCAACACTGGAACATCTGGCAAAGAATCTCTCAAGGTTGAAAGTTGACGATAACTAGGTCTGTAATATGAGAAAACAAGTTGAGACTATAGTATGCGCCAATGGACAAGAATGCTTACACAATCACCAAAAATGAACCTGAAGTCGTGGCCCCATGATGAGATGCAATGTGCCTGAAATATACATAAACACTCGAGAAAGTTAAAACCAACATTCAGGTTCAACACTTTAAGCTTTTCCTGTTAACTCTTGTAAAGGCATTCCAAGGCTTTTACCTCGTCTATAGCTATCAGATTTAGTAAACCTCTGGAATGGATTTTTCTCAGCTTCAACATAAATCCTTTTGTTGCGATCAATTCTGGAGTAACATACAGCAATCTTACTAAGGGTTTTCCAGAATCAAGGTCTTCATGGATCTAAAAACCAAAGTAAAAAATCACATGCAAGGATATAAAACAAAATAGTAGATACAAGAAGTGATATGGCTCATCCAAAATATTTATCAACACAAAAACACTTCGAAGTGAAATAATCCTCCATGTGAGTTTATCAATGTTATAGCAAAGCACAAGGCATGAATTTTGAATTTTAACAAAGCGTACTTGTCAAAAAGGTCAGATAATAAACAACGCTTAAAATCAGGTAGAATGTATAAAATATATACACACTATGGCCAAATCACCTTGTTCCTAACATGTGTAGCTTGGGTGGAAGAGAGATACTCAGCAGCAATACCTTTCTCCTTCAGCGCTATCACTTGATTTTCCTTTAGCAAAGAGAAACAGATAATGTTCCTTCAAAATCCATTAACAAGAAAGCTTAAAAGCAAAGACCACAAAAAAAAAAAAAAAAAAAAAAAAGAAGAGAACAATTCACTTACCATCAATGCTGAGAAGGTAAACACAAATGATGAAGAGAGGAAACAAGAAAAATAGTTAGAAAAATCAATCAAAACAAAACTTCACCATTCATGAATCAGGAACAAAAAAAAATTACCAATCAAAGGAGAAACAACAAGCACGATCCCAGGTTTAGCAAGTGCAGGTATCTGATAACAAATTGATTTTCCTCCTCCCGTCGGCATCAAGCAAAAGCAATCCCTTCCTAATCTCATCAATCACATATAGAAGCGGAGAATTGTTTTAAAAATGATTCCAATTTTCTCAGGAGTACAGAGAAAAATGCGTATGTTATCCACTTACCAGATACAACAGCTTGAATAGCTTCCAGTTGCTTCCCTCTGAAATCTGCATGACCGAAATGCCATCTCAAAAGCTTCACCAATGCTTCTTTCCCGGCTACATTCTTATCGGACCGCTGCATATTCTGCACCGGCAACGCCGATTTCTTCATATCTCTGATCACCTCTTCAAAGCCTTAACTAAAATTTGTTTCGACGAGATTTCGAATGTTTCTCTGATTGTTTCATCGATTCTCAGAAATTTTCTAAGGAATGTTTCTCATGACGCTGAGGAAGTGAAGAAGGAAGAAGGAAGAAGGAAGAAGGAAGAAGGCGATTGGGAAAATGCAAAACGACGTCGTTCTCCGATTGACTAACCAAATAGATTCAACCTAACCAGACTAACCACAAGTTAATTGACCGGCCGACAATTAAAGAAAACCATCCCGAAACTATTGTAATTCCCAGTTTAGTAATCGAGTTTTTGGTTTACTAATTGCCAATTGACATGGGCCATCCGACCCCATACGACGTTGAAAAACAATGGCACGTGACTGACACCTGCTGCGTCGTTTTGAACCGTTACCAATGAACAAGTCAACTTTCATAGGAGTGAAACTGATGCCTCCCAAACATAAAAAAAAAAAAAAAAAAAGAATAAAGTATACAAATTTCCATATACTTCTGCGTTTTTCTTTGAACTTCTCAATTTACTCAGCAAGTAATTAACCAAAACAAAACCAATTATTATAAAAAAAAGAGTTGACCTCTAACATTTAACAAAATAAATCTCATGCGAAAGGAGGAGAAAACATCTGAAAACAAGTCTCAGAAGAAGAAGACTCCACCATGTTTATAACACTAGCATCACCAAGCTTAAACACCTTAATGTTGTTTTTCTTTTCTTCCCCATCTATAAAATAGATGGCATCCTTCAAACATCCATAATACTCTCTAGCCAAGACAGAGAAACAACTATCCATTGCCATAATCAAAGCCTTATCTCCCAAAGACTTCACCTCAACCCATTCAACCAATTCCTCATCCATCTTATAAACCTTAAAACCAACGGTCTTCTGAACATTACCTTTAAATTCCTTACAGAAACGATGAACAATGCATAGATCTCCACAATACTCCACAAGCCTCTTGTCTTTGCAATCATCAATTTCGTAGTACTCCATTGGAGTTGAAGGTCCGTATTGAAAAATGTTGAGATCAGATAAACTAATCCACCAAATTGCACCTGTATAATCATCTAAAGCATAGATTTGACCTTTGTGGACTATAATATCTGAGAAATATTTAGCATCTTCATCTAAAATTCGTGTCCAGACATGATTATTACTACCTTCTCCACTATTGCACCACCAGAGATTCTTGCAGGAATCAACCGCGAAAACCAGATTGTCCACGAGAACACTTCTATACGACATGACTCTCGAATCCTCAAAGTAAACGCCGTAAGATTGATGAATCTCTGAGACCGTAAAGTCCAAGAGATCTAGGGTTTTGTCGGAAGATTTTATCAAGAGACGAGAGAGAGAGGAAAGGAGATTTTTATAGAATTCAGAAACTTCTTCTTCTTTTTCTTTGGCATCTTGTGTTTTGATAAGCCATCCTTTGTTCGAGCATGACGAGAAAACCACACGGAAGAAGGCTGCGGGAGAGAGAGAACACGGATCTTCATCGTAAGGAGAAAGTGAGCGTCTACGGTGGCGTTTGCGATGGTTGGGAAAACGTTTATTGATGGCAACCGCAGAACGCCACGGTTTGCAGATTCCACGGAATCGGCGAAGCTCGACGCTGGAGAAGAGACGGTTGGCTATAAAATCAACCAGATCTTCAGGTAAATCAGACCACTCGACTTCTTTACTACTCATCTCTATGCTTCTCTCTCTTAGGTTTTTTTTGTTTTCCTTGTAAATCGTTTGGTATTGGTATAGTTGTTATGACTTTATGTATGTATATGATTGAAAGAATATGATTTTATGTAATGTATATATTACTCTAAATCTGATATGGAAAGAGAGTCAATTGTAGTATTCCTTTTTTCTTGTGTCAACAGAAAGTAACCTACAATGTATATGGAAAACAAATTTTCGTAATTTTTCATGTATTCATTGAATCTTGACCCAATTAGTTTTTATTTATAAATTAAACATTGTTTCTGGTAATTACACTTAAATTTCCAATTCTCGATTTGACCAAAATTAATTTTTTTTGCTAATATATATTTGGCTACAGTTCCTCTATAAATTAATAATGGGCTTTGATAATTTATTAATTTATAGAGATATTAATTTCAATTGGTTTTATTTATTTAACATTTTACTATAAATTTTTCAAAATTTTGAGTTGAAATAATATGATGTAAATAAAATTAATTTTGTGGATGCTATAAATATGCAGTTTCGATTTGAATTTTCAATATTAAGAAGAAAAAAATAACAAAAGCTAATAATAAATTTACTTATGTAAATGATATGCATACATTCAAATTTATGATCAATTTTTAGAGTCTTATATACTCCTTGAAGTTAAAATCTTACAAGAAATATTGGCTAATTTGATGATAAAGTTATACACGACACTAGGACTAGATAGTGTAAAACAAAACACAACATAAAATTACATAAGATTCGAATTTCATATACTTACATTAATCTTTTCAGAGAAAGGGAGGAGAGAACATTGTGAAACAAAAATCTTTTTCAGAGAAAGGGAGGAGAGAACATTGTGAAAGCAATTACTCTTTTTCAGAGAAAGGGAAGAGAGAACATGTGAAAACAACTCCCATCTTCAAGCTTGAACACTTTCACGTCTTCTACCTTCTCTCGTCTCCTCAATTTTTCTTCATCAGTATCAGTGAAGTAGATAGAATTCGCCAAACATCAATAGTACTCGGAGGCTAGCTATAACCGTAAAACAAATGTCCACAGCCATAATGAGTGCCGTTGCTCCCAAGGAACTAACCTTTACCCATTCTGCCAAACCCGCATCCATCCTATACACCTTAAAACCAATGGTCCTCTCGATATAAGCTCCCTCTACACGAAATCTCTTGCTGAAACGATGAACAACGCATAGATCTCCTCAATATTCCACGAGATAGGAGACCAGATACTATTCTTTCTGGATTTTTTGGAGATATGTCTGGTTCTGTGGATGAACATGAAGAACGGAGAGTTACACGGAAAAAGGAGGTGTGGGTAAGAGATGAGTCCTTTTCTGCCTGGTGAAAGGAAGCAAGATTGCGTCGAAAGCGGTTCGGGAAACGCTTTTTTTTTTTTTGTTGCAAACGCGGAACGCCATCGTTTACAAATGCCACGGATACGGCGGAGCTCGATGTTGTTTGATAAAGGGTTGACGATTAAACCGATGAGTTCTTCTGGTAAATCACACCAAGTCCACTCAGTTTCACCCATCTTTAAATTAATCGACGAGTTCTCTCGAGTTTTAATTGATGAAGTTATTTCTTCTTGTTCAAGGCACAAAATTGAGAATTCTTAATGCTAAAGGAAACTGAAACGAAAAGATAAACCAAAATGAATTGGTTTAATGAACAGAGGAGCCCCTAAGATGAAATTTGAAACATGCACCAGAACCAGATACGTATGTGTATATTAAAATATTCTGAAGCTTATATTTGTTGATTGACAAGATCACAACAAAACTGAACCGTTATTTTAGTAAAAATGCTTCTTTCTTCTTCTTCTTCTTCATACGCAAGAATTAAACAGAAAAATTGCATTATCCCATACGTGATTTCTTTCTATTTATATAGCAATCATACGGCTTCAGATCAACGGCCCTTTACTGCTTCTGATTGCTTCAAAACGTGCAGCCAACATATCATAGTCAGGCAGTTTTGGATGAACATGGTCACCGCTTGACTCCCGTCTGGACTGAGGAGCCTGAGGCGGTGCTCGGTTTGGCGGGAGGGAAGAAACGCGACCCTGTGATGGTCCTTCTTCTGGCTCTGTCTCTTCCTCGTAGTAGTCTGACTCATCAAACTTGATCTCAGAAGTTGCAGGAGGAGGAGGATGAGGAAGTGATGGAGAGTTGTAGCTGTGTCTCCTCCTCATTGTTTCCTTTGCTTCTGCTTCGGTCTTGGTATAGTCTTCCTCGTAGTCAGATTCATTCTTCCCAGGATTGGTGTAGCTGTGTCTTCTACCAATTCCTCTGTTTTCTGCAGATGGTTTTGCGTAGTAGGAGCTTGTTTCGGAGTCTCGAGATTGTCTTCTTGAAACTGGATGATGATCCTGTGAATCCTTCTGGTTTGTTGAATGATCGGAAGATACCGAGAACTCCTTGGTTGTGTCTCTTCTAGTAGCTAATAAGGAGGCTGCTTGTGCTGCTGCAACTGCCTGCTTGGCTAATTCAGTGGCTGCTTCTGCTGCTGACTCAGTGTCATGATAATGCGTGTTGATGCTTGTGCTACTACTCGATCTGATTAGCAAAACAACAGAAAGACTTAATTATTCTGAGCCCTTGTTTGAACAATGTTGAAGCAAAAGATTGGAATTCATAATTACCTGAGCACTGATTTGGTAGAATCAATGCGCTCGTGAGCTGTACGATTAACCGGCAAGCTTGAGGCGCTAACAAACGCTCGTGGCCCGTCCTGTTCATACAAGAAGAACATAACTTATAAGATTCTGATTTTGAAAAAAAAAAAAAAAAAAAAAAAAGAGGAGGTTGAGAGGGTAGATTAAGAAACATACAATGCTTTCTTCTTGAGGTTTGAGAAGTTCTTGTTCTGTCTCAGTAGTGTCCCAATCAACCTGAAATTCCTTAACAATTTCCTTCATGATTTTCAGTTTGATTACTCCACCGGGGTTTCTAACCGAAAGCTTATCAATCAACTACAAATGCACAAGAAAGAAGAAAACAAGTTCAAGATTTCATGTTCCATCTGAATAAGAATCACTGCTTGAGTTAAACTAATCAGAAACATGAACAATTTAGTTACCATGCGGTTGACGCCGCAGCTAGGACGCAATTCAGTAGCAGCAGATACAAAATCTTTACCATATTTCTTCTCAAAGATGTCTCTAAGATCTCCAAGCTCTGGAATTTCAGAACATCTAGGCGCCGCGAAAATCAAACTAGCAATACCTTCCTTAAGATCCACAGGACATTCCCTAAAACAAAGCCAAATACATATATAAGAAACCAAATTTAAGTAAAGTAAAAGAAACAATTGAAAAACTGATAGATATGATCATATGAACATACTTTTGCTTGGTAATGATATTGAGACGAGAAACGATAAGTTCACAGAAAAGCTCAATAACTTCGTTTGCTGCTTGAATGTTTTGTTCCCTTATAACATGCTCAACCTGAAATGATCACAAAGCAAAATCTTCATTGAATTGTAAATTGCAGAAAGAAAAAAAACTCGAAAAAGTGAATTAGGAAAGTGAAATACTCTGATTCGAGCGGTGGCATCTTGACCGGATTGAAGAAGAACGGCGATGTCACGCCTCATTTGCTTCACCACAACTAGTCTCTTGTTCCTTAAAAGCTTAATCCGAGCCATAGCCATCTTCGCCGCCGTTTTGCTTTTTTCAGATCAAATACCCAAAAAAACGACACGGACAAATTAAGAAACTTCATAAAACCCCAGATCGGAAATTTCTCAAACACAGACCAAAATTCTTGCTTTTTATGTTCTAAGTAAGAAACTGAGAATGCCCAGATCAATTCTCGAGATAACAAGTATCAATACACTAAAAAGACCCAAACTTTTCCATTTTCTTCTGGGCAGTGAAGCAGATTGAGAGAAATTAGGAATCTAAGAAGCATTAAAGCACTAAAAAATGCGTACCATTTGGAGGAGCTAAAGCCACGACGGAAGAGAGAGAGACTGAACTTCACAAGCTTCTTGGTATGGGCAGAGGCAACTCCGGCCGCCGTCATTATCTCTTCACCACCGCGTCTCTGACACAAAAGCAGGAGGATGAAGAAGAAGAAGAAGAAGAAGAAGAAGAAGGCTACTTGTGTGAGTGTGTGTATGTAACGGTCTGATGAAATTAGGAAAGTAACGCTCTTTTTGGGTCCCACAAGAACCCACTGACTTATGATATCAGGCTTATTAGCTGGACACTAGCACAAATCTTGACCATGTCAAAATATAGCCGTTGCATCATAGACACGTTGCCGACCCAACCAGCATCCTAAGCAAAGCATCCCAATCACCGTGGCTTTGTCCATCTCTGATTCATTGATTACACAATGGGCTTGGGCTGTAATGGACCTGAATCTTTTGTCCTGGGCTTATGATTGGATTGTCAAACTTTTTTTTCTTGCTTTTTTTTCCTTTTATTTTGGATTGAACAGAATTATGGATTGTCAATCTTAAAATTGAGTCAATATTTTGAAGGTCTTATCATCTTTAGTCAATAGAAATCTTAGGTAACATAACTGAAAAGATTAGATTATATGATCGTCTACCAGTTTTAGGATATCTTATCTTGACATTCCAAATAATATTAGTTTTTACCATATATAAAATGCAATATTATTTTCCCTGCAATAGCAAATTCTTTTTTGTTCTAAAAACGTTATAAATTTGTCCAAAGTATCAGATATTGTTATCTTCACAAGGTTATCGTAAACCAAAAAAAAAAACAGCTTTCTAGGATAATGAGAGAATTTTCGTTGAAATCTGCTTTTATCGTCGTTTTAGCTTTTACCCGTAAGTTTAATATTTGACACAATAGTTTTTTAAATATATATATATCGATAAAGAAAGATTGCTAACTTATGTTTATTATATTTGGTGTTATAGTGATGTTATCTGTAACAGTTTTTGAGGCGAAACGTTTGTTACATGAAGAAACTTTTCACTTGTTGCATCAAGAAGGTCAACCAGTAGCTAAGCCACACTTGATGCATCAAGAAGGTCCACCGCTACCTAAAACACACTTGATGCATCAAGAAAGTCCACCGGTAGCTAAGCTACATTTAATGCATCAAAAAGCTCCACCGCTAGTTAAGCCACTAGGATTTGACTTCTGTACGCCACCATGCAAAGAATTATGTTATGGTACCAATTGCTATTGTGTGTGTCCCCCAAGTCTAGAAATATAAATGATAATACAAACTGATCATCAATAAAATGATAGTGTTTGATATGGTTGCCTACTTAATTTCATGTGAGAATTGTGTGAATCAAACTAAGATTACTGCATTCCTGGAAATGCCGCCATCATGTGTAATCTTAGTCCCACTCACATTAAGTTGGCATCTAACATAAGAAAATTATTTAAAATACGAAATTTGTATCATTATCAATTCTTAGAATATATGTCAAAGTATACCAAAACAATTCATCATGACAATTTTTGTAATCAATGGATGATTTTTTGTTTCCGTAATTTGTGGATGACATGTTAATAATAACTCATTTCTTTTAGATATATATATATATATATATATATATATTTATAAGTACATAAAACCTTACAATACGTTGTTCACACCTGAACGAGTTACAAACTTACAACAAACACACATCCTCTAAAACATGGGTGCATGTTTAAACTCTCTTTATCAACATACAAGAAAAAAAAATCAAATCAAGATTTTAAACCAATCGACCTGGTCAAGAGAAACTAATATATTTCCAAATCCTGACCAAGGAATTCGAATCTTTATCCATTTTGAATTAAGTGGAGAGGATGTTAAGAAGAGAGACTCTAGCTTGTATCATTACCTTGAACAATCTTTCAAGTCCCTCTTCAAGCTCTTCCATGGCTGCCTCTACACCTTCGGATCTAACCAATGCACATTGAATCCTCTCACATACTTCTTCACTAGTCTCTTTCTCCTCTTCTTGATCTTCCCTCGTCGTAATCACAACAAGCTTCCCAAGCTCAGATTCCATAGCTTCAAGCTCGAGACAAGAAAAGCCCTTCTCATGATCTCTTTTCTCCAGATGATGATGGTCTATTCCTTTCTTCACAAACTTCATAACAATGCCCCAACCTTTGTGATAATGATGATTCTTAGTCTTTAACCCTTTAGGCGACGACAAGAACGAGAAGACCGAGCGTAACACGTAACAAGTCATTACACTCGTCTCTTGCATCACTCTAACCAAAGCACTCATCTCTTGATCATCACCATCACACCAAACACTCTCCAAAGACGCGTCTGTCTCTTTCGATATTACCATATACTTCTTATTCTCCTTCTTGATCTCTTTCCTTGACGCCATGTAAGCATCAACGTCACTCTCGAGGCTAAACTCACCTCCTTTCTTGCTCCTTCTCAAAGCAGACTGAAGCTCAACAACACTCTTCTTGATCCTCGAAGCCGCGTCTTTAGCTCCCCCACAAACCTCTAAGTACTTTAGTGACACTTCAAGAAGCTCATCCATCAAACCGTCACCATTAAGAAGAGCTTGTTGAGTTTCACAAGAAGATTTGAAGAGATCATCACCTAAACATCTATAAAGCTCGGCTAGACCAGAAAGACCGTCGCGGACCATCGTCCTCGACTCTAACGAAGATGACCCCAAAGCTCTAACCTTGGAGAACACTTCTTGAATCCTCCTAACACTTGGATGAGACCGAACCGGTAAGCTGACACATCTAGCTTTGTATGATTTGTGAAATTTCGGAGACAGAGAAGACATATGCATCTCAAGTAGTGATGATCAAAATGGGTTATTCGAGTTATGCTTTGTTCGGTGCTTTAACTGTAGGGTTTATATAAATACACATGAATATGATGACATAAATGTCAATGAGTAGGGCCTAGCTTAGCTAAGACGTGAAGACCATGTGAAGTGAGTGTGGGTACTTCACTAGTGCAGAACAGAACACGTAAGGCTCATTAAATGACATGTCCCGATTTTTGAGTTAAATCGTTGTCGAAGTTCGATGTTTCGGTTTCGGTTACTAAAACCGAAACTTTTTTACACCTCTTTTCATGCACCAAAGCCACCGTCCATTTACGATTCTTTTATTATTTTTATGTTTTTGTCTCATTGGATTTTGTTTCTTTTGAAGGTTTCAAATACAATGCTCTGTTTTCTGTGTGGGTACCAGATTGAATTGAATTCAAAAGATCTTTAACGGATTTTGTTACATTTTTAAAATTATGGAAGATGGGTCCCATGGAAGGGAAGATACCTCCCTTAAATAACACCGTCACACGTCAGCAATTATGTTACCATGAATTTAGGAATTTTGGCATGGTTTCCCATTTTTGAGTTTGGAACCTTTTCGCTTTAAGGATATAGATATCATAAGTGAAGGTTTTGATACAATGGTTGACGAAAAATTGAACGATTTATATCACATTCCAAAATGTAAAATTATAGGATTGAAATCTATGAAATAAAATCATAGTTAAAATTAATTGTAAAACTAAATAATTGAATTTTGCACCCAATAAAAAAAACTATATAATTGAATAATAACATATTTTCACTCTTATAACATATGGCCTAAAAATGTGACAATGAACAAGTGAAAAGTGGAAAAATGTCATAGATTTCCATCTTTTCTATGGTCTAATTAAAATTGAAAACATGGAAAAATTTTGACCAAAAAAAAGAAGGAAAAGATGGAAAAAAAAAAAACAAAGACGCCAGAGAACAAATATCAAAGAGTGTCGTGGTGCATGTCTGTTTGGTTTTTATAACTGGGCTCATGTCTCTTGCAAATTAGGCCCAAGCAAATATGAAAAAGTACTAGCATGCATAAGAACTCAGCAGGGATATTGCAATCAGTGAATAAGTCAACTGTGCTCTTTTCATAAAAATAAATCTAGACATGAATGCGATTAATCCCATTCGTGCTTTGATACGATCTTGAAGGTAAACTTATAGATCTTGAATTGTTTCTTATTGATCACATTCACCATCTTTTATGTTTTGATTTTTCTTATAAGGTGTTTTGAATTATTATTTTTTTCTCTTCTTTGATCGATCTGCTTTTATTCAACTTACCTTAACGTGCATATATATATATATATATATATATATAGCGCAAAGTTCCGCAACGCCTGCTCATCAACCAACAAAACTTCAACAATGATTTGATGTTATAAATTTGATTGTTCCATTTATTATTGGAAATCTATGAACTCGATCTGAGCTGTCGGACTATTATATTGGTCAAATTATTTGGCCACAGAGAGAACGCCTGATGAGTCATTAGCTGTGTTGCTTCCGATTTTGCCACATTATCAATTTGACCTTTCGAGTTTGTAAAATCGTCTCGGTAGGTAACGAGATCCAGATCTTCCTCCTCTCATTTTATGAAGTTTTGATAGTCACGGCTCCTTAGGAATTTAAAGAGATATTCGTCTAAACTCAAAAACTATTACATTTCCTTCTGCTTGACGTCCCACGTTACGACACGTAAGAGGGGTGCAAGTTTTGAGTAGATTTGCTTGTCAGTTATTACTGATTTATTGATTTGATCATCGTAGAGTAGATCCAACATTTACATATTTATATTGGTTTGAATAATATTTCCATTTATTAACAATCATTTCGTAAAACTATATATATATATATATATATATATAACAGCCTTTTTTTTTTCTGGCACTCTAATCTGAATTTTTAATTTTCTCTTCCACGGGATTACTCATTCTCTTTAAACTTGATTAGAGTAATACCTTTAAAATGGCCACCGAAATGGTCTTTATATAGTTTCTCTGGTCACACAGCAGTTATGACCGTTATTGTGTTTCTCTGTGTCTGACGTGTTCGTTTAGATCTTTCTCTCTCCCGCCAAATGGTTGCGTCCCTACGGTCCAATTAAAATATCGTTTCGACGAAACTGCCCCTTCGTGTGCGTAAACCCATAACTTGCTTGGTTAATATGAACCGGAAATTGAGAACCAAAATCAGCAATTAATCTTTTTTCTGTACGGTTTAACCTTATTCCTAATTGTGCGAGACTGCATGCACGTGCTAGTATCATTTGTGTCCCACCACCTCTTCTTATCATTGGTAAATACTAAATAAACGTTTTGTTTTTCTTCTAAGATACAACCAAATTAGTTCCAATTTAAGTTTGATCAATTGGTTTTAGATCGTTTCATAACATTTGTAACAAAACCAAAAAAGTTGTATATATAACTACATTTATATGTTAAATTAGTGTATAAAATTTTATCTATGCGTCTATATATAATGTATCCCTACGGCAAATTCTCTAAAGTCGAATGCGTACACAGGTTACATTACATGCATACTAGCTTTAAAAAATCTAATGAGAGATTATGTTGAGAAACGAGGCTCGTGTTCTTATCAACCTTCGAAATAACCCTTCTAGATTCTTCTCGAACCCGTCAATGCTCATTTCAACTTCGTCAAGCTTATTTTGTAGATCATCACGAGAGCAGCATATCGCGGAATCTAGATTCTCCAACTCGTTCTTGGTCTCCTCCTGATGATGAACCTTCTTTTTCTTTAGCACCGAAGCCAACTTGCTCTTAATGTTACTTTGTCGTCCCGACAAGAACTCCAAGAATGACTTCAACGCCGAGACGCTAACGGAAACTACTCGTCTCAACGCATCTATAACCGCCAATAGATGTTCATCTTGTTGGTCATTATTTACCGATAATGATGAACTTCCTGATCCTCCATCAATGTTCTTCAAGGATCCAAGAAGCTTCTTAGCTTCTTTTCTCATGTTCTTTCTAAATCTGACATAGCCCGAGACAGCGAGATCAAGTTGGTCTCGTCCTCCTCCAGCTGCTACTTTCTTTCTTCTAACACATGACTGAACAACACGAACATGCTCATGAGTCTCCACCATAAGATCCCTCGAGATGCTGCATATATCCATTAGCCTCAAAGAACCATCAAGCATTTCCTCCATAAACTCCGACCCATTAGACGACATAACATGTTGCGTCGAGCCCATTTTCAGAAAATCCTCCGCACAATTGTAGAGCTCTTCCAAACCCGCCAAGCCCTTCAAGATTGATTCAGAAGAACCCGTCGTAGTGTTGTTAATCGTTTTAACCTTGTTAAGAGCTTCCTCGATCTCGGTCGTACTTGGATGCGATCTCGAAGGTAAGCTTATAGATCTCAGTTGATTCTTGAGGATCATATTTGACATTGTTTAATGAATATCCTTTTTGTGGTTTTGTTTTGAAGTTTTTAGAAAGGTACGTAGTGTTTTGAGTTTTGTTTCTTTCTTTAATTTTCTGATCGATCTGCTTTATTCATCTTGCTCTACACATGTATATATACAGCATAGGGTTTTTGCGTATCAACCAACAAAACTTCAACAATAATTGAATTTTTTAAATTTGATTGGTCCGATTATTACTGGCAAATCTGTTACTTTCTGAGCTGTCGGGTTATTAAATTGGTCAAATTATTTGGCCACAGAGATGAAGCCTGATGAGTCATCGTCTGTGTTGCCTCCGGTTTCGCCACATTATCAATTGACCTTTCGAGTGTCTAAATATTAAAATATCGACGGTCTTAAAATTTTCTTGGTTAGGCAACGAGATCCAGATCTTTCTCAACCATATAATGTCTACGCCCTTCTATTACCCAATCATCTTTTGTAGTTTTAAAAGATTTTTCGTTTAAGAAAATAAAACTATTTAAGTATTTCAATTGTCCTCTGCTTGGCTTCTCACACTTACGGACACGTGTAGGAGACTAAGAGGTGCGCGAGTTTGATTTGTTTACCGACGTTGTATCTGATTGGACTCATTGTCATAACGTCTAATGATTTTTTTCTTAAACCACAATATATTTCGTTTAAATTCTTTAAATTAAAATTTTACTTTTTATAAAATTGGTTATATACATAAGCTCAATCCAAAAGTAACTAGATTCAATACTAATTCGATTTTTAATTTTTTTTAATTTAAATTTTCAATAAAAATTTGAGTAAGTATTCAGATTCAGATGAAACAACCTTGCACAAGTCACCGACTAGTACATACAGAAAAACAATCAACAATGTCTATGTTTATGAAATTTTTTTCATTGATACATCTAACTCAAAAGTCCAAGTAAATCATGAATGAAAAACCCCAAATTTTTCGGATAGCACAAAAATAATTACAAATTTGATAATTATATCATATAGTGACATAGTATAGACTACCGAGTGCAACAATACTCCTCAGTACTCATAATGAAGAGACACCCTTTTGACAAATGAGACGTTATGTTTGAATTTTCTAATAATTGGTTACTCTGAGACTGAGTCCAAGTACATACTAATTTGTTGCTGTTCAATGCATTAATATTGGTGTATGACATATAAAGACTATGATTCATATCAAAAAGTATTCATATGATTAGCCTCATCGTATTTTGTCACAGTCCCCTGCACTACGTACACGTGTAAAAGCTTACTATTTTTCAAAAACTTTTTTTTTGTAGATGACACCAATTATTACATGTTCCAACACGTTGGGTTACTGTTCTTATTAATATATGAAGATCTAAAACAAACATCCTTTTCTCTAACTACCACGTCAATAATCTTACTTAAATTAAGAGAATCTTACACCAATTATCAATCGGATAAGATCAAGCTAGAAGAAATTGAGGTGTCTAAAGTAAAGTTGTGTTAAGGAAATTTCAACTGTAGATATATTAATTGATTTCATTAAAAATAATTGTGATGAGTAAAACAAAGTATTCAACTATCATTTTACAACACTATAAAATGTAGTTAGCCTTTTGACATAATTCTTATTTAAAACTAGCTAGTAGTGTTGTTTTTAAAGCAGTCGCGCATCAAATCAGGATCACTGGACTCTCCATCAACATATTCGCAATCAACTTTAGGTTTTCCTCCAGCCTCCGTAGTAACATTGATTTCATCCATAACGATATCTTTACAATGTGTGATCTCACTACATTTAAGCATAATAGCATCATCATTCGACGTAATTCCACTGAAACCGACATATCTTATATTGCTTATTGCCACAGCTGAATCCTATAAAACATAAATACATACATTTTTCACAATTTAATAATGACACTATCAAAAAATAATATCATATGTATATATATAGTTATATTTATAAATGATTTACCTTATTAATAGGTTTTCCTTTATCTATATATTGTTGGTCGATTATAATTGAATTTCTTGTGTTAATGAGAGTGATGTTCTCAAAACTTATGTTTCTTGCATTTCCTTGTCCACCCTAGAAATCAAAAGTAAAAGTTAATTTATGTATTTAAATAGAGAATAATTAACTAGTATTAAAAATAAATACCGGGAAGGTCTTGATTCTAGCTCCATTCATCGTCTGAGTGAAAGTGCAGTTAGTCACTTGAACATCACTAACTTCAGCTGCTGTTCCATCGGCTCCTAGACTTCCCACACTGTTGTCCCATTATAAACAATCATTTCAATAATTCATTCACTCAACCTTAAGGAAAAGAGGCTTCTATTCATAATTAATGGTGTAATCCAATAAATTTAATTAACATCATGAATTACCTTATTCCATGACCAGGTCCACAATTAATTTGTGTGATGTTGATATTAACAGTTCCGCTGCCGATTTCTGTACAATCGTCCCCTGAAAAATAAGTCATTGTTATGCCTGAGACGAAGGACTATGATTCATTTATTTTATCCTATATATATTCATAAAACATCTATATGATTTATAGCAAAGTACGCACCAGTTTGAATTGTAGAGTCAAATATTTTGTTAAATATATCAATCCCATCTGTGTTTGGACTTTTCTCAGTGCAAAGAGATTTAGATTCGATATTGCAACAGAATTGCATGATTTGATTGATAAATGGTTTCTCGGACTATCAATCGAGGTTATCCCGTTTATCCTAAGGTCATTACAATTGATAATATGTAAAGCCTGCAAAAGAAAATAAATAGTGTTATTAATAGCTGTTTTATGGGGATTATATTCGGAAACAAAATCTTCACAAAAGAGTGAATGGTAAAAACGTAGTATAGATATATATACTCACTGTAGGCCGTTGAGAAGCTTTCAGTTGTTGCTGAAAATCAAGAGAATTCCAATGATATTATTGTTACATGGAATAAAATATAATATAAACTAAGAATGTAATGGAAATTTATGATATAGCAAATTGTCACCTCCCAAAAGGAAGAACCACGACCATTAATCTTTCCCGAACCAGCAACCATTAGACCAGACACGGTTGAAAAACCAATCCACATTTGAGATTTGGGGTTGGACCATGTTTCTGTGTTGCTTGGTGCGGTGATGACACCATCCAACTTCAGATAAACAAAACAAAATTTATCGATGTTTCAAATAAAAGCATAATTGTATTAATCAGATTAACTTGCAAATTAATCGTCCACATACCTGAACTTTTATAGAGCTAGATTTACATGGGCCTTTTAACTCAATAGGTTGAAGTAAAAATGTTTTGCCAGCGGGTGCTACATGAAGCGTTCCATGCTTGAACAAAAGCCTATTTACATAATTAGTTTTAAAAGTATTTATTAAAATTAGCCAATTTTTTTTTGAAAAATAGTAGTAATTAATTTTAAGAAATATGCATTTATTAAAAATCATATGTTTTAGGTAGATAAAAAAAAATAGAACAAAACATGATTTACCTCTGAATCATCGGTTTGACCATCTCCTTGGGCACCAAAATTTAGTACGTTGAAGTTTTGCCCGTTTACAAAACTAAAACAGAGGAAATTTATCAACATCGAAACACCTAATAAAGTTTCCTAAAACACAAGAAAAATAAAAGAGTAAGAATAAACAAGTAACAAAAGCCAAAAGGTACTATTAGAAAATCAGTTTGATGTGTACCATCGTGAGATGGCGATGATAAAAATCTGTTGAATGTAAGTGTATTTTATGTTTTTTTTTGGTTAAAATATTGTATGTATGTATGTGTTTCCATCACGTATATATACACAATTTTGTGTATCTGCGCACGTCTGAATTTTTGTTCCCCCCTTACATTTATCTAAATTGTGCCTAAATCGTTTGCTTCCTTAAATATTAAATAGATTCTTTTTTTCTTAGTATTATATTTTTTTGGGTAAACTCTTTTCTGACTTTTGAATACATGAAATTGCATATCTTGAATGTTGAATAGAATGGCAGTAAAAAGGAAATTAATGTTAGAATACAATGAATGAAGTCAAAAATAAAAATAATGTTCAATATCTATATATATAAAGTAATATGTTTATTTCTTCTCATGAAACCACATCACCATTTTCATACTTTACAAAATTGACACATCAGTATTAGTTATTAACTATTTCTCTAATATTTCTCTTTAAGTGACATATATGCAATTATTTTTATTAGTTTTAAGTTTACATTTTAATTTTCATAATAACTACAATTTGGAAAATAATTTGAAAGTCATCTCCCTAAAAAATAATCTTAAAAACTCTAATTAAATAGCTTTAGCCTTATTGGATATATATATTAAATTACCTTCAAATAAATAAATCAAAGTATTAATAATAATTATTCTCACTAATTTAATAGTTTTAGTCTTATTAGATTTATTTTTATAATGTAGAAAGAATTTGAAAAGTCATCTGCTTAGAAAATAATCTTAAGAATTCTAATTAAATAGTTTTTGCCTTATTGGATTTATTTATATAGTTTTTAAATTACCTTCAAATAAATAAATCAAAGTATTAATAATAAGTATTCTCTCTAATTTAATAGTTTTAGTATTATTAGATTTAATTATAATTTAGAAAATAATTTGATAAGTTCTCTCCTTTGAAAATAATCTTAAAAACTCTAATTAAATAGTTCTAGCCTTATTGGATTTACTTATATATTTTTTTTTAAAACATTACCTTCAAATAAATAAATCAAAGTATTAATAATAATTACTCTCTCTAATTTAATAGTTTTAGTCTTATTAGATTTACTTTTATAATTTAGAAAATAATTTGAAAAGTCATCTCCTTAGAAAATTATCTTAAAAACTCTAATTAAATAGTTTTAGCCTTATTGGATTTATTTTAATAGTTTTTAAAAAAATTTACTTTCAAATAAATAAATCAAATTATTAATAATAATTATTCTCACTAATTTAATAGTTTTAGTTTTATTAGATTTATTTTTATAATTTAAAAAATATTTACCTTCAAATAAATAAAGAAAAGTATTAATAATCATTATTCTAATTTTAAATGTTTTCGTCATATAGTCAAATATGTTGATATTAGTCGAGTTACTTATATCTACTCCATCAGTGTTGGGACTTTTCTCGGGTGCAAAAAGATTTATATTCGATATTGCAACAGTATTGCATGATCTGATTGATATATGATTTTTTGGACTATCAATCGAGGTTATGCCATTTATCCTAAGGTTATCACATTTGCTAATATGTAATGCCTGAAAAAAAAAACAAAGTATTTTTACTAGCAAATTTATGGCGATCACAATTGGAAAGAAAAAAATCTTCCTAAAGAGTGCATTGTAAATTTAGTAGATATACTCACAGAAGGCCGTTGAGAAGCTTTCAAATTTTGCTGAAAATAAAGAGAATTTTCATGATTTTAATATTATACGGTGAATAAAAAATATACCATATTAAAAGGAGTAACACAAAATCATGATCGAGCAAATTACCTCCCAAAAGGACGAACCACGACCATTAATATTTCCTGAACCAACGAGCATTAGACCAGACACAGTTGAAAAACCAATCCACTTATGCAAACTGGGGTTGGACCATGCTCCGATGTTGCTAGGAGCGACAATGACGCCATCCAACTTCAAATAAATTAAAAACCCAACTTTAATAATGTTCCTAATTTAAACATAATTGGTATTTTCTCAGATAATTTTTTTAAAGAAGTCGTCTACATACCTGAACTTTTATAGAGCTAGATTTACATGGGCCTTGGAACACAATAGTTTTGCACAAAAGCCTTTTTACGTAGTTAGTTTTTTAAAACATTAATTAAAAGTAGGAAAGAAAAAAAGAGACTATAAAAATAATAGTAATTTTTGTCAATCGTATTTACAAAAACAAAAAATATACTTTGGGTAGAGAGGAAACAAAAATCAAAACATAATTTACCTTTGAATCATCGGTTTGACCATCTCCTTTGGCATCAAAGTTGAGTACATTGTAATTTTGACCGTTTACAAGACCAAAACAGAGAAAATTTATCAAGATCGAAATAGACAGTATGGATTCCTAAACCACACAAGAAAAAAAAGAAAGTTAGAATAAACCAGTAACAAATAGTACTATTAGAAACAAAGATTGATTTGATGTGTACCATCGTGAAATGGCGATGATGAAAATCCATTGAATGTATAGTAGGTAATACGTAGTGTAGGTCATACATATTGCTCCCCTCTTACATATATGATATATATCTAAATTGTGCCTAAGTCGTTTGTTTTCTTAACTAATAATTATTATTTTTTACTCTGGTTTTTGAATAAATTTTGATTACAATGAAGTCAAAAAATGGTTGTATACAATATTTCTAAAGCAGTAAGAATTGGTGACTTCTAATTTTCTCTACGCCTTCAGAAAGAATTAGATAGGAAAAGACTTATAAAGATCTCACGGAGTCTGCCGATTTTGAAGAAGCAAAGAGATAAGAAAGTTTTTTTTTTTTTTATGGTAGTCGAAAGCCAAAAAAGCGGTCGAAGTTCACTGAGGACACATCTCAAAATAGTCAATAGGTTGTGGTTAAGGCGATGTCAAAAGTCGACGACAGGTTAGAGCCATGATAAATGTGATTTGCTTAAATTAGGCGTTTTTAGTAGAATATGGGATTATATGTTAGAATGCTTAAATTTTGTAATCCAACTAAATAATCAAAACATTTGTCTGTATATTGAAATAGATTAACCATCAACCAAAACATTATACGGCCATAATGGGGGATTTAAATCACTATTCTCACCCATAAAATTTCTCTAAGTTTTTTTTTTTTAACCTTATAGTATGGACAAAGCATGAACCAATAAATAAATAATCTTTTTTAAATTCTTAACTAATAATTGTTTCTGAGTTGTGCTCTCGTGGATCATCATCGTACACAAGTAATGAATAACATGTAATATATATATACATGTAATATAAAATAAAATGACAATAATGAACCTCTGGTAAAGATAATTTCGCACGACAAGCACATGACGTGAGCCACACGAAGCTAGTAGATAACAATAATCAAGTTTGGTAAGTTTGTTCAGCATGTGATGTCTTACGTGATGATAATGAATTGATGGTGATGATGCTCCACATAGGTTTACGAATATATACACTAATACACATGTTCCGGTTTTTTTTTCTTTTCGGTTAATTCAATTTGATACGTTTTAATTCAACTTATAACTTTTGAGATTACTTTATTTACAGGATCAATTCATGTAAAACATTCAATCCAAACCACAAAAAAAAATACAAAACTTTTTTCATGCAAATGGACAGTAGTCATCTCCACAAAACCTGGTTTTTACACAAAATATACAAACTCTTATTGTTATGGAGTAATAATGTTCAAGAGAGACGCTCTATGTTGAATAAGCCGTCTTGATAAGTAACTTAACTCATCCTTAATTGCTTCAAGACTTAAATTAAGCATAGCTAATCTCCCGAGCATCGTTTGCGCATCAATGACTTTTACAATCTTCCTACCGATGATTCTTCCATAGAAAAAACGGATCATCGAGTTCTCTACACATCCGATTTCACCATTCTCCTTATGGTTCTCATCGGAAGAAGAAAGAAACTGCAAGAGTGACTGCAAAATAGAGATAGTTGATGTGTTTGATTGCCTTAGAATGTTTGAGACCATAGAAGAATGTTGATCGAGATCACCGGATTGTTTGAAAACCGGAGATTTCTTCTTCGTTTGTGTTCTTGCAAGGGATTTAAGTTGTCTTGCTGCTGCGTTCTTGAATTTCTTCTGAAAGGTAATGTAAGTTCGGATCTCAGACTGAACGTTAGAGAGATCTCCTCTGCGTCTACGTAGAGCGGATTGAAGATCTTGGATTTGCTCCATGAATGTTTCTATCAAGTCTCTTGTGAAGTCAGACACATCGAGTAACAAGATGGATTCATCAAGAGCGTGTTCCACAAGTTTCGTGTGGTGGCAAAGGTCGAGAGCTTTTTGGCCTTGAGGCGAACATATAACTTGTTCATTGACAAAGTCATAGAGGTCAACGAGCTTGGCAAGTCCTAGTTGGATCCGAGAAGAAGTTGATGAAGAAAAGTTTAACGCTTGAATCTTTTTCAGTTCTTCTTTAACTCTCTGTTCCTTCGGATGGATTAGTCTTGTAGGCAAACTAATAGACCTAGCTGGTACATGCATAGTCGCCGCAGAGGGAAATGATTCTGCCATTTTTTAAGCTCTGAAGCAAAAGAAGAAGAAAGCTTTAAACTTGGAAATGGGTTTTGGTGGGTTAAGGTTCAGAGACTCCAAAGATATATAATAGAGGAAAACAAAACTTAACAGATAAATACAAAAGAGCCCTTTAAAAAGATTTTAATATAAGAGCAATTGGGCATGTGTTAAAACCTTTATAAAGTGAAGGTATTTGCAAAATTATCCCCTTTTTAGCTTAATTTAATCCTCTCTATGTGGTCATAAAACCAGCAACGTCAAGCTCTCTTGATTATTATGATTATCTTGTCTCCTTTCTTGTCTCTCTTTACATCCTCCACCATCGCTGGCTAACTCAAATATTTGTTTCATCAGTTTAAAAAAAAAAAAAAAAACACGACAACTCAGAGAAACATTTTCCAAGGAGAGATTTCAACATATAATAAACAAATACTTGCGCAAAGAAAAAAAAAAAAGGCCATTATAGGTCCAAGAATCTAGGGCTTTTAAACAATAAGAATATAGTAGGAGAATCTTGTTCGATAAGGTCGTCGTACGATTCATTTCCTACTCATGTGTGTATTTATTTCCGTAGCTTTTTTCTATTATTTTAATGGGAGACAAGGAGACAGAAGTTGTAATATACATATATATAGAGAACATGACAGAAGAAAGAAGAAGAAAAAAGAAGGAATTAAATTTGCTAATGATTTGAAGGGAGTCATCAGAATGAATAGAGTATTACCACAATGTTGACCACTTGTCCTCTGTAAATCTTTCCTAATTGATTCCATGAACTTTGTCTTCTCTTTTGGATCTCAATGATTAGCAATCTAATTTCACTGAAACGTCACAATACTCTGCACTTGGCTACTTAGTGTTCAAAAGATATTCTTCTTAGTCTTTTTTTTTCCTTTTGAGAAAGTAATCAAGAGAGATTACAGTATTACTTGCACAAAGAGAAACGAACAGAACAATATTTGATCTGATACTGTTGTCTGATTTACCAGAGAACATATCCAAATTTGGTTGAGATTTGCATATTACACAAAACAATTTTGGTTCTCTTAAGCAACTACCAATAAAAGCGTTCATAAAATTTACATATTTTACACGATTTCTTAAAAGAAGAAAATAAAGTAAACAAAAGACATATAGAGGTCTCAAAATCTAGTCATAAACTTCAAACGAAACATAACATCAAACAGGATATACAAGAAGGAAGCTATACAAAACTGCAACATTTTAAACATAAATAACTCTGCATATTATAAAGAGAAAATCCTAAACAAATGATAAAAGTTCTAAGACAAAAGTATATCATTGCTATTCTCAAACGGTTAATGAAAATTTACAGAGGAAATCATGAAAAAGTAAAACAGAGCCATTTCTTGGCCGTTGGTTTACCGCCATCTTGTTTCCTTTGTGAAGTTGCCTTGCTGGTGCTCCGACCTGTTTTTTTATCCTCGCCGGCTTTACTAAATATAACAGTGAATCCCTCAGCCGTCGCCGGATCATTCACATCCCAATCTCCGAATTTCGGCAGAGCCTCGCTTCACTATTTGATGCCATTTCAATATTCAGGATCAAGAAAACAGAGCAAAAAATCCTCAGAAACAAATTCTTTTTCCTTACGTTGTTGATTGATGTTTCTTTCCTCCAATAACTTCTTTTCAGAGATCGTTGTTATTGTTCAAAATATGATGGACCTATGATGTATTTTATAGTTGGGAGATTTCAATAAAGCAGAAACAGAGAAGTTAAAAGTTGTGTTTTGAAATGTTCCTACGGATTGTACTCGTATGAGACACGGTGACGACGAGGATATTACTTTTGGCATTTCTTCTTAATCTTTCTGAGGTACAAAATCGTTGGTCTTTGCGCGTCGTACCCTGTCAAAACCCTAATTATAGCAAAATGCTTACATTCATGGCTGCTCTGTTTTCTTATCTGGTTTCTATTGTCATCTTTTAATTCTTTACATGCTTCTTCATAAATGCGAGACCATTCATTATATTCGTAGTTTCTTTCTTCTTCAACAAGTTATTTGCTTAATGTTTTGATGCAAAAAGAGAACAAAATCTTGCTTGAATAAACAAAAATGCTTCTGGCTTTTATTGATTTTTATCATGTAACCAAAGAGCTCATGCTCAAACGTCAGGTATGATATTACTCAAAAGACAAAAATGAACCAACAAAATCAATCAAGAAACAACAACAACAAAAAAAAAGCAATGGAAAACAGAGAAAACCAACAAAAAAAAAAAAAGACTGAAGGAAGAAGTAAGCAGAAGCAAAGGCTCACATGGCTTAATCCACTCAAGAGCTGCTATGACAGCATCAACAACTTCTTGCGTGGTGCAATCTCCTCCAAGATCTTTTGTTCGACATTTTCCTTCTTGTATCACTTGTTTCACTGCGTTCTCAAGCCGGTCAGCAAAAGTTGGAAACCGGAGATGTCTAAGCATCATAGCCGATGATAGAAGTAGAGCCACCGGATTTGCTTTCTTCTGCTCCACTATCTTATCATTCCCCACATTCCCAGCTGATGCACCTTGCTCAAATATCGCATGTTCTGCACCAACATTACCTGTTCCCAAAAACTGTCATTTCTGAGGCAAAATTACGAAAGATTATAACTTTAACTAATATATTCATGAGTAAACCTCCTGGCATCACTCCAGTGCCACCGGCTATTCCAGCTGCCGTGTTTGCTACAAGGTTACCATACAAATTAGGCGTCACCTGAAACAAACAATATTAGAAAATGTACAATGGGTTTTTATTTCCTTGTCACATTTAGAAGAAAGATTTATAGTTACAAAGGAAAAGAGCATATATAAATAGAGCATTACCATGACATCAAATTGCTCAGGCTTAGCAACAAGCTGCATACAACAATTGTCTACGATTATTTCATTGTATGTAATCCCTGGATAATTTTCAGCAACTTCTCTACAAGATTCAAGGAAGAGCCCATCCGCAAGCTTCATAATGTTAGCTTTATGAACAGCAGTCACTTTCTTCCTATTGTTCAGATAAGCATACTCAAATGCATATCTTGCAATTCTCTCAGAACAAAACTTAGTTATCACCTACATTAACAAACCAATACACCAATGAGAGATAGCTAGGTTTGATGTTAAACAAGAAGAAGATAGTTACCTTAAGGCTCTCGACAACACCAGGAACAACCTCATGCTCAAGTCCTGAATACTCTCCTTCAGTGTTCTCTCTAATCACAACGATGTCCACATTCTCGTGACGTGTGGCTAATCCAGAGACATTGATGCAGTTAACGAGAGAAGCAAAGATATCGAGTTCTGTCCTCAATTGCATATTTAAAGAACTGACACCACCACCAACAGGAGTCGCTAATCCTCCTTTGAGACAAACCTTGTTTCTTTTCACTGACTCGATTACTTCTTCAGGGACTTTTCTCATGTGTCCACGAACCTCGTATCGTTCGAAATGCACCGGCGCGTGCATCGCTTCCATGACTTGCTCCACTGCACCGGTCACTAAAGGTCCGATTCCATCGCCGGGGATTAGGGTTACGGTTCGTGGAGCGCCGTCTCCTGGTCTAGGCATGTAGGTGATGGATCGGGACTGTGAGGTGAATGGAGAAGGAGGATTCGCCAGAAGACGATGGAGGATGGAAACGGATCTTCTCGCCATTGTTGGATCTAGCTTCTTTTAGCCTTTTGGGGTTTCAGAGCAATGATTTGACAGACGTTGGTCGTTTTCGTTTTTTTGGCGATTGCATGCGGCTTTTAGATTTTCATTTCTTTTTGTTTTATGTTTTTTTCTCAGCTTTATTTTATTCATTTGCCCTTTAGTTTTTACGTTTACTGTTTAAAAAATGTATATACATATGTGACAAATTAACAATATTATATTTTTCAGCGATGCACATTTTTAACTGTTTAAGAACTTAGTTACATAGATGGATAAAGCTTTGTTAGATCAAACAAAGATGATTCTGATTTTCTTTTCATCCTTTTACCTTTTTGACATAAAGTTTGTCTTACGAATTTTTGGAAACTATATTTTAGAAATTATAAATCTACTTTTATATATACTTTTTAGATACAGTTAACTTATGTAAATGTTTTTTTGGGTCTAATAATAATATTTATGTCCACTTCGTTTGGTACGATTAAGGTATTTTCTTAATACACTATAAAATAAGATACTTGCAGATTTTGGATTCTCTTGCAATGGTATTAAGAACTTGGACTGAATCACGGTCACACGCATTACAACCAAGAGCAGAGAGACACTACATTCGATTTTTAATGAAACATTCCAAAACAGTGTGGACGCAGAGTTCACTAGTACTTTTACCATTTCTTTTGTCTTTGATTGTCGTTTACTTGGATTCCAACACAGTAAAGACAGAGAATCATCAATCACTGTAATTAAAAAGGGATTCTCGGTTTCCTACCATTTCCATTAAAGGTCGAATTTTTTTTTATTATCTTTCTTCTCTACTCTTCAATTCCTTCTCTCTGTTCGGCAATGGCTTGTTTAAACGGCGATAATTGTGACGTTTCTTCATTGTCGTCTTCTCTTCAGGTGATTGACTCCCGGAAGTTACCCTTTGGAGACGACGGAGAGACGGTGAAGATAGTTGCCGACGAGTGTCCTTTCGAGAGGGTTCTCCCGGTTTATGCTAAAGGAACACTTAATCCCGTGGTCGATCCGGTTTTGCTGGATTCTACCAATTCTGGTTATGACCCAATTTGGGATTCTATAAGAGAAGAAGCTAAGCTTGAGGTTTTCTCCTTCTGCTCCATAATCATGTTCTTATTAAGCAAAAAAGACAAATCGATTCTTTTATTGTTAACAAACTTCAATTACACAAAGACTGAAACTTTGTTATTGTTAATAAACTTCGATTGTATATAAGGTTATGATAAAGACATTCTTGTGCACCTTTTGTATCAATTATTCCGACAGAACCGTGGGGTCAAGTGATCACTAAATGTGATCTCTGTCTCTTTAACCACTTAATGAAACCTTTGAGATGTTACGTATTTCTCTCATCCGTCTACTATAGTGTTGAAATTTATCAGTTTTTCATTGACTACAGAAGGACAAGTACTTGAGGAACAGTGTTTGTGTTTTAATGTTCTTTCAGTGATGAATGATGTTGTGTGTTTACAGGCAGAAAAGGAACCGGTTTTGAGTAGCTTCTTGTATGCTAGTATCTTGTCGCATGACTGTTTAGAGCAGGCATTGAGTTTTGTTCTGGCTAACCGTCTCCAAAACCCTACCTTGTTAGCAACTCAACTCATGGATATCTTTTTCAATGTTATGATACATGACAGAGGTATTCAGAGCTCGATTCGTCTTGATGTTCAGGTAAAAACATTTATCTTGTATCTATGAATCTTCGTTTTTTTTCAGACAGTATTGTCTGTTGATTGCAATGTAGTTTTTTCTTTGTTTTGTTCAAGGCATTTAAAGACAAAGATCCTGCTTGTCTATCGTATAGTTCGGCTATTTTACATCTGAAGGTAGTTTCTTAACCGATTATTTGAAGACAATAACATCTGTTAAGCCTGTATAAAACGATTGCTAAGCTAAGTGAGTTTTCATGCGTATTTTACCAGAATAGTTTGTTCCACAGGGCTATCTTGCGCTGCAGGCATATAGAGTTTCACATAAGTTGTGGAAGCAAGGACGACAACTATTAGCATTGGCATTGCAAAGCAGAGTTAGCGAGGTACTGTAACTTCCACAACTACCTTATTGGTTATTAGTTTAGTATAGTCTTGGTTTACAACATCTGATCCATGTCAATGGTCTGTCTCAGGTTTTTGGAATCGATATTCATCCGGGTAAGTTTTTAGATTCGTATCTTGCTTATGCTTTTACATCTAGCATCTGACTAACTTTTTTTTTTTTGTTCAGCTGCAAGAATTGGGAAAGGAATTTTGTTGGATCATGGAACTGGTGTAGTCATAGGTGAGACTGCTGTGATAGGCGACCGTGTCTCAATCTTGCATGTACAGATCTCTTCTCCAAATTCATTTTCTCCAAAAACATCGAGAGCTATCGGTGTTGGTAAAGCCAGTCTGTATTTTCATTTCACAGGGTGTGACATTAAGAGGAACTGGGAAGGAAACTGGTGACCGCCATCCAAATATAGGTGACGATGCTCTTCTTGGAGCATGTGTGACTATACTTGGTAACATTAAGATAGGCGCAGGAGCAATGGTAGCTGCTGGTTCGCTTGTGTTAAAGGATGTTCCTTCGCATAGGTATGAAACTGAATTGCATCTGAAAAATTCAATCTCCTTGAGCTTTTCTGTTGAACTTCATCAAATGGACAATTTCTTTTGGGGTTTCTAAAGCATGGTGTCTGGAAATCCGGCGAAACTGATTGGGTTTGTCGATGAGCAAGATCCCTTTTTGACAATGGAACATGGTGAGTTTTGATCCCAATATAGCACTGTGGTTTAGTTCTCCATTCCTCAGGTTTAGTAGTGAACTGAATATGCTAGTTGATTGAAATATGCAGATGCTGCCAGAGAGTTCTTTGGAAATGTAGTTGTTGCTTATAGAGAGACAATACCAAATGGTAAGTTTACTTTCTTACAGTGAACTCTGTTTTCTAAATATCAGAGTTTAGTTTGGGATCTGAATTGAGTTTTGCTTCTTGTAAAAATAGGATCTTCAGTTTCAGGAGTCACAGAGAAAGAAGAGAGAATATGGGAGATCACCTGCTGATTCTTTAATGGCGACTATATCATCAATTCATCATCACTTCAAACAAATAAGAAAGCTCTTTGTTTGTAAACAGATCTACTTTTCCAATTAATGGAGAAAGATTTTGATACATTGCTAAACATTATTATTACTGGAAAATTCTGGAAATAAAGAGAACCAAATAATAAGCATCAAAGCTTATCACCCAACAAACATAACCAAAATGCAAGAAAGAAAAGAAGAGAAAACCACCTTCAAACTAAGCATGCTTTGCTTGGAAATCTTTCATGAAAGCAACAAGCTTTTCAACACCAGCCAAAGGCATTGCATTGTAAATAGAAGCTCTCATACCTCCCACTGATCTATGCCCTTTAAGCTGAACCATCTTCTCTTTCGCAGCTTCCTTGATAAACTCAGCTTCCAATTCAGATTTCTCCAACGTAAAAGGCACATTCATCAACGACCTCACTGATTTCTCAACAGGACACCTGAAAAAGCCTTTGCTTTCTTCAATAGCATTGTAAAGCAAATCAGCTTTCCTCTGGTTCTTCTTCTCCACTTCTTTCAATCCACCTTGCTCCAACAAATCTTCAAACACAAGACCACACATGTAAATCCCAAAGCAAGGAGGAGTGTTGTACAACGAACTGTTCTCGTCATGAATCTTGTAATCAAGCATCACAGGAGTGATATCTTGAGCATTCCCAATCAAATCTTTTCGAATGATCACAATCGTGACACCAGATGGACCTACATTCTTCTGTGCACCACCGTAAATCACACCGAACTTAGACACATCAACTGGTTTCGAGCAGAAATTGGAAGACATATCAGCAACCAAGAACCCATTAGGGTTTTTAGGAACAGGGTAATCTTTAAACTCAACTCCATGAATAGTTTCATTGCCGCATATATGCAAATACTTGGCGTCCGGAGTTTGCTCCAACTCATCAAAAGATGGAACCTTTGTGTATTTCTCAGATTTGCCAGACCAAATCACATTGGTTTTGCAGTACTTCTTAGCTTCCTTGGCAGCTTTATCTCCCCACGAACCAGTAACAACGAAATCGACTGTATCGTCAGATTTGCAGAGATTGAGAGGCAAAGCAGCGAATTGAGTAGTCGCACCACCTTGTAAGAACAAAACGGAATATTCCTGAGGAATCTCCAAGAGCTGACGAAGATCAGATTCAGCTTTTTGTATAATGGAGAGAAACTCTTTCCCTCTATGACTCATCTCCATCACACTCATCCCAGATCCACGCCAGTTGTATAGATCCGCCTGAGCTTTGAGAAGTACGTTCTCAGGTAAAGTGGCTGGACCCGCCGCAAAGTTAAAGACACGTTCTTGTGATCCGACGGAGCCGGATCTAACTCCATCTTGAACTCGAGTCGTTGAAGCGACGCATCTAACCGCGACGGGCTTGGCTCTGCCGGCGAGGTTCACGGTGTTTGGTTTGCTGAGGTGAAGGAGAGATTGAGATGTGGATTTGGGTTTGAAAGTAGGGATCTGAGTGTTGTTTCCAACAAGGAAAGAGTTCGTCGACGCCGCCATGATTGTGAGATTCTCCGAGATTTTCTTTTTCCCTTTTCGCTTTTACTTACAAAGATCTGATAAAAGAGTTGGTGGGAGAGATATAAAAATAGAATGAAAACGACAACGCTTTCTGTTAGGTGGTAGTGGTACTAGTTTTGTCTGCAGTTAGTTTAATTTAAGACTCATTTTCAATGTGTGTTTTCAATCTTGTAGAGAAGAAGAAGAGTGTTCAAACTAAAACTCTCATTCTTATATCAATATTTTAAGAGTGTGTGTCCACTGACAAATCTTTGAATTTTCCAGGGAAAGAATGAATTATTGTAATCAGAATTTTATTGCTGAGATATCAATAAAGAAAGAGTTGAAAAATTACAAATCAAATTCAGATGAAGTTTTTGAATTTTATTTTGTTGGTGTTTTCTTCTGTAATTAAAAGTGAGAGGGAAAATGTCAGCAGCTGTACACAAACACTACTAGTATTTCCACTCTTTAGTGAGAATGTGACGACGACACAAGAAAGTGTGCAGCTTCATACTTTGTTGCTATGTGTCCGAATTTAGAGGAGCTGTATTTTCGAAGTACTCCTGTTAGTTTATCTGTTGCAGCCTTCTGATGCAGACTCACCATTCTTCTACAACATTCTCTGCAAAAACAAAACCAGATGAGAAAGATTACTTTTTGTGTGTTTATGGATACAATTCGATCAGTGCTTTTAGGTTACCCTTTTGTGCTAATGGATAAATAAGACTTACTGGAGTTGATTTTCAGAGTAGTGACTGTGGAATTCACAAGTGCTGTTCCATTCACTGAAGCCATGGATTGTACATTGAGCTGTGTACACTGCAGTGGCGGCTAGTAACGATGGTGGATACCGAAGCATTTCATAGTCCACAAGAGCAAACTCGATCAAGAACGACGCCAAGATCTCAAGCTGTTTCAGTAAACAAGATTTAGTTGTTAGTGTTTGTCTGTACTTCACAAGCCATTAATTAATTGATTGATTATTTTTTACCTTCTTGTCTGATTGAGCTGCCTTGAGAAACCTCTTCAAGAAAGGGTATTGCGTCGGTAATGACATGTTGAATTGCAAAGTACTAAGCATAATCTTCTCCTGCACACAGAGAGAGAGGTTTTGAAATCAGATAAAAAGTTTCCAAGTTTTGGAAACAAAACAAGATAGAAAATGTTATGTTATTGTTATACCATTTCTAAAACATCGTTCCTTGTATAAGCATTGTCCGAAATGACTACTAAATCTTCAACAATAGGTACTGAAACCTCTTCATACTTGCAAGCTAAAAGCAACGCAACTAATCCAACAAGCTGAAGCTTCTTTCTTACAACAGCTTGCTTGGACAAGAATCTATCTATAAGATTCACTGTTAGAAACAATGTCTCGTTCATTAGCTCAAACTTGTCATGTACCTGAGACATCCAATAAGCCCTTTTTTAATTAGCCTCTCTGTATATATAATTAATCCAATGTGTTTAAAAAAAAAGGAAGATCTTTGAATATACCTCGATGAGCCAATCGATAAGTATTGCTCTCATTTTGTCAGTTATATCAAACTGTTGCGCCATGTAATCTAGAGGAACACAACTATATCTCTGCAAATTACCAAAATCCATGAAAAATTGTCTCAGTCAAAAGTTCAAAATCTAATGGTTTTGCTTCAGAGACTTTTATAAACCAATAAAAATCGTACCTCGTTTTTACGGTAGAATTCGTATAGATCTTCAACATATTCAACAACTGCAAGAGAGTCGTTTGCATCGTATCCGTCAATATCCAAAATTGGTTCTTTTTCTGCTTCTTCCACTATTATATCCTCCATCTCAACCTCTTCCTCCTATCCAAATTGAAAAGTTTCTTTAGAAAAAAAAACTACATTAAATATACTTTCAAAATTGAATATTTAATTTACCATTGGAACAGATTCAATGAATGGTTCCTCCTCCATAGGTTGGTCCAATGTAGCTTCAATCTTCTCCTCTTCATCATCAATGAATATACAATCACCAAACTCGTTTCCGCTTGGCTTCAGCTTCTTAGTCTCTTGCTTAGATCTGCAGAAATTCAAAACAATCTCAGATCTCACTATCTCAGCAAACAAAATCAGAGAAACGTTTTTGAAAGCTTTATTAACCTTGATATTGAGTCAAGCTTCTTCTTCTCACAACTTTCACCTTGTTTTTTCCTGAAATCAATTTAAAAAAAAGCCCAAAATTAAGAATCTTTAAACAGAGATTAATCTTTGGAATCTAAAGAGAGTTTAGTAAATTACTCAGACAAGCCTCTTCTCTTGTTAACAACACACGGATAAGCTCTTGCACTAACAAGATTGTGATTAACCACACCCAATGCTCTCCTGTTCTGTCTCTTCATCTCTATTCCGAATTTTCTACTTGTCGTATCATCATCTGAACAAAACCCAGAAAAAAAAAAAAAAAAAACACAAAATCAGATTCTTCTCTGTTCTTGAGAACTAGAATTCTCAGATTCTCAAACGCGTTTTACTACTACTACTACCTACCTTGAAGAATCTCTGTAATGGGTTGTTGTTTGACAACAAGATTACGATTGTTCTCATCTGTATTAACCATTTTTATTAATCGAAGAAGGGCATTAAACGAAGAGGGATCTCTCTGTTCTCTCTTTTTTCTCTTATGATTGAATCAAGAGGAGTCAGAGAAGGGGATCAAATAAGGGAGAGAGACAGAAGAAGAATTTAAAAGGGAAACGAAAGAAAATTAAAAAAAAAATGCTACCTTTTTTTAATTTTATTTTTGTTTGTATTAAAGAAAAGAGCAACGGCTAGGTGATTAAGATGACCGTTGGATCATGAAGGAAACGATTTGCTTCTAAGTCTGTCTAAGCCAACGGTAACTTTTTAGGTGAAAGAAGGCATGTGCCTTTCTTCTCATTTCAAATTCATTATTCCTTTTTTTTTTTTTTTTTTTTTTCTTATTGCCTTTTTCAGACAAAGAAGGCTCGTTGCCACTAGGCCAGAGAGAGCCTCCTTGGGCGCGGTTCTTAGATCTTAAAGTCAACATATTCATTCATTATTAATTCATAATCTTAGCTTATTAATTTTGTGTATTTTACAGACCTAATTGTTACCGAGAATTATGCTGACCTTGTAGTAAGAGTGTTCTTCCCATTTTTATTTTTTATTTTGGTCAAAAATTTAGCCTAGATGAGTTCTGGTCATAGTTTTTAGAATTGAATGTTCTTCTCCATTGAATGATATTGTGGCTATCAGGACAATTTGAATTGAGATCTTAAATTTAAGTATATTCAATCTTTTCTGATTTGTTTTATTTTTTTCCAGATATCAGATATCTTAGTTTTAAATTCTATGTATGTAAAGAAGGATCACCTTGCCCTAACATTTCCTCCTCCTCTTAATATTACAACTTGACTTGGAATGGTTTGGACGTGAATTGTAACACAAATCCAACTGGGTAATTGACGTTGAAATTTACTGTCGCTATGGGCTACAAATGGGCTAGTGTCCACACTAAGCCCAAATTTACTTAAACGAAGCGCACATGGATCTTTTAATTGAATACGCAAATCGTTAAATGAAAAGGCGGGAGAGAGTTCTAAAAGAAACGAACACGACCATTCGAAACTAACCGCCACGGCTCAGAGAAAACTCTATAAAAGACTAACTTCAATGGCGTTTTAAAACATCTTTAACATTTTCTAGTGTTAAAGAATCATGAGCAGCCCTGAGAAGAAGAATGTTGATGAATCTGAGTCTGAGAAGAAGAATGTTGATGCTACGGAGGCAGAGAAAGAAGATGCCGACGAGCAATGTAGCGATGGAGAAGAAGAAGAAGAATTCCCTACTAGAGAGATCGTTCTAGGGCTCCCTGCATTGAGTATAAGCCAAAACTTTGGTGTTAGTAGCGGCGCTGAAGAAAAAAACGAAGAAGAAGCACGTTTAATGGAACAAGCGGTTGTTGCGGCGAAGTTAGTAATCGCTGCAGCCGAGGAAGCTGTTACGAAAGGGAAGAATGAAGGCGGTGGTGGAAGTAGCGAAAAGAAGAAGAAGAAGAAGAATGTGAATAGGATGAGGAAAATTACGGATATTAATGACGAAGTCGGTGGCACCGGTGAAGGAGAGACCAAGAAACCACGCAGGAAATCTTCTGTATTGACCAATCCACCGCCAGGGCCACCGACTTGTAACGTCTGTGGGAGAGGTTTTGGTTCTTAGAAAGCAGTGTTCGGACACTTGAGGTCTCATAAAGATAGGAACTATCTGGGGTTTAGTCCACCTCCAACATTCTCTGCGGCGGCTGAAAGGTTTATGATTCAGGGAGCAAACTCTGCTTTTCTTCGTGTTACTGCCGGAGAAGGAAGTTCCGGTGGAATGTGTGCCGGTGGTGGTATTGCTTCTGGAGGTGAAGGTGAGAGACGTTTAGGCATTGATCTAAATGTTGATCCGGAAGAGAAGGAAGAGGAAGCAGAAACTGTTGCTAAGTTTGATCTAAATAAGTCTCCACCAAAAGACGAATAAGAAACAGAGAAAGCTAAATGAAAATAACTTAGTTTTCAACTTCAACACATTCTATAATTTCGTTTACTTTTCTTTTTCAACTATAACACATTAATACTTCTGAGGGAATAATTGTTTTGAAGTAGTTAATATATATTGCTGTGTCTCTTTGACATATGTTAAGCTGTCATTATATAAGATGAAAATTAGAAAACTTGATAATAAATTCATTCCTGTCCACATAAATTGGAAAGTAATAGAATATGATGATTAGAATATAATAAGTATAACTTATAATAAAATAACGGAATAATTAATTTTGTTGTCACACAAACAAAAAAGAGAGAAATTACATTAATCAAATGAAGCTCAATTCTTGTAAACATAAACATATGCTAATAGCCAACGTCTTCAGCTAATGTTTCACATAATCCACAGTATTCGTCATCATAAATTTGTAAACATTGTAATCAGTATTTGTCTACAATTCTCTCTTTAATAAGCAAAAGCTATTTTATTTAATTTCTGAAAAAAGAATCTAGTATCTCTCTATCATATAATACTACTAATGGTTGTGCCATAAGATTACAATTGTTAATTTTGGTCCAAATAGAAGAGAACAATTTCCGTTGTTCCATATTAAACCTTAATAACCACGAAAGTCTATGAATTTTGCAACGGCCCATTAAGCCCAACAATTTTCCAATTCCACCGGTCTGTTATTGGTTTCGCAAAAACCAACCCTAAGGCAATTCCGTCAATGTCGTCCCCGGAGAGACAAAAGAGGAAGAATGAGACGGCGACGCCGCAATCGAGCCCGATCCTGTCACTTCCCTATGGTTTGGTATTGAGCTGCATCGCACGAAGGGAACTACTAAGGTCACGATACTGGATTGCCGGTCTCACACGTTGAGGGAGTCTCCAAGCTTGCCGGTTGGGCTCTATTTACTTTCTGCAAGCGTCATTGATGGAAAGGTATATGTAGCAGGTCGCTACAAAGATGGTGAATCCAGTACGAAGAACTCGTTCCAGGTGTTAGACACAGAAGCCCAATGTTGGGATACTCTGCCGAGCGAGACAGAAGGCGGATTTTACAACTATACCGCAGCTATTGATGGAAAGTTCTACGTGATGACTACTAGCCAAGAGGTGGTTGCTTACGATCCCAAGGAAGGTAGAAGGGATGGGGTTGGAACACGGATTGGTTGGTATATGGTTTCGCATGCTTATTGCGACATAGATAACGTTTGTACTCTGCTGTGGGAGTGTTGAGATGGTATGACACTGAGGTAGGAATGTGGAACAATTTGATGGGTTTGGTAGGACTACCTAAGCTCACTGGAAAATCTAATGTTAGAATTGCTAATTATGGTGGAAAGATTGGGGTTTTGTGGGAAGGGGAGGAGGTGCGTTCTGGGCCTTGGATTGATAGGCCGAAGAAGAAGATTTGGTGTGCGCAGATTGCGCTTGAAAGGCGCAACAGTCGTGAAATTTGGGGGAAACTTGAGTGGTTGGACCATGTGCTTACAGTCCGTGTAACATCTCATTTGGTCAAGGTTCTTGCTGCTACTGTCTGATGAATAAATGTGTCTTCTTTTCCTATCCTTGTTCTTTTGGAATGCGTCGTCTCTTGTTGAATATTAAGATTATTTATTTTCATATGTTTGTGTTTTATCTTGTACTCTCTTTACATTCGTCTTTGGATTATTCCAACATGGGGATTTGATGATGATAAAAAAGATGTTAAGGAGCTGAAGAATAATAGTACAGATTCTTTCTGAGTTTTTACTATCAATGATCAATAACTCAAAGACTGTTTATGATAACTGTTTATGAGTTTGGAATCTGAAAACTAGTTGTTAAAGGAGCTGAGATAGGATTCAGTTCTGGTAAACTCCTTTACCAAGAACTACACCATAGATGAGACTATTAAAGAAACAAGTCTCCAACTCTTGACCAATGCCCAAACCAATATCCTACATCAATCCAGAATACCCAACTTATTATTAACCGTACTACACTTCCCTGTACTATAGTTGACAAGAACACCTTATCAAACTATCACAACAGAAAGAACCACAATATTGTCTACCAGGTTTTATTATGCTAAAACAAGTAAAGGTCAATAGGAAGTTAAAGGCTTTAAAGCTTATGCTTACATAAGTTAAACTTAAAGGTGACTCATGGTCGTCTTTATAAGGAATGTAGATGCGTTTAGACTGCAGGCTGATGTGTGCTGTAGAGTTATTTGAAGGGGAAATACTTTGATTTGCAGAGGATCATCGAGCATAGAATAGCAATAACACCACTTGAACACACAAAACAAACCCATCATACTGCAAATGAAGATTGTTCCAACTCTTAAGAAAAACACACTATATTTGTAACACAGTTCGCAAGAGTCTCTTTATAGCCGCTGACAGAAGAGAGAACCAAAACTCTGATGAAATGCTCTAAGAAAAGTAATTATATTTGTAACACAGTTGGTAACGGTCTCTTATAGAGGAGACACAGAGAATACGAACAATGTACTTAATCATAAACTGAATAATATTAGCATAAAATTCTATAAATCTTTGAAAAAGACCCAGGCCATTTTGCTGCAAATGATGAATAACAGATTTTACATTTTTTCAAGATCATCTTACTTTCTAATCTCAATAGCAGGGCCTCAAAGGCTTTTACCAAAAGCAGCTGTGACAAGAGAAGCAACGATGATCACAGAAAAAAACAGGAGACAAATTCTTTCAAGAAAGTTTTGATTCTGTTAGAAACAAGGTAACAAGGACAAGTATCAAACATAATCTTGATATCATGAAACAAAACACAAGTCGACAGAAGAAGAATATATACTTACCTCAGACAACATGGCTTGGCTAGGAATTTTAGTAGTGATAAAAGACAACTCTTTCCACACGTCCCTGGCTCCCACTCATGGGACATGAAACTGAAACTAAGATAAAGTTATGAAACAAAAGCATTCTCCATGAGAAAAGACATATCAAACTGCTTAATAAAAGATGGGTTAGAAATTCTCAGTCTTTCCACACGTCCCTGGCTCCCACTCATGGGCGGCGATCCAATAAATTTGGAGACTCTATATCAATAATAAAAATTGGTATTATTGAAATATCATATAACCACACCAAATCCATGAATAAGCTAAAGAGAAGCACGCAAGTGACAGAGAAGTCGATCTGATAAAACTTTCACTGGCAAAGATTACTTTAGTACGTGCCAAATATTATACACAACACTTTATAATTAATTCAAACAGAATGGAAACCAAAATGTACTCTAAAAGTACAATATAGTATCGCCGAGGAAAAAAAAAAATAACCGACCATTTCTTTTTATACTCCATCTCTTGTAGGAGTTGCTCTCCTCCGTTCAGCTCCTAATGCGCCAGCTCGATATACATACTGATAGTGATTTGGTGAAGCACGAGAATTGCTAGAAACACACTGTTTGGTGGTAGAACGGTTTGGAACAACGTTAAGCCGTTGGATGCGTTCTAGGACATCTACTACTTCTTTCATGTGAGGTCGGTTCTTCGGGTCTGCCTCAATACAAGAAAGTGTGATTCTTGCCATTTCTGTAGCGACTTTGGTTGTATATTGGCCTTTGATTCCTTTATCCATTATTTGTTTTACTCCCTGTCTGCTTGAGAGTTCCGGTCTTAACCAGTCGACAAGACTCTCTTGTCCCTTAGGCCGTTTTGTGTTGTGTGCTTTTAGCCCCGTCATTACTTCTAGTAAAACCACTCCAAAGGCATATACGTCACTCTTAACATATAAATGGCCTGACGGTGAAGAAAATAAACGAATGGTTAATAATTATTTGACCCAGACTTGGCTGTTCAACTAGTGAACTATCTAGTTTTTGTATATGTACCTGTTGCCATATATTCAGGAGCAGCGTAACCATACGTGCCCATGATCCTAGTCGTAACGTGTGACTTCTCGTCTGATGGTCCATGCTTTGCCAATCCGAAATCTGAAATCTTTGCGTCATAGTTCTACGCCCATATGTAAGAAACAAATCTCATAAGCAAAAGAAAAAACAATTAAATTAAGATGCTTCTAATCATCGTGAGTATATAATGGGGTTTTAATTAGACTAACCGAGTCGAGAAGTATATTGGAAGCTTTGAAGTCTCTATAGATGACTTCTCTTTGTGAGCTATGTAGAAACGCAAGGCCACGAGCTGCACCGATCACAATCTTGATCCTTAGATCCCAAGGAAAAGGATCGTTTCCTGTAAAATATTATTCCAAGTATACTGATCAATACTTTGTTATAATGATCGACGCTGTTTTGTGGGTTTAGAAGATTTTAATTACGTCGAAAAAGATGACTCTCAAGACTTCCTTTGGGCATGAACTCGTAGACAAGTAGAAGCTCTCTGTCTTCACGACAGTATCCCAATAACTTTACCAGATTTGGGTGTGAAAGCATTCCCAAGAAGTTAACTTCTGACTGTCCAAAAACAAACAAAACCACATAAAACTCTCTAAATAAAGTTGTCTTAAAGAATCTATATTTTCCATCCAATACGAGTTTGTGAAACAATATTGACTTTGTAATAACTTTTTACTAATTTTGACTACAATGTGAGCCAGTAACATATAAGAACGTGTCCCCAACTCAAAGCACGGTAACAATGAAAAGTTCCTGACTACTTTACACCGAATTTGTTGTCAGACAATCTTCAAATGGAAACAAAACGATGTAATCGATTGGTAAAGAAAATAATAAAGGGTTAATTTATCTAAATACAAAAAAAACGATTAATTCATCATCATAGGTACAAAACTTTATTTGTTTATTATAAAACTCTCTCTTAAATAAAAGTCAAGGTCGTTTCTTGTTGGAATAGTCAACTCTTCTTCATCTGGATCGAAATTACGTAATAATTAGGCTATTCCTTCTTTTTAATCCGTCAAAGAAGAACAATTGCAAAAATAGTTAGGAGATTAGAGAGATATAGATCTTACTCGCCACTCTGCAAATCCTTGAACACTCTCTGAATTCAATCTTTTGATGGCTACGATTATACCAGAACCGGCTTTGGAAGGAGCAAGAGTCTTGGCATGGACCCAACCTCTGTAAACTTTCCCGAAACCTCCTTGACCCAACATCGAATCCGGTTTGAAGCTCTTTGTCGCTGTCTTTAGATCAAGAAAGCTATAAACATGGAGATTTGGCGATTCCAGAATTTGACCGGAATGGCTTATAATCCCACCGGAACTTTCGCTCGCCGCTTCGGAGAATTGGCTCCGTTGTCCGCTGCTTATTGTCGCGCCGGTGGTGCTCGAGAACTCTGTTCCATTACTGTGGGTGTTCGTCGAGGCTGCATATCAACAAAGCCAGAGAGAGAGACAGAGATATATCAGAGAGTTAAGATCTTTTATGTGGGAAAATTGTGAAATTATAAAACTTTTTGAGGAATCTGGCAAGAAGACAAGAACTTACAAAGTCAAAAAGAGAAAATTCTGGGAAATTAGAGATTACCATGACTATGGAGACCGGTTTTGGAAGCAGAGGAAGAGAAATGATATGAAAAACAAAGACCCATTTCATGTGCCTTTCTTCTTCTTCTTCTTCTTCTTCTTCTTCTTCTTATTATTATTATTCTTCTTCTTATTATTATTATTCTTCTTCTTCTTTTTCTTCTTCTTCTTCTTCTTCTTCTTCTTCTTCTTCTTCTTCTTCTTCTTCTTCTTCTCTTTCTTGTTTTACCAATTCAGACAAGACAAGCGCTAGTGGATGATCAAGAAGTTATTGTTGCTTTTATTGTTTGAGTTTCGTAGATATTAGAATAATTGAAAGAGGCTAAGCCTAAGAGGGGTTGCGATATAATTTTGATTTTTTTATATGACAAAATAAAATGGGAAGAATTTTTTGGGTTTTTTTAAGAGAACCAGAAGAACGGAAAGGGTTTAATTTCTTCTTGAGGTCGAGGAACCCACCTTTTTGTCAATATGGCATTTTCCACATTTTGTTAATGCATTACTTTCTGAATTGCCACGAATTCAAAGGAATTTAAAATATATATACGAAAATGCCAAGAAGATGGACCGAAAAATCAAGGACCTAGCCAAAGCTTTTTCTATCTCTGAACGTGTGATCTATAAAAATATTTGATAATTTGTTTTTTTTTTCAATTGATAATTTATTTTACTTTTGGAATTTTTTTTTTTTTTGTAGTTTTGTCTCACATTTTTACAATCCATATGCACATCATAGTATTAGTTCTATTATTTTTTAAAAAAGTGTTATTAAAAAAATATTAGTTAACCCAATAAGTTTGGATACTAGCCCTCACCAAAAAAAAAGGTGTCCAAAATGTGTTATTAAGATCTTCTCAAAGTTGAAGACGGTAAAATTATTATTTTTGGGGTTATTTACATGAGCGAGAATCAAAAGAGCAACACATTTTTGTAAGAGAGGCAGAAAAACAGAGCACAACAAAGCCAAAAAGAAGGGATAAACTCAGTTTGCTGTGATGCTGCATATGGTGAAAGACTGTATAATTAAATTAACCTTTATACTCTTTAATAAAGATATTCAATCAATTATCATGTCATTTTGATTTCAAATTCATTGATTTGATCACTATTTTAACAGAAATATTATCAATCAAATAATAATACAGTATTTTTTTAAGTATGAAATTCTACTAATTACATTATATGTTTGGACCATTTCCTAAACTATCAAAGTCTGCTTAATTTAGTGATTTCCATTAAAGAATGTTCAGGCACTGTTTCATAATATATGCAGTTTAAATATATTTTAAAATAAATCCTGTATGCCAAAAACCTCTTAATCAATAATAAGGATAACTATTGTTTTTTTCATCTTCAACCATTTAAACTTGAATTTTCAACCGATTACAACTATATTTGATCAAAAACATGAAATTAATATTCTGGAGTCAAATTTCATTTTTGTAGATATATATATATATTGACATACAAAAAATAAAATATTCTACATATTGACAGAACAGAAGTGTGAAACCCTTAGGAAAAAGCTGGGGGAAAAAGAGTTCCTTATAAATAAAAAATATTAAGTCTTTTGCTTGGGCAGCAAAATGCATAAAATTCAAACCTCTGAGTCTGAGTCTGAGTCACACACGGCTTGGACTCGTAGATGTGTGTGTCTTTTATGATTCTTTTTCATAATTATTCCACAAATCTGAGAAATATTGCGGATTTTTGCCATAAAGTTGTTTCAAAATTACGAACCATCTAACTCTTAAAATTAGGTGCATTTATTTTCTTCCCTTTGCCAAAGATGTTCATATGTTAACCTTTTACCGAAACAAAATATGTTCACATGTCATTAAAAATCTTCTCTTATTATTTTTCAGTTTCTTTCCTTTCCATAAACCAGTTTTTTTTTTTTTTTTTTGTGAATTTCTTGGAACGTTTCCACGTTAAAACAATTGTTTTGATTAAAAAAAACATTGACAATGAATTCGAAAATGCCAGATTAGACAAAATGAAATTTTAATCCACATATTCAAATGCGGAGAAATAGTTAAAATGATATTTTCATTTCTCGTCATTATACTCACACACACATACACACTTGCAGTAGTATAGATTTGAACCTCTCTGTACGGTACACGTTAATAAAGTGGTCTTTGGTGTGTGGACACGGGACAGGTCTTTGTAGATTTTCAAAACACGAGCTAATAACATATGGGACCACCCAAGAAGGCAAGAAACACACATAAGTAATTGCATCAACTAAAATTATCATTACTTTTGAAAGTTTCGAGTCTTGCCTATGGTTTTATCTAAGTCAAAATGGAAAAGAAAATGACACTAGGATTTGGATCAATTAAGCAACCCAATATTTGGTTCAAAAATTAAAAAAAAACGAAATATTTTCGATATTTATACCTAATTGCATTATTTCAATAATAATTCCCACTTCAAAGAGTTACTCTGTCCTTAGCAAAACATACTCAAAATGGCTTAGGATCTGTTAGACTTGCAACTTCACAGAAACCTTAACTAAGTAATATGTTCGATGTTCATTCATAGACCTAAAATCTTTCAGACGAAGAGGAAGTGACAAGAGATTCTTGATTCTTCTTGGCTCTGGAAGCTCTATGTCTTCTTTTGAAGTTATCTTGTCTGAATCTCTTGGTTTCTTTCTGTATCTCCATGAATGGTCTCTTCACTATATTGCTCTTCTCTGTCTCCAGTTTCTTCCGTCTCTTAGCTACCTCCATTGCTGCTTCTTCGTTCTTTTCCTGCTGCTTCTCTGCTTCTCCCTAAGCAATACAAAAACATAGCAGCAATGTTTATATTCAACCAATCTCTTTCAGTGAATTGAAGTATTAGATGGATGAAGAGAGAAGAAGACCTGAAGATCCTGGATCAGAGTTTCTAAAGATTTGATCTTCCTATGAGGCCACCGGGGAATCCCAAACTCTCTGCATTTCTTTTTCAAAACCGTGAGACCAATATTAAGCCTTCTAGAAGCTTCCACGATTGTAACACCAAAGTATTTGGAAAGTTGTTCTAAGGAAAGTTCGGCAACATGTTTTGATGGTGCCCTTCTCTTCTTTATCATCATCTCCGTCTTAGCATCTGTATTTTTACAATAACCCGACATTTAAAAAAAAAAAAAATGCTTAACACTAGCCTAGAGTTATAACTTATCAGGAAGGTAAGTTTATTGACAGTTTAATGAAATAAAAAATTCAGTATGGTCGAAGAGATACCTGATTCCGAACATTCAGTTTGGTTCTCTTCAGATTCAGTTTCTGAATCAGGAAGACAGTTAAGATCTTGTTTAAGGACAAGTTTTTGGGGTTTAGGCTGATCAACCTCACAATCTCGGTCTCTATCTTCTTTGAAGACGAGCTTTGGCAATTTAGACTGATCAAAGTTACAATATAGAACTCTACTACATTGTTCCTGGTCAGAAATGTTTGATGGTTTCTTCGGTTTTACCTCGGAGATAAACTTGAGGTCATTGGCTAAATTAGGAATGTCCTCCAGCTTAGGGTTTCTGCCAATAAAAAGAGCAAAAGCATATTTGATTTCAAAAAATGCACACAAGTTAATAACACTAAAATGTGTTGCTGTTACAAGCCTATTTATCAAACAATTAGGAAACCTTAGCAAGTGATTAAAGGTGAAGAAAATATGTAGAATTTGTGCTGTGCCAGTGGCACTAGTAGTACTAATTATGAGGAACAAGTTACAAGAAAATACAAAATTTTCTTCTCTTTAACGCATAATGTGATTCTTTTGAAATGATAATTCCTACTTAAGTGGTTAAAAGAAATCACCGTAAAATCACACCTCTGTTTCAATAACTCGTTCACGCAATGTTTTGCCATTGTTGTCATAGACTTTATGCTATGTTTCCTCTATTTGACAAGCTTGGTATGTATCAATAAGAAAGAAACATTATATATCAATGAAATAATAATCTAGGATTCAACTCGATTCTAAAAGATATCAATCTACGATGTGATTAATGTAACCGAACCACAAAATAAAAAAGAGAGGAACAAAAAAAAGGCGAAATGAGTCAAACTACATTTTACCTCGAAAGGCAGAGAAGAGAAGGAAACAGAGGAAGCGAATGATTAAACCGGAACACGAAGATACATAGCCACGTGCCAAAAACCGACCCTTCTGAGATCTCCGGTCGCCGGGACCCTTCGGACCGAAACAGAGGCTTAGCTTTCTTCTCCGCATAAGGGCCTTTCCTCTCGAACAAGAACTCTCTCTCAATCTCTTTGGATCCGTACACATGCAAACTCCTAATCATCTCTGCATTAATCCAACCCAGAGAAAAGAAACATAAAACATTTTTCAACCCGACCCGACTCAATCCGACCCGGATGAAGATTCTACTCAGTACTGTTGACTATTGACTTTTACCTTTACGGATGACGCTCTGGAAAACAGCGAGTGAGGTTAAGGAATGTGCCATGTCCGAAGAAGACGAAGAGTCGCAAAGACGAAGATTTCAACAAAAAGACTTTAACCTATTTTTTTATTTTATTTATATATGTTTTTTTTTCTTTTTTTAGTGTAAAATCTGCAGAAGAATCCAAGGTTTTTTATTTGAAGCGTTTTGTCATAAGTGTAAAAAAGGTATTAAAAGCGAATTGGTGATAACGCCCTTGGTTCTACCATGAAATTACAAGTCAAGCCAATGGAATAAGTTCTATTATTATTAAAATGTTGTCCTCGGTTACATAAAAACATTGACTCGCGAGGAGCGTACAAGGGTATTTATGTAAAGTATTAGCAGGAAGCGGGTCACACCGAGCCCACTTAGTCAAACACTCACACGCGCGACGCATGTCTGAAAAGTGGCAATAGAATCTACAAAAGAAGAAGAAAAGGAAAAATATCTACAGAGGCTGAATTTGCCAATTTGGTAACTGAATTAGATAGATATTTGGGATTTTAGGATTTTTCCAATTGGGTCAGTTACGAACATATGATACTTATATGACTATGATTTCATTTTCTCTTTTTGGGATTTATGTTTTCATCTCTAAAGTAATGGGCTTAGTTTTTGATGGTCTGAGTTTTCATTCCAATTCATGGGTTGAGTTCTTAAGCACTAAAACTGGCGATAGATTATAGATAGCACTCTTTATTATTTTGGTCTTTTTTAGAAACTCCTATTTTTTTGTTCTTGTCAACGATCACCCTAATTTTAATCTAATATTTTGGAAAACTTGATTGGATAGATGACGATCCCCAATTTTTAATCATGACTTTTTTTTTTTTTGAAACAAAATTTACTTATCATTGTATGAATAGGTGGTCCATTTTGGTCAAATATTTTAAGCAGAAGAAGAGTCCAAAGTATGCATGAATGGTCAAAGATATAAGAATAAAGAAAAGAGCAAAGCTTGGCTTGCAAGATAAAGAGGTAACTTCCTGGAAGCGTGTCCAAGAATTTTCAAAGATGATTTTTGTTTTATAAATACATAAACTTTCTCATAAATCCTAAAATCAAATCTAAACATCATACATCATATATAGACTCCATTCCAGATTCCACACACGTTTTCTAAAACTCTGATCATGTCGTCTCTCCTTAAGTGCTTCTCTGGGTTCTTTGTTCCAAAATCCGACTCAAAGATAAGCTCAACAGATGAGAGTAACTTGAAAAACTTGTCATTGAAGAAACCAAAAAGCAAATCCGAATCTCCGAGAGCTCCAATCATCGTGTCTTATTTTCCTGTAGGTTCGAACCTTTCGCGTTTGTAAGTGCCAAATAGAAGATGAAGAGTTGGGATGTTGACATGTTGTATAGTTTTGTTCTTTTGTTTGTTTTGATTATGTATACTAGACCAATTTAGCAAGAGAATTTTGGCAACAAAAGACACATGCTCTGTATTCAGACTAAATAAAAGATTAATGTTTGTATAGATTGTATAGAATATAATAAAAGATTAATGTTTGTATAGATTGTATAGAATATAATAAAAGATTAATATTTGTATAGATTGTATAGAATATAGATAGATGCTACTGTCACTTGTCACTGTCAGCTTTGCAAAACGTACAAGAGTATGTGGTATCTGTTTTTGCTATGTATGTAACTCGAGTCCACATGACTTTCTATAAAAGATAGACATTAAACCCAAAACTTTGAGGAAAAAAAAAAGAAAAAAAAGATATATGCCATGTAGTTACTGAGTAAATGAATCTTATCAATAATTTAATAATATAAATGTAAATCCTAATGGTTGAACAAAAAAAATGTAAATCCTAATGAAAGCAGAAATAAAATTGAAAACAACAAATAAATAAATGGCGCCAACGAAGCAAATTGTATGGCGCTCTCGATATCAGAGATTTGGCAGCACAGTCTGGACACTGTTGAATATACGGACGGTCAAAATTAATTACCCACTTGGGCAAATCCCGCTACAGCATCGTATTTTACTATTATTTTATATACACCCCTATATATTTATATTTATTACAATAGTAGGTGACCCACCTTTCTAACCAAATTTGATTAGGGATTTGAATTATTGTTAGTTAATATTAGAGGTTTTTTTTTTTTTTTGTATATTGTGCTAGTTTATTCTCTATTTTATGGTGTTTGATATTTTTCTGGATTTTAGTCTCATAAATTTATATGTGTATCTTGGATTTTTCGTTTATATCTCTTTCCATCATTCTCAGTAACTCTATATTCCATTTTAGTTATGCCACTTGTGAAGAACATTTTGTGTACTCATTGATATAATGTACTTCTTTGTTGCCACTCTTAAGATATCTCTCTATTAGTTAGTGATATATATATATATATATACGTTGATGACGGTGGATGATTTGAGATTCATGTTTTTGAATCCTTAGGCGAAAGTATTATTATGAGAACATGTGGTTTATACTAAAATATATCATCAAATATATACGTTGTTATCCTATGTAAAACCTTACTCGCTAACAGATAAATATGTTATAAAATATATTTTTTTCTCCGTTGTAATTGAAACAGTTTTCTTATGAGATTCCAAATTATATAGTACTAGAAAAAATTTGGACCAAATCTTGTCAATCAATAATGAGTAAAATGATGAGAAGATGTTCTTGATGAGAAATATTGTCATAAATACAGGAAAAAAGAGCGCTTACAATGAAAACTTGTTAAAAGATTGAACCACATACAATATGTTCACCCGCTTTATACTTAACTTTCACTATCTTCTCATATTTCCAATTTTCTAGTAATTCTTGATGTATTTTCATTGATCTGACCATTGTAAAATTTCTTTATAAGACTTTACTAAAAAAATTTCTCTTAAAAATTGGTTTTGAATATGTCAACGTTTGAGGGTACCGAGTTTATCTTTTATATCATGCATTCTCATATGTTCTTTAAAAGTTTAGAGCTGTCATTCAAGTTTCTAGAATTTTTGTGAGTATGCCACTCTTGAATAAATCATTGTTCGCTTAAATACCAATTTTGACCATCAAGATGTATCTTTTTTTGTTTTTTTGTATCTTCCATGTAAGCTATTTAAATTCAGTAGTTTATTAATAATTATAAAATTGACGATATAAATATAAGCAATATATTTTTAATTTTATGTATATTTTTAACTAATCATTATTGATTGTTTTAAATTATATCATAATTCTATAATTTTAAAACACGAAATTTTTATCATAAGTTAAATTTTAATATGAAGTAAAAATTAGAAATTAGAATAATAATTACTAATACTTTGATTTATTTATTTGAAAGTAAAATTTTAACTATAAAATTAAATCTAACTTTGATTTATTTATTTGAAGGTAACAAAATTTAAACTATAGAATTAAATCTAATAAGACTAAAACTATTAAATTAGAGAAAATAATTATTATTAATACTTTGATTTATTTGAACGTAAATAGTTTCTAAATATATAAATAAATCTAATAAAGCTAAAACTTGAAAATTAGATTTTTAAGATTATTTTTTCAAGAGATAATTTTCATAAAAATTACAAACTTATTATTATAGTTTTTATGGAAATTAAAGTGTAAATTTAAAACTAATAAAAATAATTGTTTATGTGTCACAATATTAAAGTTTAAGTAGAAATTATTTAAAAATAAAGACTAGAAAAATAGTTAATAATTAATGATGATATATTAATTTTATAAAATGCTGATGAAAATGCTGATGTAGCCTTCACTTCTTCTCAGATTGAAGATAAATCCAATAAGGCTACATATTACTTTACATATATAGATTGAAGATAAAATCTTTCGAATTTTTTTAAATTGTCGAATCCACAGTGCATTAAGATAGCGCAAAAACAAAACAAAAATCTCTATCGTCTCTCCTCAGAAGAAAAACCCTAAAACTTCCACAGGTAAAAACTCGCCGTCGCCGTCGCCGTCGCCGCCTAGTCTGAGTCAAATCCGAGTCACTCCTCTCCATTATCTATTCCTCACCGATTCTTACTTTATTTTCTCTGTTGCAGATCTCGAGATGAAAGATAATAAAAGGCAATTTCATGAGGGGAACACTGATGATATGTATCTTCTTATCCACATCTAATCTTAGTTCCAGTTCGTTTATAATCGTCTTCTCTCTCTCTGATTTTTACGTTTGGTATTGGATTTCTCAGATTGAAAGCGAAAAATAAGAAAGTTGAGAAGAAGAAAGCGAAAAAAGGGAATTTCGATCCAAACAAGCCTAAGAGACCTGCAAGTCCTTTCTTCCTCTTCCTGTAAAATCACTAATCTCTCTCTTTTGTTTGTTTCTCTATATATTGATTAGTATATTTTACTAGTATAATAATTACTAGTATTATTATTTGAATTGAAGTGACGACTTCCGACGTGAGTTCAATGCAGCTAACCCTGACAACAAATCCGTTGGTGTTGTAAGAATACTTGTACATCTGAGTTTTTACAAATCCCGCAATTTTCCGATATGGATCTTAATTAGTTGTTGGTTGGTTTGTAATATAGGTTGGTAAAGCTGCTGGAAAGAAATGGAAATCGATGACTGAAGAAGTCAGTGTTTTTTTTGGTTTTTTTTTGGGAATCATAGACACGTGTATACTCAGTTTCTTGAATGAAACAGGATAAAGAGCCTTTTGCAGCATTAGCTAGGAGCAAAAAAAGTGAATATGCTATGAATATTCAACAGTATAACATGAAACTGGTAACTATATTTTCTCTTTTGTTTTAATTTCGTTTTTTTTTTCTTCTTTTTGACAATTGTTGTGTTGTTTTTTTTGCTCAGGCTAATGGAACCAATACAACTGGAGATGATGACTCTGACAAGCCCAAGGCTGAAGTCAACGTTGAGAAAGAAATTGCAAGTGTGACTTCAGACAAAGAAATCGCAAGTGAAGAGGTTTGTCCGGCTTAAGATTTTTGTAAAATCTCCATTGTTGTTATTTTAATACTAATTTTGAGCTGTTTTTGGTTTTACAGGAGAAGGGAGAAGATGATAAGGAAGTTGGAGTAGGGATCTGTGTATGAAGTATCTCTGCTGTGTTATCTGTTAGCTAGTTTTAGAGAGAAGAACAGTTACATTTGTTTCTGTATTTTCCTCTTTATGTTAACTGTGGGATTATTCATATGTAACTTCGAATTCTTCTCATCATAGTAACTTTGAATTTAGCTTTTTGAGCTTCCTTTCTACATTTTATGAGATTTATATCATCTGTTTGAGCATGCCTTTTCTACTCTTTTACTCTCTCTCTCTATATGATTGGTAACAAGTCAAATATGCTTTGTCTACAAAGTAACTAGTTTCTCTGATGGAATATTTGTTTTGGTTGTATGCTATTTGTGTCTGATGTTTTTGGTTGCCTTTTTGTCATTCTGTAAAATCTTGTTCCTACTCCAAGCATTCCAATGTTGTTATCATCTATTAATTTCTGTCATCATGATTCATGCCTAAATTTCTAGGATCCAGATTGTCATTCAAAAGAAGTCGAAAATCACTCACCGGTGTAGTATAAGTTTGAAGAAGCTGTTTACAGTATTGTTCAGCAAAATGATCAAACAAAATTAATGAGAGTAAGAATTTAAGATAAATTTTGAATGAGCAAGAGAAAAAAAAAGTGCTGCTAAGATTTCGAGCTCTGTCTATTATTGAATTCAACAGCAGTAAGCAGTTCCTTTGCCGTAGAGGAGAAAGATTTTGCGGTATCTTCCATTTCAGTCGTTCTCAAGCTAATTCCCTGCAGAGATACAAATACGTTTGTAAGTCTATAAATGAATCAATCACTAGATTAGATTAAATCTGAAAAGCCATGAAAATTACCTGTAACTTTCTCAGGTTGTCTTGAAGTTTACTTTGAGCCATTTTGGCAGCTCCCATTTCCTGCAAAACAAACAGGAAGATGAAATCAAGAAGCGAAACTACAAACTTGTATAAGGCTTCTAGAAGCTTTACCTCAGACGAGGCAAACCCGTATTTCTTCTTGATCTGGTCGACTGTGGCGCCACTTGTCTCCTCATGTTTCTCTTCATTGGTTACAACACTCTTCTCATTCTTAGCCGTCATCTGCTTCAGCTTACCTTTGAAGATGCTAAACTTATTAGCCAGCTTCTGCTTATTAAGACCTGACAATATCCCTTGTTCTTTAGACTGCTCTTGTTGTGGTTGTTGATGATGATCGCCGATGTCAATGTCATCTTCAAATATCAAAAAGAAAAGGATTAGAAGCTCAATTATTGCATCACAAAAGGACATCAAAAGTGGACAGTACCTATGTCCAACTCTTCTTCATCTTCAACTCTAGTGACTGTATTGGTCTCTCTCTTACTCTCGACATTGTTGTTCCAAGGAAAATTAGCAGTGGAAAAGATTTTAGACAGCTCCTCTACAGTTTCCTTGGTGCTTTCTGTTTCTGTATCAGTTGTGCGCTTGGACTTAGTCTTGAAGACAGAACCAAACATACCCTGCAACAAACAAAGATAAGATGAACTTAGTACTCATACTAGTGTTTGCGTGTAACAGAAAGTGATAGAGCCAATATTTTTAACCTTTTTTTCCTTTGGAGATGATGCAACACCTGATGTGATGATGCCTTCGGGACTAACCGCGTTATCTTTCTTGTAAACTCGGGTCAATGATTCCACAAGCCTAAAACAGAAATAGACAGTTTCAAACTTTTCAGTTCATCTGTATGCTATAGATCTAATCAGACGTGCATCAAGTCTTACCTAAATGTTTCCTTTTGAGGTAAAACTGAGCTGACAATAAGTTCATCATCTCCATTCACCTGCAAGAAAAAGTATGATGGATGACCATCACAAAATCCAGCTCTAGTACTTATTACTAGCAGAGTATGTGTTCTGAAGGTTACCATGACTAGATCTCCATCCCAAGAAGCAGATATGGTAATCTCTGGTAACGAGTTTGGTTTTGGTGAAGAATATGTGAAGCCTCTAATGGAAGTTTGTTTTAACAGAGAAAGCTCTGGCAAAGACCTGAGGACAAGTCGAAATATTAAAAGCTTAGTTTTTGCAGACAAATATGATAAAATGAAGAAAAGAAAGAGGGATTTTCACCTTATCTCAACCAATCCATCTGTGAAAACAAGTGTAAGACCAACACCAGAGGTTCCATAAAACGTGGAAGCTGAGCAAATGGATGAAGAACTCAACTTTTTCTTATGGAGGATCTTCTTCACTCCCTGGACAACATGAGCCAGGGAGTAGATATATATAGCTTTCTCAGAACAAAGCAAAACCGAAGGCTGCCTTATCGAAATCTCCTCAACTGAGCTCTCTTTGCTCATATCAAATCCATTTCCTGAAGAATCTTGTTTTCCATCTGCAAATGAAGATGAGAAGAATCATTGAGATCTTGATCTTGTTTATTATTTACTTAAAAGGGAGAGGTGGACCTACCTAGGATCTGCATAAATAGAGCCTTGAATGGTTTTTTAGGCTTAATCATGTTGGTTCCAATCATATTTCCTGTATCGCTGTCCAGAGCAAGAACTGACGAATCTCTCATAGCAACCACTAACACGTTCTTCTCGAAGCCTTGCACAATGCAACTCTCAAATTGAAAGGAGATGATCCCTGAGCAGATATCACTTGCAATGTGTTTTGTGTATAACACAGTTGCTTCCTCAATGTCCACCAGAGAAACCTGTAAGTTAACCAGTAGCAACGCATCAAACATTACTAGTCCAGTGAAATCATAAGGAAGCGGAAGAAGTAGAAGCTTAATTACATGTCCTTGATCTGATCCAATAGCGAGATGTTTAGAGTTTTGGCTTTTCTGAATACAGGTTATGGAACCAGTCAGCTTTATGTACTTCACACTTTGAACAATATGGTTATTCCCTTTCTTTGAGCTTCCTGCAAACGAAAGAGTAACAACTTAGAGTACACATGAAGTCTAAAGGATTGTTAAACCAACTTCTATCAGTTAATAACAATACCTTGGAAAGGGATAAAACTGTTTTCTGTTAGGTATGGCTCAGGTTTGAACCTATAAAGGCGAACCTACGCAAGGTTAAAATCGATCATAAGCCTTTGTATTGGTGGAACTCCAGTGTATTTTGGATAAGATTTTTTTACCATTCCGTTCTGATCACCAGAAACAAGAAGCCTTGAGTTGCTGTCATAATGTAAAGCTGTCAATGCCGCAGTTCCTCGTGAAGATATATCTTGATCAGTCTGCTAAGAAACACAGAACAATGGCAAACTAATTTTTAAAAGATCTGCATTCACCAAAAAAATATCTCTAGAAACTTTTACCTGTTCTTTCAGGAACAATAGAGGAATTGGAAAAGGACAAGTCAAGTCCCATACACCAATAGTTCCATCACTGTGCCCTGTGATGTAAACATTCTTAACCTTTGTGAAACCAGGAAAATGTGCAGAACGGGAACCTTCCTTTGGAACTGTCTGAAAAGGAAGAAAGGCCGTAGCATCTTTCGCTTGCTGAGCATAATCCTGCAGCATAAGAGAATCAAAAGCTTATGAATGTTAACTTCATTCTAAACTTGATGGATCAATCTCACAATTTTAGATTTACCTCGTCTGAGAGATTCAGTAAATGTGAAGGGTTTGTGAGAATCTTTCCAACTGTGATGCTACTAGAATCCGAAAATGGCAACTTAATCACAGTTTGCTTTGGGAGAGAAGGAGGTGATTTGGATTGAGATTGGATCAGATACTTCTCAATCATATAATCATCATAAGCATACACACGTCCAGACTTTCCAAGAACCAACAGATAATCCTGTTTATGCTTGCTTTGTTCATTAACATCAGCTATGATCATCTCCATATCAGCACAAGGCTCAGATACATGAAGCCCCAACTTAATCATCCGAGTTTCGGTTTGCTCATTCAGTAAAACCACCTGCAACAAGTTTGAGGATGATCCTATGACATAAACCCGGCTTGCTTTCCCTTCAGCATAAACCCATTTTAGAGAAACTATCGGTATCTTCTCGGATTTGTATCCGAGGTTAAGCTTGCAAATCATAGCAGAAATCTCTGGCGAGCATTCGCCTTTTGAAGGAATGCTCCATATTAGAATATCTCCGTTACTATATCCAACTAAAACTCTGGTTCCTGAAGGGCAAACCCAACAAGCACAAGTCGCTTTTTTCGCGTCCTGCTTTACCATACCGTGTCCTCCTGTTTTCAGAACCGGTTTGCTTTCTTTGATGTCCCATAACGCGATAAACCCGCTACTAAATACCAGCAGAATCCTGCTATATTGAGAGAAAAAGTGTAAATGATTAAATGGCTTCTCACCACAAAAGATTGTGTTTAATATGTTACCTCTTGCTTTCAGCTGTTGGCTGTGGTAGAATGCTCACAACTGAAGTATCATCCGAAGCTTCAACGGGAGAGCCTACGCGACAAGAAGATGTTTCAAGAGACCATTCGATCCATGTTAAAGGTGAATTGAAGATATATTCTTTTGGTGTTTGGTTAATTACCATTTGATGCTAGATAAGGTATAGTGTACTCCATTTGTATAACTTGATTAGAATCTTGTTCGATCTTCATCACCGATACATTACCAGAAGAATCTCCAACGTAACTGCCAATCCAAATTCACACTTGTTTTCATTATCAGCAACTCAAGAAGTATGCAACATTAATACCAAAAAAAAAAAAAAGATTTGAGAACTAAAGCATACAAGTAAGGTGTGTGTTGCATAACCCGGAAAGAAGTGATTTCGCCGTTGAAAACATGAACATGAGACAGAAGCTTCTTGTCTAAGTCCCAAACCTGCGTGAATTTAACTTTCAGACCAAAGCAAGAAATTTACTAGTACATGAGTTGAATCAAGAAATGTCTTACCTCAATCTGGTTCTTGGCGTTCACATTGAGAAGGATCCCTTGGTTCTGAACAAACTGGACAATTCAAAACAGTAGAGGAAGAAATTGTTGTCATGGCTATGTGATTGTACTAAAGAGACATGATTGAGAGAGAAGGAAAGAGATAATGAAGTGAAGACCTCAAGAAACTTGCTTGAGGATGTTTCTTCTGATGCTAGTAAAGCCTGAGTCTGATCTTTCCCAAACAATTTGATTCTACCATCCCTGAGAATCAAGAAACCATGTGAATATTTTCAGCAAAACAATCGAAAACAGCAAGAATGTGCAGAAGAAATGCTCTTACTTGGTGGAAACAGCGAGGATCTTCTGAATTGGATCATAAGCAAACAAGTGAGATCCTGATGGGATGCCATAATGTAGAGAGACACGTGGCTCAACGTCATTAGCTCTCAGTCCTTCAGATGAACTTCCTCCAGGCTGCAACAATGGAGGAAAGTGGTAAGACTTTGCAGATTGACTTGTGCTAGAAATAAACCGGTCTGTTCGGTTGGACGACACTAAACCGGACGGTTTGGGTTTTGATGTAAATTATGTTTGGATAAGTACAAAAGTCAAAACATAATTGCTAATTAGAAATATAAATAGACCAGAATTTTGGATACGAATTAAATGCAACTTTCCAAAATTTCGGACACGAAACATGCGTGGCAACGAAATTCGTCAGACGTCATAGTTTTTTTTTTTAATTGTAATGAAAGTAAGAAGGTGGATAAAACATCTGGGCTAACCAGGAACCGACACAGAGTAAGAGTCACATTCACAAGTAATAAGATCTGTGTAATAATCCGACAAATATTAATCATCAAATCACACCCTTATTTACATTAATATTCTGTGAAATATAATTATAATAACGGAACCAAAGAAAATAGTTTATAAAACTAATACGACCCAGGGAGAAAAATTCAAATATTATTCTAACGAATGGATCTAACATCGATTTCGGTAAACTTCAGGATTTCAAAATTTGATAATTTTTTGCACTGAATCTCAGAAGGAGATGAACAGTTGGAAAAGTTTTAAACCGGAAAACGAAAAAAGAGAAGAGAAATCGTATAATTGGATATGTACCTTCTTCGCTGCTATCTCGACCAACTTCTTCACGAACATCTTTATTGAACGGCGAAGTGAATCGTTGATAAATTGATTCAAATTTTGGAAGCGATCAAATGGAAATAGACAAATTTCAAATTCGAAATGTTTCAGATCGTTTAGGAGATCACCTGGTTTAATTGCTGGGACAATGAAGAGAGAGATAGAGAGAGAGAGAGAGAAGGTAGAAAGAGAGAATGGAGAAGTGAGTGTTGAGAAGTAACGGTTCCTTTGATTTGACGGTTTTTTTTTTATAAACGGCGAACCGCATCAACATTTATTTATTACATATACAATTACATATACAAATATCGAAATATATCATACTGTATTTACATTTATTTATTTTGGTTAAACAAAAATCATACATTGTTACTCAATAGTTAATACTACATTTTAAGTATTTCAAACAAATTTGACTACATTATTATTCAATTTATTTTCAACTCAATCCTGTATTTCAATTTTTGATGGATTGTTTTTATGAAAAAAAAATTAATGGATTTTGATTTCAAAACGAATAAAGTCATACGCTGTTCTTGGTAATTTTGAAGAATTTTAAAACATAGATATATATTCGTGAAAAGAAATAATAGGAAATGTGTTTTAATGCTATTACATATATTTGGATTTCAAATACAAATTTTAGTACTATTGTTCAAAGGATTACTACCACATAAACCTTAATCCATGCGATAGAGTACATGTGGGACAATGGTCCTTATTATGACTCATGTAGTCACCAACACAAGACCGACTTCGACCTTTTGTGAATCTTCTCTTACTTGTCTTCTTAGAGTAGAGCGAAAGATCAATACGCAAAACAAAACAAAAATGTATCAAAAATCACTATTGTGGTTCTTTTGGGAGGGTCCTCTTCAGAGACAAGTCAAACCAGTCCACGTGTTAAGCGCTAATCTCTTAGATGGGTCCCACTAGCTGAAGTTGGTTATCTAACTCTGTTACGTGGTGTCACAAGATACGTCCGATTTTGTCTTGATGGACGGTAAGAGATCACGCTGGCTTTTTCTTAGAGAGATAGAGCTCTGACCACCGACCAGATCTGGATAAATAAATGAAATTGAAAATACTTGAATAAATCAGATTTCTTTTTGCAATTATCATTTTCTATTGCGATTCTTAACGTAGATGGGTTGTATAACAAAGCAACGATTAAAGGTTGGACTCATCCTGAATATTTCATTCCTCGGATACGGCCTCTTTAACTTTGTGAGGATTTTATTTCCTTTTAGCCAATTATTGCTTATATTATTGTATTTTCTCAACTTTGTGGATACACTTGAAATTTATAATTCCAGTCTTTTGATACATTGTGTAATCCACACATATAAAATTTAGAAAAGAAACAAAAAAGTCAATGAAGACGAAAAAGTTTATTAAAATTCAGACACGGTCGATTACATATCGAGGATTCTAGTTTGAACATCATTCAATGGTCTAGTACTAATTAATATAGGCTTCAACAGTCAAATTTAGGTTATGAAGATCGAATTTAACGTTACACCATACGAAGCGTATTTCACTAGAAATATTGGATATCCCATAATTATGAATAAGAAATCACAAGATGGTGGTGACATGAAAGTTTTAATTATCCCGATCTTGATTTAATCGATAACATATTCAATAAATATCTTATTATTTTGAGCACGATCTTTATTTAAATATTACTAGACTAACGGTTGATCTGTAATAACAATTAAAAATCAGACACCAAAAACGTGAAAACTTCAACAAAGTTTCGGTTATTAGTGTGTTCTTTATCGGAAAAGAAAGTTTCGGTTATAGTGTGTGAAGTTCGATAAATGTGATCAGAATCAATAAAAGTGTAACGCATAGTGATTAAACAACAAAAGAAAAAGTATAAATATATTTGTTTAGTTTATACCAATGCTTCCGCCAGGTAACAACATTGCATTGCAAAATGATAGATCGTGAAGGAAACAAGAAAAGCCGTCAAATTGGTGGGCTGGGCTTGTTAGGAGATACTATTGGTTGGGCCTGGATTAATCATTTTAAGTACAGGTGCGATTTGGTGAGATGAGCACAAACAATAAACGTATGACAATAATATAATTTTAAAATACCGATTGCAATAATTAGAAAAGAAGGTATCCTCGTTGACACCTTAACAAAAAAAGGGAAGATGTCTTCACTTTGAGTTCAAGGTTTTATCCAAGCAAATTCATAATCTACATTCCTACAAAAGCTTTTTGTTTCACACTGCTACTGAGAACTGCTGCTTTCTTAATTAAGTTAAGATTATCCATAGGGGAAAAAGGGTAAGAAAACATAATAATTATAATAGGAATGGGATTAACTAAAACAACCATATATGTACAACACTACCAAACTACCAATACAAGAAGAATTCTAACGTCGAATATTGGAGCATCAAATCTGCAAATATTCAGCAAAAAAAAAAAACAAAACTGCAGTCAACTTCTATTTGTTAAACCAAGTGGTGGTATCCCATTGGTTTGGAGTTGGGTATGTATCTGCCTCAAGACCCGGGTTCGATTCTACTTGGCCACCAAACCCCACAATAAAACTGTGCGAAAAGGAAACTAAGTCTAAAAGAGATTAGTTTTGGGCGAAAACCCGGATGAATCTCTGGATTACTAAAAAAAAAAACTTCCATTTGTTTTACTATTGTCCAAAATAATAAATTTTGAGTAAGAGATTTTATTTATAAAAAAATGAAAAATATTAGCTATAGGTACACCAAACTCTCCAATCTAAACGAAGAATCCAAAGAAGCTTAGCCAAAGAGAATCCAATGGGTTGTATTGCGGCTCATCACTAAGTCAGTCATGTAATTAAGAATATAGATATCTACATATATGGAAAAAATTATATGAAACTTTTTTCTTCTATATTTATATGAAATTTCCTATCATCTGGTCGATGAATAATGTTTATATAAAATGTCTTGTACTGGATTTTTCTTTTTGTGTGGTCTCTATATTTTTCGGTATTTTTATTTTTGGGTAATTGGGCTTCACCTTATTTCACAAAAGCCATGTTAAAGCGGTTAGAATTTTGTGATTTATCAATTTTATGTACCTATGGTTCGGTGAAAAGAATGAAAGTTATCTATCTTTGTATGAGTATGGACTTTTTGGCGTTTATAAAAACAGTTTGGTCTCGACACTTGACTTAGGGTCGCACATGCACACCCATTATTTTCTTCCATGATGTTTACAATAAAAAAATTACTTAACGAAAACACTGTCGGGGAGAAACGATGAGGTATTTAAATTAGAAAAATTCCAATAGATTTATTATTTCTAGACTAAATAAGAGACATAAACCCACAAATTTTTTTTTTGGACGAATAAACCCACAAAAATTTAAAACAAACAAACTTTAAAATACTGATATTCTAAATCAGCATTTTTTGCTCCAATTATGTCTCAAGCAGTATAATTTTTTCAACTGTAGCACTTATTCAAAGCACCATGATACTTATACAGTTTTGTCAAATTTAAATAATCGTATAACCATAAACTATCGCTATCGCAATCCAAAGCAACATTATCAATTTAACAAATAAAATTGACACTGAAAATAGTCATATATATACCACATAAATCATGAAGAGCAAGATAAAAGCGTTGTATTAGCCTTAGCATAATGCCGTCAAAGACTTAAAGTAGCATATTAGTCGTGATTTTATAATTTTATATAAAATCACTCACTATATAAGATAACAAAACATTTCTTAAATTAATTTGCTTTTTTAATAGAAATGTTTCTAGCTATATATATATAAATTTAAATTATCATGATAAAAGAATTTAAACAAACTTATGATCAAATAACTTTGAATCATCCAGTCGACTGTATATTGTGTAAGGCACCGCTTGAATATTGTGAAGTAACTTCATCTTTCGGCTGACAATAATTTCTTTATAATGTCAAAAAGTCACAATATGAATGAAAGAGTTTTACACGTTCTGACGAACACTATGTATAAGCCCCCGAATACAAATATGGCATGAGTCATGATCACATTTATTTTCATGTTTTTGTCGACCATGGTCACATTTTATTATGTTATATTCGCTCCATAGGCATCAATTTCATTAGGTATAGTTTTGGGAAATTAATGACTCAGACTAGATCTTATTAAAACCGAAGTGCCCGTGGAACAAGGGCGGCGGACACCGACCACATACAAGTTCGACTGTTTAAACGACACGTGGAAACTATTGCTCCCTAACTTTTTTTTTTTTTTTTTTTTTTTTGTCGCCGCTGCTTAACTTATATAAGTCCTGAGTGGCCCAGCAATTTTTTAGGAAATTTATTTATTCATTGAAATATATAAGGATTGCAAAAATACTCTCTATAGAATAATTGAGAAAAATACAATCTGGAATGTGTCAGAAAAGGTTAGATCGCAAACTCAATTTATCAATCGACGGAATGTCAGTTAATCGGTCAGGAAAAGAGGAAATCAAAGTGTTGTTTATTTGATCACAAGTGATCTTTATCACGTATTAAAAACTGTAATACCAATTTGACTGTTGACCAGAGAATAACAATCAGAATTGGACTTAAAAAAAAACAAAAAGAAAGAGCTTTTAGTAAAAACTTTGCATAGTAGTAAAAGATAAGACATTTGTTTAGGATTTGATAGTAACTTTAGATGTTTTACGATCCAAGAGAGCATCATTTTGCCTTAAACAAAAATACATAACTTGAAGAATGTATGTATAGTAATAGAAGTAATCAAACGTTCATTAATTACAATAGCAAAATACAACCATTGAAGCATACCAACCAACGACTATAAAAACTAAACGACAATTTAATTCACTAATAGCCAAACGATTATATTGAAAATAAATTTCTGTATCAAGTCGAACGATTGCATAAGTCCATAAAAAAAATACCAACGGCTATTTCCAACTATAATTCAAAAAACATTTAAGTAAGGTAACAAAAATATTCAGAAATGGAAATAGACGTATTACATATGAAATCTCAAACGGTCACAAGTAACCGTTGGTTAAATAAGTTTCCTTTAATCCATAGTATGATTGTCAAATAATCATTACCGTCTTCTTAAAATATTTCTTCATTTATTTGATCTCTTTTGACATAAACTTTAAAATAATAAAAATTCAGCTTTTTTTGTCCTTTTCTGCCTTTACCTTTCCTTCTACTCCCGAAAAAGCACTGACTTGCTCTGTTTTCCTTCATTCACACAGAGAGAAGAAAAAGAGAGAAATTCTGACAAAAGAGATGATGGAATGGGATAATCAACAACAACCCAATAACAATCACTCTTCTAATCTTCAAGGGATCGACGTTAATGGTGGCTCCGGTGCCGGAGGAGGAATGTACGTGAAGGTGATGACCGATGAGCAGTATGAAACTTTGAGGAAACAGATTGCTATTTACGGCACCATTTGTGAGCGTCTTGTTGAGATGCACAAAACTCTCACTGCTCAACAAGATCTTGCAGGTCTTCTTTCTTCTTCCTTTTTCAATCCATTTCTAGTTTCTTCTCTGTTCACATAAAGAAAGAGAAAAACGTTCGTTTTTAGTTTTTATTTTTTTTCCAAAATTTTTGTGGGGTTTTGATTCATTTCAGTGATTCTTCTTCACTTTGATGAGTGGGTAATTGAAAATTCTCTCCCCTTTTGTTATTTATTGGCGTAACTAACGGTTTAAATCTGAGTCAAAGACCAAACCCTTTTGTGGTAGATTCTTGAGGAATCACAGAATTGATTTATATCTTTGATCACTCCTTTGAATCTTTCAATTGAGCTTGAGAATTTCCCTCCTTAAAAAGGTGTTTCTGCTTGAAGCTTGTTATAAAGTTTCAGTTTTTATTAAGTTCAGCTTCAACAACTCTGCTTCGTTTTCTTTGGTTGTTAAACAGGAGGGAGATTGGGAGGTCTATATGCAGACCCAATGATGTCATCGTTAGGTCACAAGATGTCAGCTAGACAGAGGTGGACTCCTACGCCGGTTCAGCTTCAGATTCTGGAGCGTATATTCGATCAAGGCACGGGAACACCGAGCAAGCAAAAGATCAAAGACATAACTGAAGAGCTGAGCCAACACGGTCAGATTGCTGAGCAAAATGTCTATAACTGGTTCCAGAACAGACGTGCTCGTTCCAAGAGGAAGCAGCATGGTGGTGGTTCTTCTGCCAACAACAATGGTGAGTCTGAGGTAGAGACTGAAGATGAGTCTTTGAATGAGAAGAGACTGAGACCAGAGAGTCTTCTTGTTCATCCTGATGGTAACAACAACAATAATGTCATAGGGACAACAACAACAACAACTACTACTCCTAGGCCTGAAGATCTTTGCTTTCAGAGCCCTGAGATGAGCTCAGATCTTCACTTGCTAGGAGTTCTATCAAACCCAAGTAAGTTAAAAAAAAACCAGACCTCATTTTAATAGACACTTGGGCTACTGTTTTAGAACAGACATTGGCTTTATAGAAGTTGTCAAGAAAGCTTGTGAGATCTGATAATTTCATGTGATTTGTATTTGCAGGGGATGACCATCTTGTGGGAAAGATGGGATTGTCTGAAAGCTATAGCCTTTATGATCATGTTGAAGACTTTGGCATGTCAGGCTGATTAGAAAAAGCTGAGGAAACTTCCAAGTATCAGAGAGATCGAAGAAATGGATTTCGTAGTCAGTCATAAGCAGTTTTAGACTTTTGATTTTCTGTTTTTTTCTTTAATGGTTTTTTCAGGGCTTAAACGAGTAGTTTATCTTATATCATCATTTTCAGAGAAACATTTAAATGGAATGTTGAATCGTCTTGTGAAGCTTGTTGTGATTCCTATATCCTTAATTATATTTTATATATAAATAAAACTGATTCAGTTCTTACAAATTCAGAGCTCTCCAGAATTGAAAACATGCAAGTCTAGCAAAGTTTTGTAATGACCTTTCTCGATCTCTTCCTCATTCACATTGTGTAAGACCAGTGTCTGGATAACCAAATCCTCCCAATCAATTTCAGATCCTCTCTTCCTTTTCTTCTTGCTATGTTCAAGCTCCAAAGATAGCGCACCTTCACTAACTACGTCAGAAGGATGTTGTATAGCATTAATCCGTAACTTAGCCGCATTAATCTTTTCTCTTCGTCTTTCGACTGCAACACAACCTTTTATGTAAGAAGGAGGCAAAGCTTCAAGCCCTACATCTTTCTCCAACACTTCCTTGAGCAAAAGCTTTTGACTCAATTTCGATTTCCCTTTCCACCAATCTGCACATGAAACCATATCAGAAACCGACCTCCTTTGCCACATACTATTATTATTTTCCTGACTTCTTTCCACAAGAGTCCTACTGCGAACTTTATCTACGAGTTCTTTATACATCGTAGACAACTGTTTGGCCGATATATTATCATCGTTGTTACATAAACTAAGCTGACGCTCACCTCCTACATCAAAATACCGAGACACAGTATCTTGATCATCATCATCATCATCATCATCATCATAACGATACATAGATTCTTTACTTAGGCAGTCCCTCACTATATCATCTAAACAAAATCCTCCACTTCTAACTAATTCATCCCCTGTCCCTTCTTTTCTCTTTCTCATGGATTTGGCTTCCATTAAACCAATCAAAGTGCCTGAATGCTTCACAACATTCTTCACAGTAACATCTTTCGCCCAAGGCAAACACACCTCATGAGCAACCTTCACAAGCTTCTCCGATAACTCTTTATACCGCAATTTACACGTAGTCAACGAAACCTGAGCGTCTTTGGCCAAATCCTCAATCTTTACCTTGACACCATTCACTTGAACAACAAACGCCAAAACAGCCACAACCAAAGGCATTGGTCTCCTCCCAGTTGACAAAAACCATTTCAATGAACAATTCATCAAAAAAGCTCCTTGCTTTATTATTCTCACCATTTTCTTTTCTCTATCAACATCACTCAATCTCGGTGAATTACTCGCCGTCTTGGTGAACAAACCCACAAGATCAAACTCTCGTAACTCCAACTCTAAATGCTCCACAACACGCTTAACCATACTCCCTAATTGATGCAATTCACATCCAACTTCACCAGCTACCTCTTCCATAGACAAAACACCTTTCCCTTCTTTTCTCACCACTGCATAACAACACGCTCCAATCAAAATCAGAAACCACTCACCTCGCCCAAATTCTCCATCAGTAATCTTATTAATCATACTCTTAATCTCATCAGTTTTATAACCTAGATTGAATCTGTCTGTCATAAACTCAATCAAATTATTGGCTTCATAGATCTTCTTCTCTCTATAAGCAAGAACAGAGCCTGTACCAGTGGTGCCTACTCGGATATATGTACCTTGGGGTCCATTTATGCCACCAAGCTGAGCTTCATAGTTATCGTATTCTTGTAATGTCCCACATCCACCACAAAACGAATTCCCTGTGCTGTCGTCGCGTTGAAAATTGCTGCCATTGCATCTCTTGCAGCGCATGATTGGGAAACCAAAAGCCTCACACTTTAAATTAGGGTTTTTTATATCCCAGCGGGAACGAGCAGAATGATTAAGCTTTAAAGGTAAAAGATAACGATGCGAGATTCCCGATCGACGGCGAATCGAGAAGCAATGGGAGAGATCAAAGTGTAATAAGATTAGAAGATTTGATCTTTCCTTAAAAAAGCTAAATTAGGTTATACATATTCGTGATAAAAAATAACGGCAACGCGTTAATGTAAATAAAACAAAAACGGCAGGATGTTTGGGTTTCTGTATCTGAGAATTTGGTCAAAAACGGCTCACAGTCTGAATTCTTTTCTATCGTCTTCTTTCTCTTCGCTGGTAAGAGAAGATAGTTCAGATTTGATCCATTTGAAGAATTGCGGCTTTCGTTCGTCGGGAGAATATATTATTCTTCTTGTTGGACATATTTTCATTGTGTGGGGATATTTGGCAAGATTTATGGTGTTTCAACGGGAGTTAATATAATGCACGCGTGTTGCTCGACGAAAAGCGGCAGAGGAATATTGTTGCTGTCCGATTTGACTGAGATTCCAAAATCTGAAATTTTGTTACTTGGGTATTGATAAGAAGGTAGTGTTACGCAGGCCCTTATATGGGTTGGAGTAAACGACGGTGATAACATAGTGTGTGTTTTCAACTAAAGTAGCTTATGAATGGTGAGCTTGTCTCTTTCGAATAAGAGATACACTTATGTACAGAAAAGTGCAAGTGAGCAGTCACTTAGAGAAGCCATTGACATTCACCATGTGAATATCAACGGAAGCCGAGCAACTAGTTTTTCCCGACGTAGGGGGTTTGCTTTCTTCCTTGTTCTTTTGGCGAGTTGTATGTATTTTTTTATTGGAAAGGTAATGAATGATACTTTTAGTGGATTTGAATTTGCTTGAAGTTTTAGTAGTTTTGAGGTTGCTAGAGCATATTATGAGAATGGCATACGATCTTGATATGTGTTATGTGTTACTTTACAAGGTTTTTTTGTTGATGTTCCATCTGTTTGTCCTTCACACAAGTATCTGAAAGTGATAATTCACATGAAACAGGACAATCCAGTTAGACTTCTTTCTTGGATCTGCATTTTAAGTGGTTTCTTAGTTATGCTACAAAGTCGGAAGACTGTAAAGAAAGGTAGTTCATCACTGTACACGCTTTTCAGGCACACCAAATGACATCAGCTTTCACGTCTTTGATTAATTCTTTCTTTTCTTTGAGTTTTCCAGAATCTGTTATAATCATGCCAACCTTCGGGATCCAGCTTGAAACTCAATATTTAAGGTACGCTTTATCCATTTATTAAGTACTTTCATGACCAACCACACAAGTAGTTAATTCTTGTACATGTTTCTGCTTTGCAGTGGCAAAACTGTCTCCAGGTTTATCCCTATTGACAAGATTTTGAAGCCTGTGCTGGTAGAATGTGTCACCCCCGTTACATGTTACTGGAGTCTCTCCTTATTTCTGCGTGGCGAAGAACAGCTTACATTGGTGTTTAAAGTAATGCCTCCAGTTCGTTTCAATACACTCAATCTGGGAAAGTTACTTTTTAGCCTTTTATTCTGAACTAATTTCCTCTTTGTTCAGGAACTGCGTCTGCCATTGAAGATGTTGGTTCCCATTTGGAAGGCATTGTGTGCTGTTATCGGCACAGACCAAAGTGAAATGATAGTTGAAGAAGAACATGCTGTATCTGGTTAAGTAAGTATCTACATCTGAAATTATTGATTGCCAGTACTAGCAGAGACAGATCCGCTACAGGACAAGCACTGAAGTTGTGAGCTCACAGAGTTGTAGATTTGTTGCTTGCTGGCAGTTTTGTTTGAAAGATGATCACACAATAGGTTATGTAATGGGAGAACTTGACTTGAGAAAACTGACTGGTTAACTTTTTTTGTTTCTTTCCATACTGGGTTTTTAAGGCCAGTCTTTTGGACCATTGATAGTTCTCAATGAGCTTTTCTTTTGTATATTTAATCGAACGCAAAGAGTAAAATGAGTATACCAGCTTGCAAGCTAACGTGTAGTATCAACCTATACATCTGTACATCCTATGAAAAGTTTTATAGTATGACTACGCAAACTGAGAGTAGTTATTTACGAGTATACAGGGCATTAGAAGGCCTTGATACAGCTGCAACTTTTTTTAGCTTTTAGCTTCATCTAAGCGTGACTTAGCACGATCAAGCGTAACTTCTCTGCGTTGGAACCCTTGCCACAGTTGTGTAGAACCAAGCTTTGCTATCTGTTTGTGCAATGCCTTCAAATTGACTAACGGAACTGTTGTTGGTCGTCCATGAGCACACTGCACACAGACTTGATGGGTTAATTGGATTAAAGATGAATCCTTGTGGTAAGATTTGATGTTTTTTTACTTACCTGGAAGCAAAGTGCGGTCTGCTTCAGTCCTTCAATGATTAAAGAGCATTCCGAGTGTAACAGAGAATCTCCGAACATAATTGCACCTTAGCAGTTAAAAAAAAAAAACAAAATTAGCAGAGTAATGATGTGCTGAATGGTAATCACTAACTTATCTTTGAACATATAAAAGAATTTTGGAGAGATGAGGAATATACCTCTACAGGCTTTGGAATTAAGGACTCGAAGAACAGATGGAGGAATTGTTGATGATCCGTCAGTTTCAGCAAGCTGGTTTGGCCAAAGTTGAGTAAGAATCTTAAAAGTAAGAAAAAGAAAAGATAAGCCATGTGTGTATATACGATTCTATGTATACCTGCTGAAGAAACTCCAATAGATCAACATCTGATAGATTTACACCCAGAATGCATGGGACCTACAAGTAGTGTAAAACAGAGTGATTTTTAAGTGACCCATATAGAATCCCACAGAGAAAATAGTCTTTTTTAACTGACAAAAGCAGCAAGTGAAATGATAGAGCTAGACTAGGTGCTTAACCGCAGTAAGTGTGATCGGGCTTGGTTTCCGTTGGATGATGCTCATGTTTCTGTAGAAAAGAAAAGAAAAAACCATCACTCATGGTGTGCAATCTAAAACACAACTGCATATGTTTGCCTCATAGATGATCAAGTATTGCCTATTGTTTAAAAAAAAAAAAAAAGTATTGCATATCGATGGGATTACTTCTTAAAGGACGTTGACCCTTCTACATTAATGTTGCAGATCCAACCCCAGTCTCTTATCTGCTCTGAATAACTCTGGAGTAACTGATAACCCATCTCTGGCAGTACCTTTTACGTCAACATAAACCATTAATGATGCATCATCAATAAACTGAGGCGGAGTAGACAAGCTGATCAAGTCCAGCAGATGATGTTATTTAATATCATGTTCAAACGTACCAACTCTTGGTCTGCACTTAAGTAGGTGATTGTCCTTGCTTCCCCAGCCAGGACCTAGCAGTTTCAATTGTTTTGTCAGTTGATAGAAGCACAATATTATCGAAACTAAGAAACACTAGAAAAGTAGTTCCATGAACTTGGGGTTCCAAGGTGCTCTTACCTTTTTACGCAGCTCTTCCAAACGAATTCTTTCATCAGCAGCATGCTGTAAGAAATGACACCCTCAGATCAACTTGTTGCAAGACAATTATTAAGAGCAATAGATTCCAAAACTTATGTTGTCTTTGTTTGAACATAATACTCAACCATATTCAGATAAAGTGTCTAGAATTTGAGATAAATGAGACCAAAGAAATATTATAGGATGAACCTGATCAACGATGGCAACTGTTCCACAAGCAACAATTGGGATATATTTTTTATCAATCTGTTGCAGAACCTTGGCGTCTTCAAGGGAGTGCCTGCTTATAGATTCAGGAACCAAGGACTCATCAGATCGTAGGTGCAAAAGTCCTGAAGATATATCAAGCACACTATCTTGATCATGAAGCTCATGTGATTCCTTGGCAACCTGCACAACAATGGAAAATATTATGGATACTCAGTTGTCTTCCATGAAAACGGAAAGTCAGTCTGTTCGGAAAAATCAAACCCTTTCAATTTGCGTAACCTTAGGGACCGATCGGTTATGGCGCCATTTCGTTGTGGATTTTAGTGAATCCAGATTTTTCTCGGAGCTGAAGTCTGTGAGATAGATAACATAGAAAAAGGAAACATCGTGAAGATTCCCACACACCAAACTTGTCAAGGAGACGTTTTGATTGACAACTACACCAATTTGGGTGAAATGACAAAGTATAATCAATAATGTCTATCCTTTCGTAGCAGTGTCTTGGAGATGATCAATCTATTAAAGAGACATACAGCTAATTTAAGAATAACAGTTACCTTCATCCTCATCTTGGGTCTCAGAGTGCACAGTCCTGCAACCAGCAGATGCTTTTAAGACTGAGGCAGAACTCAATCTTCTTCCGGTTTCTTGCATGTGGTCATACGACACATCATCAAGGATACTGCACTTAAGATGCATTTGAGATGCATTACAATGTTGTGTCAAACACTCCACGTCATCAGGTCCTGCAGAACGATATAAACCTCATTAATTATTTTTGTACATATTCCCAAACCTAAAACAACAGTATAACCACATCTGGAAAAAAAACAATAGTATGAACCTGATGGATCAGAATTCCTAGATTTTGTGTCTGATCTACAACTTAAGCTGATAAATCTCTTTTTCTCTTTATAGAATGGAGGCGCAGATCGGCTTCTTCTTGACCTCCTTTTACCAACATTATTCTGTGTGCCATCCCTGTAACTGAACTTGTCCTTCCTGATACTATATGCAATACTCACATCATCTGCATGCCCCCACAATGACTTGCAATTCTTTTCATCTGGCTGAGTGCAGTTCTGAATGTCTGTGAAAGAATCTGTGCCGATTTCCCGGCAATCCATTTGAGGTATGACCTCATGATCAAATTTGATGTTATTAGCTTCACTATAAACAAATCCAGGGTCCGGCATCTTTCCCAGTCTCAAACTCTGCTCAAGAATTTGACAACCTTTCTGATAATCAGACTCCCACTTGGTCGCAGAAGGAGGTGTGGAGAACATTGGAGACCACTCAGAACTCAAACAGAAACTACCAGCACCAGAGTTCCCCACATTGACAGAGGAAAGGTACTTTTTCCGGACAAATTTGTCTTCATAAGAACAAAATTCCGCAGTATCTACGGGGGTGATGTTAAAATCTTCTCCAATTTCAATACTTCCCCTACCTGAGGAACGTTGTGGAATAAACCAATCAGTATCCTGCCATGAACTCCCTAGGGAACAGTTAAGAGTCCTGGTCATTCCATATAATTCAAGAGTATCAGAAAAAACATCACAGTGATAACCACTTTTTGTGGTCTCTACGACATGAATCTGCGAATTACTTCGTTTGTTATCAAGTATCATAGGCATGACTGATTCAGACCCTTCACCATAAGATAGTTTAGGCTCATGAAGGGTAAGGCTTCCTCTTGAGGAACAACCACGCAAGAAATGCTTTCCAATGCAATTACTGACATCCAACTCATCTTTAAATTCTTCAGACTGAAAATCATGGTTAATATTGAGAGGTGTGCTATTCTGACATCTTGTTAGAAATTGTTTGCTGCACTTAGCGCCAGCAACCAATCTTGTTTCCAGGAGGTTAGTAACTTGTGGAAAGTCTTCATTCTTTTGCATTTCTAAGTCACATGACTGTAGAACAGAATCAGTCTGACGGTCAAATTCAGCTACAGTGGCTGGCTCTATGGGATTCTGAACTTTCATTTCAAATTCATATTGTGGAGACCATTCATCCTTTCCTTGAGACAAAAAATCACCATCTCTTTTAAAGCCAGTAGACGGAGACAAGAGAAAACTAGGAGGTGCCTGATCATTACTTCTCTTGAGCTTCTTTTTTGTAGGTTCCATAGCTTCTGGCCAATCTGCATCCAGAAAATGAAGCATTGATAATGGCTGCCTGGGAATATAGAAGGGACGAACAATAGACGCTGCCCAGTTCCAATTAAGAAGAAATAAAGTTATACAATGGTAACAGTGTGAAAATTTGTGTACCTTTTTGATGGCGAATCATGTCATCAATGAGGTCTTGTCTATCACCTTTTTTCAGTAGATCAGCTCCCCCATCAAAAACTTTTATGAAAAAAACGTAAGAAAAAACATTGAAAAATCCATAAATATTAGGGATGCTATCATAGCTTGAAGAAAGCATGGCATACCAAGACTTCTATCTTTCTTCCAGTTGGCTAGAGCGATTCTTTCTATGAAGGAAAGTACAGGTTTCCAATTCTGTCACAGATAAGAGATATTCGCAATCATTAAAAGTTTTAAAATCTAACTAAATTTAGATCCAAGAGAAACCTAATACCTTGAATTCAACGTGCGCCTTTGATGGTTCAAACGAGAATTCATAAAGATGGCGTGGACATGTTATGCACAAAATATAACCAGGATTGGACTGAAGTCTATTACGTCTTCCCATTTGTTGGCTATCTGAATTCTTCCAGTCATCCGCACACTCGAAACTAGCAGCCAAGTTGTTCAACAGCTTATGAATAGGACCTCTGCTTATGAATCTTGAATTGATATCTGTCGCTGTTAAGGCCATACAACTATATACAGAAACTACCTAACCTAAACCACAGAAGATAGTTGATGTATAGTCACACATAAAAAAATGCAGAAATATGGATACATATATACTGCAAGGCCTGCAAGGAAAATACCACAATATTACAGAAAGGTAAGGCTCAAAGTTAACAATCTGACAAAAAAGGGGTAATAATTTACCTTGAAACTATCTGCAGGACCAGATATAAACCCAGAGATATTCAGCATGCCATCTGTAGCATTTACTTTACAAAGAGAATTTAAAGCCTCGGGCCCTGCATCTCTTATCAGTAGTGAGAATGCTGAAGAAGAAGGATTGGTTTGAAAAAGCTCTTCATCGCTGAAACACAGAGACAATCAGAAGGCTAAATTCATAAGGATCTTTAACTGAAAGTAGGAACCCACCTTTCGATGTCAAGAACAATGAAGGAAACATTGGAGTGTACAAGGGCAGTCCGGAACACACACTTTTTGATAGATTCCAGCACTTTTTTGGGGCTTCCATTGCAAAAAGAAAAAGAAAAATCATTAAATTTAGACAAGGAGAAAATAAATATGGTCGTTCAGACAAGGTGAAGACAGGTTAATATGCAGATGTCCTAGTCCAGAAATGAACCTGGATTGCATATATTTTCGTCTCACTGGCTGATTGTAGAACAGATCTCGGACAGTTACTGCATCAAAGGTCAAGATCAGAAGTTAATCATGCCCTCTCCAATGTAAACCAAAAACTGAGAAGACGCATTTCTTCATTGTAAAGCACAAATATTTTTTGAAGTATACTTAAGGCTTCACTTTCACTATTTGATAAGCATGATAGAAAAAGCAAAGAAGACAAAAGACACATTACCAGTCGTGCCAGATTCTTTTCTATCATCATCAATTCCTAGATGTAGACACTTGGATCCCTGAAAAGCGTTGTCGAAAGTTTAAAACCATAACCAACGCCACACAGACTATGTAGGAGTATTAAATCAAAGTCATCCCATACCTTCATAACCTTTCGATAACCATTAGGCCTCCCAATAGCTTTTGTCGTGATTTCCAGTAACGAGATATCTGATATTGAAGCTAAGGCCTCTCCCCGGAAGCCAAAACTTTCACTGGCTGGCTCCACATTAGTGAAATCTTGAAACTTTGAGGTAGCTGTTTCCACACATTACCCATGATAAGTTTCTTAATCAACAACGTACAGCTTGTGCTATAACAAGATCAGTTGAAATAAGAAACAAAAAAAAGAAGGAAAGTTTGTAGCGAGAGAACAAAAACATAGCCAAAACTAACCATATCTTTCTCCCAACAAAACCAAATCATCTCTGGAAACGCCTGATCCTGAAATGAAAATCAGTGAATATTTCCAAATTAGGATTTAATCATTTGCACAAAAGGTAAAAGTAATCATTGTGAAGCTATACTCACCATCATCCACAACTTTCACAGAGCATGAAACAACACCCACGAAGATAGACACCTGAAAACAGAGATATCAATCAGCAGAATTCCAAACATGTTAAGAAACAGAAGAAATCGACAGAAGGGGGGGGGGGATTTGATTCTGTAAACCTTGGTCGCACCAGCATCGAGACTGTTGAAGACGAGTTCCTCCACAACCCTAGACATGTCAAACATGATAATTCCGGAGCGCATGGAGTGACGAACGCCTTCAGGCAAGGGCTTGATCGTCTTCATCTCCGAAATTTCCGACTGAAACACCGAGTAACAAAGCCCTAAACCCAAAATTTCAGTTCTCGCGGTTCAATTATTGGGGATTACGAGGTTTTTTATCGCCATTAGACATGAAATTGAAGAAAATGCATCGCCTCTCGCACCATCGTCTCACTCGCTCTTTAACGGGAAAGGTTTCATCAACTGTGGAACTGGAGGGAAAATGAGAAATTGGGGGTTAGGGTTTTATAAAACGCTGTTTTATTTTAAGTTTGTGTATATTGTATAATGTTTTTTTTTTTGGCCCCATTACAGAAAAGTCCTAATCACGAGAATAAAATATCTGTAATCGGTATCCAAAAAAAATAATTCCCTATCATTTTAGCTATTATGACTTTATGAGTAAGAATAGTATTATTTTTATATATAATTTCCTTGAAGTGAATTCGGAAATAGTTAATTAAATTGTATTTAAACGAATGATAATGTTAATAGAGAATTCAACGGTGTTGGTATCTTTTCTCTACAGTGTTGATGATATTTTTTCTGGTCAGACAGTGATGATAATTATGATGAAATAGTTTCATAAGTTTTATTTTATTTTTATTTTTTGTCGTCAACATAAGTTTCTTTGTTTAAAATGATTTCATTAACTTTTTTTTGGGGTCTATTGAGAATGAAATGGCACGACAAGTGGATGGTAAAGTTGACTATCTCCGGCCAAACAAATTAATTGTCACAATAGTCGGGATTAATGACATTAATCTATCAGTTTACTTTTCTTACCGATTTCGTATTCTCGAAAATAAAATCTTGGATTGACCACGTTGCTTTGATATATCCATCCACTATAAACTCTAAATCACGTCAATTATATGGTAGTTCCGTTTTTATAGCGATTGTGAGATCTATCATTCTGATTTTTTTATCACATAAATGTCGACTCGTGAAACAATCTAACATTTTTCAGAACAAAATTATAGGTCACAATTTTAAAAGTTGAATGTATTTTGTGTGATTAATTAATACTTCCTTCAATAAAAGAGATGTAAGAAAACTGAAATTAAACTCCGACGCAAAAAAAAAAGAAAAGAAGAAGTACACCGTGAAGAAAGAAGGGGAATACTTCTATGACGGCCGTTATTATAGTTAGACGGAGGAATGTAATAATAACGGAAAGCATCACCAGCTGGTGAATTTTCTGGGGTTGTTTTATTGTCATGCAATTGGAAGAGAGATCACTGTAAAATAAAAACAATATTAAAATTATGTAATCATTAAAATTAAAAATAAAAAAAAATAAAAAAAGAGAGACGAAGGAGATTTGTAGGGTTTACATATAAAAATGAAAATGGAACAAAATTCTCTTGTCTTCTTCATCCTCCTTCTTTCTCTCTGCAAACCCTAATTTTCTTTCTCCTAAGTCTCTCATCTTCCTTTCTCTCTATCCCTCTCTTTCCTTTCCAGAGAAACTGATTTGATTAGGTAACTTCAAAACTAAGCCAATTCAAGAAACGCCGAGGTAAAATCAAATTGCTTGTTCGTCATCATCACCATCCGGCACTCTGTTTTTTTTTCTTTTTCGATTTATGATTCATGTTGCTTCAATGCTGCGTTATTCCGTTTTCATCGATCACCTTATGATCGACTAATTCACCTGTTCATTTCAATTTTTTTTTTGCTTTTATTCTTAAATTTTGAGAATTTGAATGATTTTTGAAATTGAGTTTGAAGATGCATATTTCAGGATTGATTTATGTACACGATTGATTGCATAAAGTATCGATCTTCAAGGAAACAAAATTGGTTTTTGTAATCTGGATCAGCCAATGATTCAGCTCGTGATTTGTTTTCCTAGCTGATCTCATCCATAATTCGAATATCGGATCCGTTTAATCCGAAATTAGTAATCCTAATTTCGTATTCTTGTTTCTCCGATTTGGGTTTTTTTAGCTAAATCATTCAAATGGAGACGAATCAGTGTGACATGAATCAGCTCGATTCCGATTCACATCTCCCTCCTCGAAAACGATTACTAGCTGGATTCAAGAAACTAAACTCCAACGGCAATGGATCTTCTCCTTCAGATTTCGCTTCTTCTTCCTCAACTTCAAACTCAAACGGATCCTCCGATGTCCCTACCAAGTTAGACAACTTATTAGCTTCCCGTTTCAACAATGGCCAGAATCAGTCACCTGAAGAGCTTGTGGAGGCAGCTAGATCCGCTGCTGCTTTAGCGGTTAAAGCTGCAAGGGCGGCGAGGGCAATGGCCAACGAGAAAGCCTTGATTTCGGCAAAGGCGATTGCTGCGGCTAAGAGGGCATTGGAATTGGTTGATTCTTTCCCTGAAGAAGCAATTGCTGATTGCAAGGAAAGGTCTCCTAAGAAGAATAAGCAGAAGAAACATGTCCCGGTCGAGCTCTTGTATTCTAAGGGACAGCTGAGAGACGAGGAAGAGGATTTAGCGCGTAGGTTGCATCGAGCTATAGACCATAAGTACCCTAGAGTCTTGAGAACTTGCTCGGGTTTCGAGGAGAATGGTCAGAGAAACAAGAAGCAGAAGCAGAACAAGAACATAGTTGAATATGGGGGGAGTAGTATAGTGACTGGTTCTATGAATGACATTGCTGGAGTCATGGATTCAGACAGCTCTTATGAAGAATTAGAAAGAGCTAGATCAAACAAGAATGAAGTGGATTCGACATTGATGATGGAGAAAGCAGGGGAAGAAAGTAACTCATTGGGGAAAAGAAGAGGAAGAGTGAAGCTAAAGAAGCTTCCTTTGAGCATTTGTAACTCTAAAAATCAAGAAAACGGAACTTCGTCCGCGTCTCCATTACCGGTGGCTCAGCCGCTCGACGACGGTGTGATCTCGGTTATTCCGGGATCGTCATCGTGGAAATGCCAGGACCTAAAGGCTCCAGAATGTGCGAAGCAGAACAAAGCCGTACGGTCATTGTGACTATTGTCTACAGAAAGAAAAAAATGACTCTTTTGTTTCAAGACTTGGTCAGCATTGCCATTTTCAGTAGAAGAATCACATTGTTGTTTCCTTTTTTGGATGTGTTTGAATTTATGTTATAGTATTGGAAATAATATATATACATATACATTATATGGTTTTATTTTATTTGCAAGTAGCTAAGGTTTGTTACGTTGGATTTATAGGTGAGGAAAAAAATGGAATAAAGTGGTGTACTATTTTGTTGAATGTGATGCTTCCCTTGATAAAAAAAAAAATCCTCTGTGCTACGAAACAATTAGTTTTGAAAAAAAAGTAGATTACAAAGAATTTTTTTTTTTTTGTGGATTCAACGATTGGATACAGAGTGTCACGCGTAGATCCACGTGGTGATATGGAACGTGTGACACAGAAGGACGCAAATCTCTGAAGACAAAAAGCTCAGTCATGCACGTCACATGTGGTCTGAAAGTTAAAACCATCTGGCCATATCGCTTTTTAAATTACTACCTAACTATTACTAGAAAATTTTGTATCAGTTTATATGATATTAATATGTCAGTTTCGCCATTTAGAGTATTTTTGTTTCTAATAAGTAATTGTTTTTGGAAGTGAGAAAAAGCAGGTGATAAAGGATGGCTATTTGTTCTATACAGTACGTAAATTTATTACTTCAATTAAAACATTGACAATGACATGTGGGAACTTTTATGTTGTTTTGACCAAATTTACATTTGATAGTCAAAAAATCAAAAGTAACTGCACTACATGACGCCGACAGAAACAACTAATACTTGCAAAAAAATAATTAATGGATTTAACCGACAGCAAACAATAATTCAGTTGTCTAACAACAACCTAAAAAAACAAAAAACAGATGCAACATCATTGTTAGTCAGTTCATTGATTCACTACATCAAAATTCGTTTATAAGCAACAAATGAAATCGACAGTTAATCAATAATCATAGCTCCTCCAAGAAAAAGAAAAACAAAGAACAAATTAAACCGATAAAGAAAATCATTTTAAGAAGATGATAGTTATTCCAAAATAAAACGAACAAAGGAGTAAAAAAAAACAAAGAAGAAGAAGAAGTTTCTTTCACTCTTTGATCTGCAAGTTGCTCATTTGGGCTTCTACATGATCTGCATTGTTCTCTGTACTTACATTCATCCATGGATGTTCCAAGCACTGTTGAGCAGTTGGTCGTTTCTCTGGCGCAAACTCCAGAATCGGAGTCAGAAACTCGGCAAACTCCTTTGCTTCTGCTTCTGGAAGCTTATATTTATCGATCAGTAAGCGATCGAGTGGCCAATATTTTAACCGCCAGATTCTCTTTAAATCCCCGTGTCTGTCAAAATAGTCCTTCGATTTCGCTCCTCCAATCGCAATCTGCTCAATCAAGCATATCAAGAGAGACTATAAACCGAGCAAACAGAGCAGAAAAGCAAAAACACTATACCTTTCGAGGCATCTTTCCTAGGAGTTCCATCATAAGAGCAAGGTGGTCCTATATCCCAAAACCAGATAACAGAAACGTATCGAAAATCCGAAATAATAAGAAGAACAAGAAGAATTAAGTTCTTGAGGTTAAATTAGATCTTACCTCGTCTTCTCCATAACCATTTCCCTCTTTCGGAGCAAACAGCATATCTCCTGTGACAAGCTCGAAAGCTGTACAACCAAAAGACCACATATCAACAGAGAAAGAGTATCCCGACTTTAGTATTACTTCAGGAGCTCGATACTGTCTCGTTTGTATCTCTTCTGCAAACTGTTTATCAGCCCAACAAGCGTTTCCAAAGTCAACCACTTTGCATCTCATATCAATCCCATCAAGACTTCTTTCAGTCTTGGATGATGTGTCTTCACCGATAGTACCCACCATTGAAACTCTTCTTTCTGATATTTTAGCAACCGCTCTTTTCGCTCTCCTCTTTAGCTTCTTCTCAATCAGATTCATTGTGGATCCACCACCATTTGCGTTTCCCTCAGGCTTTTCTAGTACTGGGGTTAGTCCGGATCTAATGGGATCTTTGGCAGGGTCAATGGTGGAACACAGAAGAATGTTTTCAGGTTTTAAGTCGGAGTGAATCATACCGAGCTCACGGTGCAAATAATCTAAGCCAGTCAGTATACATCTACAAATCTCCCGGACTTTATTCAGTTTCAGACCTTTGTAATGGTTGTATCTGATTAAACGGAGCAAGCTATCACCAAGAAACTCAAGCACCATGCATAAATGCTGCCCGTTTGGACCGGTATGCTTGAAATGGTCAATAAGACGAACAATACATTTGGTATTGGCGAGATCTCCATCAGCAGCAGCTGAAAGAAATTCGATTTCGTGAAGTGCAGCTTGAGCAAATTGTTGTGCGCTCTTCTGAATCTTCAAAGCAACATAACTCTACAAAAAGAGACATAAGCACAGACAAAGCAACCCATTATTAGGATAGACTTTTACATCACAATGATGATTAAAGATTCTAGAACCATTTAATACGCATTCCTGTTGAACAAACAAATCTGGTAATCTGGTTAACTTTAGAGTAGTACAGTGCCAAATCTAAGGTTATGATCCACAGTTTCAAAAACCAGAATCATCATCAAGCAAGGATCTTTCACCAAAATCTATAGGACTTAAGTTACAGATGTATATAAAGGATGAGTCTTTTGCTTTCAACAGTGTACATAGCATCTGAATCGATCTCGATTTGACACAGATATAAAAAGAGATCAGAGCCCAGATGAAAATGAAACCAATGAATACAGGGTTGATGTTCCCAATTTGTAGAAATTAAAAAATAACGCATTAGGATCAAAAGCAATAAAAGGAAGAGAGATGCGTACAGAGGTGCTAGTATCATAGGCAAGCCAGACGGTGGAGAATTGACCCCAACCAAGTTTTCTCTGGGCGATGTAACGACCACCGGAAAAAGGATCGCCGATCCTGACAGCGTGATAACCACCTTTCCGGTAAGCATCGAAACCTTCTTCTTCTCCTTCTGATCCGGATGAAGATGAACACGACATATCTCTCTCTTTAGATGTGTCTGAATACCAAAGCGTCGATTTTGATCGTCAAAATTGGATCTTTGCAAGGACCGAGACAAGAGCTTCCCTTTCTTAGAACAGAGAGAGAGAGAGACAAAGAGATGAATGGCACTCAGATTGCGTGTGGCCCTGAAACATAAGACCCTCTCCACTTTTTGCTCTTTTCTGTGTTTTTTTTAATCAATGAGGTTGCTTCAGATTTTCCCGATTTAAACTTTTGTCTAATTCTCTATTTTGCCCTTTCAGGGGAGGAGAGTTGTTGAGCCATTGCTCCGGTCAGGTGTCGTCTTTTAAGGGCCAAGTCAATGTCTTTCTTGACCACTACATTCGGTGGTACCAAAATTCAAAACTTCCGTAGACAGCAAAATTAGATCATCAGGTCACAGAGGCAGCTTAGTCGAGCTGGGCATTTCATCGAGCAGTTGGTAGTCAAAAGATCCGGTCACATACGTCACTATCACAGGTCGATCAATGAATCAAAAGTGAAAAACTTTTGTTTCTCTAAACATTCAACTACAAAGCTGTAACACTCTTAACACATATTGCAGCAAAAGATTCAATAAACGCAAGTAAAAAATTCCAAGTTATTTTCATTGAGATTGATGTTTCTTAAAGATGTCACTTGAGTCTGACATTTCAGAATTCAGACCACCCAATTGGTCCTTTAAATCACTGAACTTTGAAAACACAATTCTCTGGAAAATCTGACTTAACAGAGAAAAAACATCAAAAGAAGCATTCACGATCAAAAACTTCCTCCGTGAGATCAAAATCTTATCTGTGACTTAAAGGAACGAACTTTATATGACTTTGCTTGAATTAAACTAACGATCCAAATTTTAAAGCCACAATCTCACATGCTTTCCCAAGTTCTTCAAATGATCAAACTTGAACAAGCTAAATCTCGATTTAGCCACAAATTCAATCTGTACTTAGTTTCTCAATTACTGATAGAAAAGCTTTAGAGCTCAATTTATCCATTGAAACAAACAAAAGAATGGAGTAAACAAAACTAACAAAGAACAATCTCTGAAATTCATATTTACCAGAGCACATTGATTCCACTCTCACTGCTAATGCAAATTTTATCAAAATAGAAAAACCCTAATCACTCCAAATCCTTAACGATCTTGATACCCATGGAATTAGCAGTACCAATGATAGATTTGCAGATCGACTCCAATGGCATATACTGACAAAACGGATCCGTCTGCTTCACCTTCGCGATCTCGTACACGTGTCTAACCGAAAGCGTCGTCACCGTCAAATGACCCGGACGTGTGCTTCCTTTATCCACTCCAGCTGCTTTCTTGATGTACCACGACACAGACGGAGACTTAACGGTGAATTCGAAAGAATTGTCCTTGAACGCCGTTATTGTCACGGCCATCGGAGAGTCTGGTTTGTACTTTTGAGTCCGAGCGTTAAAGTCCTTGCAGAAAGCCAGTAGATTAAGCCTGTACTGACCTAGAGCCGGACCCACCGGCGGTGCTGGCCGTGCAGCTCCCGCCGGAATTGTCAGCCTTATTGTCGCCGCCACCGGTCGCCGTATCAGGATCTCCTTCGCAGCTGCCATTGTTGTGATAGTGAAGAGCTTCACAAGGGTTTTCTACAAGGAGTAGATGTTGGGCCTTATCTTTAATTTGGGCCTTGATTTAAGCCCAATAGAACCGAGTTTAATATCAACCTTTTGGTGGTGGCATAATCATTATGGGACGGTGGCCGAATAAGCAATAGTTAGTTCTATGAATTAACAAGAGTAAGTGACTAAACTATCAACTATATAAATATAAAATATATAAGACCCATTTTATACGGTCATATTTGACATACTGTTGAAACGTGTCGTTTGAGTTTGTTACCTATTTTGTTTAGTAAAATAAAGATTCTTTAAAAGAATTGTAAATTTTTTTTTGGATAATAATATATTATTTATATGAGTTGGCTGGTATCAAGCCTAGAATGAAATGATTTTACCACCCATAGTTCTATTCTATGACTATCTTATTATAACGGCGTAGCGGCTGAGTGGATCGTTATATGACGTCATGTTCAAATAGTTTGAAATTAAATGTTTCAAAAACCTAAAAGTCAACACAAGTTTGCGCACCGACATGATAAGATGATGATATTTTTGGTCTTGCGTTATAAACATGGACGGACACAAACAGTACACGTAATAGACATGACTTTGACTCGCTATATATATATATATTGCTCTACAACATATTCAACTCAAGTCTCTAAAACTGTTTGTACGTATGGGGCTTTTAGATTTTGTCAACCTTCGTTACTTTCGACGAAGTCCAAAAACTCCATTTCTCTATCACTTTTATATAGTGGGTTATTGATATATATGAATAAGTTATATATCTGGTTAGCTGGAATCGCATGGACTACAATCATATCGTATGTCAAAAATATAAACTTACTTTTGTAGATGGTGGATGTACTTGGTCGTAGACCTAAAGATAGAGAGGCTTTTGAACATAACATAACATGTGATAATCCTTGAAATATACTAGCAATTATTTTTTCCAGTTTTGGTATACATCCACTTTCAAAATGCACATGTCAAAAAACTCATATCACCTTTGTTACGTTATATATATGATAGTTTCGTTTTACTTGAGTTTTTGCGTAGATTTTTAATGTACTGATAGTATGTTACCATTTGTATTCCATAGTGTTTTTCTATTAACTGAAAATTTTAATTAAATATAAAATAATATTTTGTAAGGAAAACAATGTTTTAATAAGCAGATTTGTAGTAAACATAAGTTATACAGTAAAGTTTCTATAAATTAACAATATTGCGATTAATATATTGTATTAATTTATAATATTTATTAATTTATACAAGTGATATTTAGATTAAAATTTCAATTTGAAATTGAAGAAAATTATTAATTTATCAAAATATTAATATTAATTTATAGAGATTTAACTGTATATTAAATCGAAACATGGAGAATATATAAAGCAAAAACCTCTGGGTCGGCTTTTATCCAAAACTATGGATGCTTCCAAACTCCACTATTGTTGTTTTTCCTTTTTACATGTCATAATTAAAGCTTCCAGTCTCCATTCATTATTGCTGGTTTTCTTCTTCTTCTTTTTTCCGGTGTGATATAACGTCTTTTGTTTTCATTATTGGTTTATTAACTCGGTTTGCGTTTTTTGGGTACACAATTAACTCGGTTTGCTTTTTGCTTATTTTTTTGGGTGTTAAAGAACTCGGATTGCTTTTCACCTTTATGATTCCATGTACGTCGTTAAGACTCACATCAGTGCTACGTATTCACACAGAAAATTTTCCTTTCCCATTGTAATTTTATATTTCAAAGTTGTTTATTCGTGCAAATTTTTTTCTTGGGAAACTAGTTATTATTCTCTAAGGTTCCAACTTTTTCTCTCTTTCTAGCCTTAGTATGATATTTCGTTTTTAAAACGAACTTTATTTGGATCATTGGCTTGATATTTTAAAAAATGTATTGAATCGGTTGTTAATTTAAAACAAAATAGACTGAAAAGAGATTTGTAATTAGTATGGCCAGAGTCTAGAAACACCAAAACTTTATGCACACGTGGACGATGTTACCTGCCGTTAATACTATAATGTAAATATTACCCAACTTTGACGACACGTAGATCCATTCCAAAGATTCTGAAAATTGATACTTATCAAGATCCCACCTACACCTAGACAAATCTAAACTAAAAATAAAATATATTTAGGTCGTTTCTTTAATTCGGATTTAAACAGAATACCAAATACTAGTTTTCTAGGAGGGTGGAAATCGAATTCCTTTGATGCCAACATTCTAATTTTCACAGATAAATATTCAAGAATTGAGGATATATATCTAAATAAAACCAGATAATATTGCAAGAACTTCGAAATTCATTAGAATCCAAACTTCACCGCCACTTGTCAACAAAACTATTTTCTCTCAAACTTTTGCCCTTTTTGTTTTGATGGGAATCCTTCTCGATGCCAAAAAAAAATTCTAAAAATGAAAATGAAGAGATATATGAATAAAAGAGTCTAATCAAAGTAGGTTTAGGTAAGAAAGTAATTTATACTTATAATCTTTTGATAATGAGTTCGTCAAAACAGAACCTAAAAAGAGTGCCCACACCTACCCATCTTTTTCTATGCTTTGCTTTCTAATAATATACGCCGATTTTTCTTCTTATTGTAATTAATAGTTGTGATATTTGTATACGATTACGATATTTCCAAATCTATTATCTAAATGGATTTTATGGGATTCACAATTTTAAAATAGAACAACATATATATGTTGACGCATGTTTCCAAGATCTCCGATACGGCTAATATATAATTTAATCATATTTCATAACAATACTAGTTTAGAATCTTTAGATTTTTTTTTTTTTTAAACGGGGTAGATCTTAGATTAATATAGGGGCGAAACTCTGATTAGTTTTCAAAATATGTGAAAAATATTCTGATTAATTTACAAAAATTCTAATTAGAAATTTACAGATGAAACAGACCAAAACTTTGAAAAACCAAAGTACGTATTAAGAGGTTTGTACTTTTTAATTTTTGACCATTCAAATAAACTTTAGTTTCTGAAACATCAAGATTTCTACTATAGAGAAAAATCAAGTTCTTAAAAACATCAAACTTGAATTTCAAAAACAAAATTCAACCTTTCACTTTAATTAAAGATTCAAATATGTTTGTCTTTATGGATACTTCAATCTCATTTTTATATTTTCGTAAAGTTGCAAAACTACGTTTTCTTATTCATACAACTTTTGCAGCCTATATGTCATGGATATTATTATTTTAATTTAATCTATTAATCTGCAATTGGACATATCTCTTATATATAAGTATAGATGTGTATGTGTGTGTCTCTATTATAAACTTGGATCAGATTCTTCTTCTTCTCTAAACAACAACAACAATTTTTTCTCCTTTCTTTCTTCATTCTTCACAACTTTCACATTTCCTCTTTCTCTGCAAATACAAAAATGACTCGCTCCTCTAGATTCCTCGGAACGGCGGCGCCACCACCACCACCGGAAGAAATCCTCGCCGCCGAAACCGATATGGTTGTGATTCTCTCAGCTCTTCTCTGCGCTCTCATATGCGTAGCCGGCTTAGCAGTCGTAGTTCGATGCGCTTGGCTTCGCCGTCTCACCGGCGTTAATTCCTCCGCCACCAGAGAATCTCCACCGCCGAACAAAGGCCTCAAGAAAAAAGCACTTCAATCTCTCCCTAAATCAACCTACACAGCCTCCGTTGCTTCTCCAGACGATTCACCGAGCTCGTCCTCCGGAGACGGAGATTCCACCACCGAGTGTGCAATATGCTTAACGGAGTTTTCCGACGGCGAAGAAATTAGAATCTTGCCGCTATGTAACCACGCCTTCCACGTGGCGTGTATTGATAAATGGTTGACTTCTAGGTCTTCTTGTCCTTCTTGTCGTCGGATTTTGGTTCCGATGAAGTGTGATCGGTGTGGCCACCGTGCTTCCACGGCGGAGACTCAGATCAAAGATCAGCCTCCTCATCAACATCCTTCACAGTTCACTTCTGCCATTATTCCTACTTTTCTTCCTTGAAAAGTTCACTTTCTTTTTTTTAAAACTTTATTTCTTTTTATAATTTGCAAAAATTATCGGCATGATTAAACAAAAGTAAAGTACTCTATTAATTAATTAATTAATTAGGAATTAGGGATCTGTTGGTTACTTCGATCTTTCTTCCTGTGTAAGACTGTAATCCACTCTTCTACATTAATCGGATGGAAATTTCGGAGTTCGTGATATGATCATTTCTTTTCCCAATTAACATTTTTAAAGCAGTATGATTTATTTTTACAAAATCTAAGAGATGATTTTTATTGATTGGACAACCTGAACACTCAGAAAAATAGTCGGTCATGTGAATCCGTTCAGGAGCAAAATCCCAAAAAAAAAAACTAAAATTTTAAAATATTCGAAATGGAAAGTATTAAAATTTCCTTGTTATGTTTTGAAAATATCTTGTGATCAATTGGGAGTTTATGTATTTTCCGACCGTCTATATTTTATAAAATAACTTTTTGTTAGCGATTTTTATCTCTTTATTATAAAAGGTAAAGAAAGTACAAATCGGAAATTTTAACACAAAATAAAGAAAGTACATATAGAAAACTGACAATTATATTTATTTTTTCTGAATATGACATTGTTTCAAATCGGTACAATTTTTTTTTTTTGAAAAACTAACAATTTTTTTGTGTGATGATTTAGCCAAATGGGTACACTCTTAAGTCCAAATCGTATAAAAATTTGGCGAATTTTTTGTGTGTTTAGTGATTGTAATATTTAACTAGTAGTTAGTAGTTACAGTGATGTTGTTTATTATACGCAAAGTTGCAAACTAAGTAAAAAAAATGTAAAAAAATGTGTGAGTGTGTTTAAACTAAAGTCTCCATTATTTTTAGTCATAAGTCAAACAAAACAAGTATGGTCTCATCTTCCTTTACCCGCAATTAAGGATGACTCAGTCTCATTTCCATCCAACATTATCCAATGATAAATGCATGATTAATTAGGCGTTGCTTCGTGCATCCTTTTAAATATCTTTAGATAAATAAAGAAAATTTGTGACATGATCTATAAATTAGTCATATCAAAAACTAGTTGTAGTATATAGCGTAATGATCAAAAGGGTTTATATTCTTAAAACTTTGTATGGAAAATATAGGTCAATTGTTTGGATATTGATCAACCGTTTTAAAACATCATCTATCAAATAAATTAATCAACCATTGATAATAACAAGACGACAGTATAAACATATCTATACCGTAGAAAAAGTATATAACAAACATATAAATCACCCACATGAAATATAAGTCACGGATGTATTTTATTTTTTTATAACCGTGCTTTATTGTTTCTCATATGGAAAATAAACTATTTTATCAAATCCTACAGAAATTGTATATAGTTCATTTTCTTTACAATAGTCTATTCAACAAAATATCGTAGGAATACTCCCACGGAAAACAAATATACATACATTAAAAGAACCAAACAAACAAAAATAAATTTGATGAAAACGAACTTTGTTAGGTCTCTTTCATCATTATAGCAATTCAATTATTATTTTTCTTATATTTATATTTATGGAATCACGTATTTATTATTGGCAGATTTGAAGAAATATTAGGCTATTTGTAATGCAAGTTGATGAGGATAAACTTATGAAACAAACATTTATGGATTTTTAAAAATATCTCAAAAATATCTAAAAGTACTCCATATTAAACAAAACAAACACAAATTCGATGAAAATGAATTTTGTTAGGCCCCTTTTCACCATTATAGTAATTCAATTATTTTGGTTTAAATTTACACATTTATCTTTCGGATAAAATGGTTATTTTGTCTAAATCTAACTAAGAAACTTATATATATCGACATTTGACAAATTAAAAATAAATTCATCCAATATTTGTCTTGCTTAAAATTGCAACTTCTGGTTTACACTATCGAATGCTACTAGACTTTTTATATACAACTTTTTATTAGTATTTAGGAATAAAATGAAAGTGAATAAAGGGGGAAAGGTAGAGAAAGAGGAATATTGAAAGCGAAACGATAAACGTACCACCCAACTTAGAGACACTAAAAACGCATGACAAGCCCCAAGTTTCATCCACCTTTCAGTTTCACTTAATGGAATCTTATGCCTTATCTCTTTCCTCTCATTTTCTCCTTATGTTTTTTATATTACACCCATGCGGCAATAAAGCCTACTAAATTTTCGGGCAAAACTTTTCGTCTTTTTAGCCTCACTTTTTATTTTATTTTTCTTAAAATAGCCCAAAGATTATCCAACTTTTTTCTTGTTTAAGACCCAACGTATTCAAATTCTTCGATGAACATCTTCAAATACCATAGACGAGTCTATTAGAATACATCTATTGATATATAGTTTGATGCATTCACTTGGTTACTGTTGAATTTATTTTAAGTTTTGAAATTATTGCACGCTTAGATTCATGAAAGAAAATTTTCTAAAATAGCACCAAATAAAGTTTTTGTTTCATAAATAGCACACATTTTTACTTAGTACAGAAATAGTTTTTTTTATAAAAGACAAAAATTTAAATTTTTTGTTTGGATTAAATATTTTAGAATTTAGGGTATTGGTTGTTTGAGGTGAAATGTATGATTTAGGGTTTAAACCTTAGAATTTAGGATTTTAAAACCCTAAATTCTAAACCATAAAAATATGAGGTTAGGAGATTTTATGCTATATAAAGAAATTAATCTTTAATAAAAATATTATTTTTGTCATAAATGAAAATTTGTGTTATTTGTAGAACAAAAACTTCATTTAGTGTTATTTTTAAGAATTATTCTTCATGGAATCTGTTTTACAAAAGTTTTACACCCATTGCAAAAAAAATTTTAATCTAAATTAGGAAGTTACTGAAATAAATAAAAGTGGGAGGTTATAACGAGCAAAAAAAAAACAAATGAGAGAACACCGAAAAGTTGATAAGACAAGCTTTCCTTTGAATTTATTAGCTTCAAACTCAAGTAGTCAGTCACTCGGCTTTTTTTCTAAAACCTATTATTTAGTTTTTTTTGGAGTATAATGTGTCAATTGTAAAGTGAAAATTTGCTTTTCTAGAATATTTTCTTCTTAATGATGATAATTTCAGGAATATATAAATCTAATCAAATAATAAATTAAGGAGAATAAAATAAAGTTATATAGAGAGGGTGGTCCGAGTTTTAATTAGTTTATTTTGTTAATTTTAATTATACCATTATATATGTATATATCATTTCAGTATAGGCACTTTCCTCCTAACTATCTTTTGCCCTCATAGTCAATAAAGTGAGATTCACTCATTCATCTCTCAAATGACTTTATCTTCCCCAATCCTTTTTTTTCTACTTCTTTTCAATGTTCACATTATATATGTCCCTTTTAGGTTACTGCCACTTTTTACCAGCCTCATCGTACTGTACCCAACAAATATAACTTAAAAAAAAAAAAAAAAAATTTCACTCTATAACATCATCTGCTTTCATAAAAGCTAAAATCAAGTTTGGAGTATGTTCATAATGAAGTAAAAAAATGAACCGAAACTGGATTCAGACGATTTGTATGATGTTGATATATATTTATAAAAGGCAAAATTATAAAATAGAGTGAGAAAAAATTGTGATGTACATGTGGCTTACTAAGATCACGTTTAATACTGGGTTCCAACAAAAATGATTTCAGACATATATATATACACACGCTCGTGTAAGCATATTAAACTCAAGACTGATCTTAATCCATTTATCCTAAAAATCAACGATCTACTTTAAAGAGATTTTTTCGAAAACTAAAAAAAAAAACACGTTAAATCTATCATATAAAGTTACATACTAGCCCAGTTACAAGAGTTATTTTTGATTCTTATGTTAGATATTTTTCTTCCGGCATTGTTTTCGGATCCACAGATCCCTTCATAATGTAAGCTAGATCCAGCCCACTAAAGGCTCTGTATGGGCCGGATGTTTTATTTTTCACATCCACTGAAAAAAGTTTCTAATTAAATTTGGTTCATTCATTGGTTCACATGTGAAGTCACATGTATGTATACATGCTATGATATTGATACCACACATAAAAGAAAGACCATGTCTCGTGATGATTACACATCGACAAAACAAAACCAAAAAGGAAGTTGCATCATCACAAGGGAGTATTAATTAACCAATTTACTCTCTAGACAAAACCACGTTCATAGCCAACTCACTGCATGTCTCTCCTCTTAACATCATTAACCATCACATCACATCTCTATCCATATACACATATGCTTTTAGGTGTGAGTGTCTTAAAGCTTCATTCAACCCGAAGAAAAAAAACCAGAGACGATAAGCAACATAAAAAGTGGTAGGAACTATTATAAAAAAACTTCAATCTACAAGCGACATGGTTCGGTTCAGTTTTGGGATGGGCTCTTACGGTTCGAAAAGCAAGAAAGGATATGTGGAGAGACATGAATGAAACAATGTTGTGCACAATGATACATGTGAATAGTAAAGAAACAAACAAACAAAGAATGAATAGTGAAACATCTACAGTGTTTGGAGTTGCAATGCAAATCAATGATTCTCTCTCTCTCTCTTTGCAGTGTCGTGTGAAGATAGCTGGATTTGTCTGTAACTTGTGCTGTCAACAGCATTAACAGAATTACCTGTAAAAAGGGAGGGAAAAACGAAACATGTGTTTTTAGTTATTTTGTATAATACACATTATGAATCTTTCTTTTTGAGTTACGGAATTTAAGGAAAGTGTTACCTGATTAAGGGGTCAGAGACATTATCAAGCAGTTTTAGACAATCTCCATGCTACTCTGTTTTCTTTTGTTGGACTTGGAGAAGAAGCACATCTGGACCCAGCTCTTCTTCGGCTTAACCATTAGCGATTTCGCGTTTCTCGTCTCCACAAGATCATTCATGCATTGAACAACGGCCTGTAAATATGAATCATCCATGAGTCAGTACCATTGAACCACAAATCTAGAATCTAGAGACAAGGAGAGAGAGATAGAGAACCTGAGGGCCCTTTTCGGCTATTTCCCGAGGAGGAACTTGTAGTGGATTCTCCTGAGCACGTAAAACACGCAACTTTGTAAGCATTCTGAAAGAGTCTGGAAGCACACGGATTTGGTTATTGCTTATATCAAGCTCTTCAAGATTCTCAAGGTTGCCTATTGATCTCGGGAGCGATATCATGTCAGCAAAATTGTTTCCAATATTCAGCTTCACAAGTGTAGTAGCAAAACATAAGCTCTCTGGCACTGACTCGAGCTCGTTGAAACTCACATCCATCTCTTTGAGGTTAGCTAAAGAAGACATCGTTGTAGGTAACATCCTGATGTTATTGTAACGAACAGACAAGATCTCTAATGTAGTGATCTTCCCAATAGCTTCTGGAAGAGCTTTAAGTTTGTTATAGTCTGCACGGATTTCTTTAAGCGAAGAACATCCACCGATTGAATGTGGGATCTCTTCGATATCATTCGTCTCAACATCGAGCTTCTTTAGACTCACAAGAGAACCAATGGATTCAGGGAGAATCGGGAGGTTGTTACAGCTCAAGTCAAGCTCCTCGAGTCGAACCAATCTGCTAAATGCTGAAGGCAGAGATGATAACTGGTTGCTACCAAGATTGAGGTAAACCAAGTTCAACAATTCTCCTATAGATTCAGGGAGCTGCCCAATTCTGTTAGAATGCAAATCAAGCTTTGTCAAGGAAGAAAGTCCTCCTATGGTGTTTGGCAATACCACAATGTGATTTTCAGATAAATCAAGTGAAGCTAGACTCGATAACTTGCCGATAGAATCTGGAAGCCATTCGACTTGTTCGGTTAACTTGTTCTGTAGATTAAGTTCTTGAGTAGCTTTCTTAGCTGATACCTCAATCAAACTAGCAAGTTTTATCAAACTCAGCTTCTCTCCATCATTGCCTACACATAAAAACAACAAATGATTCACAATACAGTTACTAACATAATCTATTGCAAATCTCTAGTTCTATCTAAAGGTTCAAACTTGAAACAGTTTCAGTTCCTACACTAAGTTCGAGAACCAATTGAGTAACCTATACAGTCGAATTAAGAATAGAGAAGGGTTAACTCACCGGCGAATTTTCCGGCGGTAAGTGTTGAATCGAGAATCTGTGGTGGTTTTGGAGGAGCTGCAAAACCATCACTGTAGAGAGAAGGCTTAGCTTTCGTCACGAAGCTGTCGTCTCGTGAAACCATCTCCTTAGGTCGAACAGGAGCTTTCTCTGAAAGATACGGAGAATCAGAACGAATAGTTTGAGACGGAGCCGGAACAGGAGGAGGACGAGACGGAACAGAGCCGTTAGAGGAAGGAGAAGCAATGCAATTAGAAGCTCTTTGAATGAAATCATCGAACATAGAGTGAACAGTTTCCAGATCGAGAAGCTTCGAAGCTTCACGTTTCTGTTCTTTGCTACGAAACTGAACAAGACCTTTCTTCATTTCTTGTAACACCATGAAAAGCTCACCAGGAACTTCAGAGCTTTTTCTCTGTTTAGCAATGGCTTCTAAACAAGCTTGATCTTCTTTCTCAACGTGCTCAATCAAACCCTTGGCAGCTTCAACTTCATCAATCCCTGGTCTTTCTGGTAAAGATCTATGAATTCTCATGATTTCTTCAACCACTTGCTCTGTTGAATCCAAACGCTTATCCAATTGCATCAAATCCATTTGGAAGACGAAACGAAAAGATTAAAAAAAGAAACTTTTTGCTTGGTTTGGTTTGGCTCAAAACTCAAAAGTAAGAAGGAGAAAGAAAAAGAGAGTTTATGTAGAAACTCAGAGGTTGCTCATTAAAACAGCTGTTTCCATCACTCTCTGTCTCTGTATTATCTCTGTTTATTTTTTTCTTCTTCTTCTTCTTCTTCTTCTTCTTCTTCTTCTGCTACCTTACTTCTTCTTCTGTTTTTTCATCCAAAAATAATTCATTACTTTAGTTTATTTATTTATTTAATATTGTCACTAATGACACTACAAATATGATAATTAATAATTAATGTCTTTTTATTGAGTATTTTGTTAATTAACTAACATTATCATTAGAGGATAGTTTTATTTAATTTTGTTATAAATCCGACGGAAATAACGTGAACCGTGGGATGGTGACCTGTTGCTTATCTATGGATATGTATATCACGTTATTCCCATTTTCTCCCTGAACTACTCTACACTCTCCTCATCGGTATTTTCTACGTATTTTATTTTTTTATCGGTATATCTGGAAATTATCAGCTCATTTCGAGAGTTAAGAAAAAGTAAAACATATAATATGCAGCTATTGCAATAGATTCTGCGGAGATCAATGCCTATTTCTGTTTTTATGTCCCCAAAATAAATTAAAGAGTAAAATGTAAATTATCTCTTCGTTACCGTTAGATTTTAGTATTTTCTTTCTAGTATTGAAATAAGCATTATTATTACTTGGAAGTTGAAATGTTATAGGGATCATCAAGGATAACTAATATAGGCCCATTATGTCCATAAGAAGGTGAAGCATTTAATAACTCGATATAATACTACTATATATCTCAAATTTTGACAACATAAGAAAAAAAGAAATCAGAAATGCCAAATTTTAATTAATGTATTGTTAGTAATCAAATTATTAGCTAGAGAAATAAATAAATAATGTTGAAAAGGTAAAGAAAACAAATTTGTTTGAGAAATGGTGAAAGAGAAGAAAACGCCATGTGTGAGATGGGACACGTGTCGGGGATATGGTCGATGATGTGTTGTCCGTTAACCTGTATCCAGCTGTCACGTTCACGGCCCCCACTTTCATATACGCATATGCATATGCATTATAAATTTCACTAATTAATCTTCTTTTATTTGGTTTCTTCTTGGAATGGGAGATATGTCTACATAATAAGTAATTGAGAAAATATGAATACATTTCTTATCTTGAATCGTAGGTTATTTTCTAGCTTTGCATATTCTTCTACAAAAAATAAAAGAACAAATAGCTAAGCAAATTTGTGTAAGTATTCAGCAAATCTGATCCATTCATCATCTTCTAAGTAGCTTCACTTAAAAACATCGGATCTCAAAACTTTAATATTTTATAAACTCGAAAAAACCCATAATTCGAAAGCCCAATATTTTGGGGCTTAATATCAAGGCCGAACCTAGATTTTTTTTCATGGTCGGATTGGGTTTTATTCTTAAATGACATTAATTCACATCAAAAATGAATATTGACTAATTTATTTTTAAATTTACCAGAAAAAGATGTTGTTTAAAGATATTACTCCTTTACTAAGATGTGAATCATAACAAAGATTAAATGCATGTATTAGAGTATTCATTATATATGTAAAGGAAGATTTGATAAGACCAATATTCATAAATGAGGCAGATTTAAATGAGATGATACTAGTCTTTATCATAAATGAGGAAGATTTAAATGAGGTTATATATATTAGTCTAGAAAATCTTAGTTTATTAACTAAGTAATGCATATCATAAATATCAAATCTTTGTATAAATATGACATTTTCTTATATCAAGCGAAAGAAAAACATACACACATTGATCAAAAGCGAAAGGATGAATCACTTTTCGTGTATTTTGTTTGCCATTATATTATACGTTGGACCGAGTAACGCTGATTTTAAGAAAGACGACTTATGTATCAAAAACTCTCTTAATCCGAACAATATTCTTAGGGATGAATGTAGATCGGACCAAGATTATCTAGGCGTCCACTTCTTGAACCCCAGACAATCACTCCATTTTAGTTTCCATGAAAGTATTTTGAAAACCATGATTACTTGTGACTTATGGCAAGGAGAAAATTTCAGGTTTCATGCATAAATTGTCGCATATAAAGGTGGTGGTATCATACGTCATCTCGGTAAACAAAATTTTTGGGATGTTAGAGAAGATGGAATTTATTTCACGCATTGGTAAAGAACCCCCAAGGTAGAGTACAGATGGGAATTAATAAAACATCATTAATTAATGTTTGTTTTAACTGTGTTTTTCTATCTTTTGTGTTTTGGAATAATTATCTATAAAAATAATACTCATACTGTTTTAAATTAGTGGTCGTTTAAAATTGTTTCACACATATTAAGAAAATATTTAATTTTTCTGTTTTACCCCTAATTAATGTTTATTTTATTTTATTTCATTGGTCAAGACATTAAAACATGAGGGACAAAGTTGAAAATTTTATCAAACATATGCATTGAAAACATAAAACGATAATTAATATAAAACGAATTTTAAAATTCAAAACGATAATTAATATGAAACGAAAGGAGTATTGTTGAGAAGTAAATTTTTGTTTCAAACCTTGACATATGAGATCGATGTTGCTTATGATGTTCGAAACACATAAATGAACTAACAAAAAATACAACCACGCTATTAATTAATTCATATCATAAACAGATATTGACAGATTTATTTTCAAAATTTACAAGAAAAAGATGTTTAAAGATATTACTCATGCGAATGATGAGCAAAATTGAATGCATGTATCATACTATATGTAAAGGAAGAATTTGATTATTAACATTAGATTTAAATCGTCTTTATCATAAATGAGGCAGATTTAAATGAGAAAATATTAGTCTTTGTCATAAATGACGCTATATTGCTCTATGAAATCTTCGTTCATTAACTAATGCATATCATAAAGTATCAAATCTTTGTATAAATAGGACCTTTTCTTTTAGATATATATCAACCTAAAGGGAAAAAACATACACATATTGATGATCAAGCGAACGGATGAATCGGCTTTGGTGTTTTTTGTTTGTCATTGCATTATACTTTGGGCCGACTAATGCGTTTTTCGGGAAAGACTCCCTTCATATCAAAAGCTCTCTTAATCCCAACAACGTTCTTAGGGTTGAATGTAAATCGGGCAAAGACTATCTAGGCGTCCACTTCCTCAAACCTGGAGAATCCATCGATTTTGGTTTCTATGAAAGTATTTTCAGGACCAGGATCACTTGCGACTTATGGCAGGGAGAAAAATTCACGTTTCATGCATATATTTTGGCATATAAAGGTGGCGGTCTTATTCGCCATTTCGAGAAACGAAACTTTTGGGATGCTAGAGAAATTGGTATTTTTTTCACGCATGGTAAAAAACCGTTCAAGTTAGAGTATAGATGGGAATTAATAGATAGTCCTTAATGTTTGTTTTGACTGTGATTTTATATCTTGTGTGTTTGGAATGATTATCTATAAAAATTATATTACTTGAGGATTGAGTTTTTGTTTTTGTTTCAAATCTTGACATATGAGCATCTACCTTTATATGCCGAACTTAGATATTTTTCATGGTCGGATTGGGTTTCGGGGTTTTATTCTTAAATTGACATGTGTATGCCATTTGCTTATATAACAAAAAAAATACAACCACGCTATTAATTAGTTGATTCATATCATAAACGGACATTGACAGATATACTCCTTTAGTAAGATGCGAATGATGAGCAAAATTGAATGCATATATTAGAGTATTCATATAAGTTAAAGAAGATTTGATTATCAACATTAAAAACCAAAAAAAAAAAAATGAAGATTTGATAGACCAATGATATAATTTCCTTTAAATCGTCTTTATCTTTATTTGTTTTCTTTGTTAATGAAAATCGTCTTTATCATATATGAGGCAGATTTAAATGAGATGATGTTAGTCTTTATCATAAATGAGGTTATATTGGTCTATAAGATCTTCGTTTATTAACTTGTAATGCGTATATAATAAAGTATAAAATCTTTGTATAAATAGGACCTTTTCTTCTAGATATATATATATCAACCTAAAGGGGGAAAAACATACACATATTGATAAAGCGAAGAGATGAATCATCTTTCGTGTTTTTTGTTTGTCATTGCATATTATACTTTGGGCCGAGTAACGCGTTTTAGGGGAAGACTCTCTCATATCAAAAACTCTCTTAATCCCAACAACATTCTTAGGGCTGAATGTAAATCGGACCAAGACTATCTAGGTGTCCACTTCCTGAACCCTGGAGAATCAATCGATTTTAGTTTCTATGAAAGTGTTTTCAAGACCAGGATCAATTGCGACTTATGGCAGGGAGAAAATTTCACGTTTCATGCACATATTTTGGCACATAAAGGTGGCGGTTTTATTCGTCAGTTTGAGAAACAAAATTTTTTGGGATGCTAGAGAAATTGGTATTTTTTCACGCATGGTGAAAAACCGCCCAAGTTAGAGTATAGATGGGAGTTAATAGATCGTCCTTGATGTTTGTTTTAACTTGGATATGGAATATGATTTATCTATAAAAATAATATTGCTTGACATATGAGCTTTAAGAAATAAACAAATCCAAGTCTTTTAACTTGTTATATGCTAAATATCAAATCTCTTTCTGGTCCATGTCTAAACAAATCAGGGATCCACAATTAACTTAATCACTCTTACTTTGCTGAGATCCAGTCTCCTGTAAATAATGCTCTGCATCCAAAGCTGCCATGCATCCTACACAATCACACAAACGAGACACGATTTTTGTGAACATTGTGAACAAAAGGCTCTTCAATGCAAACTCAAAGACGACATATTTCAACACAGAAACCTTGGCTTGCGTCAAATTGTTAATTCAATTCACATAATATAGAAGCAACTAAACCTCAAGAAGTTACAAAGGTACTCCTATTCAAACACTTCTAAATCGATAAAATAAAAGCAGTTCCCTCATAAGTACACTATTGCAACGAGCTCATAATATACTTCATATTCTCCAATAAGTCGAGAAGTAAAAGGAAGCTTAAGGGAAAGTAGAGAACAAACCAGTTCCTGCAGCAGTGATGGCCTGCCTATACTTTTTATCCTGAACATCACCGGCGGCAAAAACTCCGGCAACACTAGTCTGTGTAGTACCAGGCTTAGTCACTACATAACCATCTGAATCTAACTCAACACCACCATCTAAAAACTTGGTAGCTGGCTCATGACCAATAGCAAAGAACAATCCAGAAACTTTCAAATCTGAAACATCACCAGTAACCACATTCTTCACTTTCAATCCTCCAAGCACACCTCTTTCTCCATCTCCATAAGCCTCCACAACAGACGAGTTCCAAATCACATCAATCTTAGGGTTAGACAAAGCTCTCTGCTGCATAATCTTAGACGCCCTAAATGCATCTCTCCTATGGATTATAAACACCTTAGATCCATATTTCGTGAGAAAATTCGCTTCTTCCATTGCTGAATCGCCTCCACCGATCACCGCTAGAGGCTTGTCACGGAATATAGGAGCAGCTCCGTCGCAAACAGCGCAAGCTGAGATTCCACGGTTCCAGAAACCTCCAGAACCTTCACCAGATCCAACGAAGTTAAGCCGTTTAGCTACAGCTCCCGTTGCGAGAATCACAGCGTCAGCGAGAACAGTTTTTGAATCTGTGAATAGCTTAAACGGTTTCGAAGAGAAATCGACTTTCGTCACCGTCTCGGTGAAAATCCTAGTACCGAATCGCTCCGATTGTTTACGGAATTTGTCAGTGAGCTCTAATCCGAGAATACCTTCTGGAAATCCAGGGAAATTCTCGACGTCTGTGGTGGTTGTTAATTGACCGCCGGGAGCGATGTCGTTTGCCATCCATCCTTCGAATAGAAGAGGCTTAAGTTCTGCTCTAGCTGCGTAAATCGCCGCTGTGTGAGCCGCTGGGCCACTTCCCACGATGCAGAGCCTTGTGTTGTGCGTTTCGAGGCCGTTCATGACGGCGGATGAAGAAAAAGACCCGGAGGTAAGAGACGGTGGTTGCGGCGGCGGAGAGAGAATGGATCCACCAAGGCGTGTAAAGCTTCGCGCTCTGCTTATCAAACCCTTTAAAAACCTTGAACAACTCATTTGGAACGATTTTTTTTTAGATACACAAGACGAGACTTTTGAAATATTTTTTTTTTTGTACCGTCTATTATGAGATTTATTTTTTTATTGTTGTTCAATTTTAAGCTTGGGAGAATGGGAATTTGGGATCGTACGCAAGAATTGAATCACTTGGAGATTAAGTAATTGCTTTACATATCTTCCAAACCAAAATGATTCTTGAACGTTTTACACAAGCTAAACATATTAATGTGTTAATTATTTTAAACTATATTCACCTAGAAGAAGCAAAGCTTATGTATTTGACTATGTTAAGTAAATCCTTTTTTACTCAAAAGTTGTCTTATGTATTTTGTAATTGATTTCTTTTAGTGGTATATCTGAAAACATAAAGAAAATATATCAAGATGAAGAAGTAACTTCAGCAATATAGATCATTACAAACCACAAATGAAAACATAGATTGCTCTTTTTTTTATTGACTTCTAATGAATGAAAAACAACATAGGACAAATATAAAGGGAGTGAAACTAGAAAAAAGGTATACAAAAACCTGTGAAACTAGTTCAGGACACACCAAAGACTAATCCCTCAAAAGACAATATGAGCTTAGAGCTCAAAGGAAAGCATCCTTCTCAAGCAGCTTCACCACCTCCAGCTGGTTGTTGAGCTTGGCTACATCAATTGGTGTCTTGTCGTCTAGGTTTTGCAGAGTCCTGCGACCACCACACACACACACACACACACATTAAGCATATATAACTAAAAGTCGTGACACAGTGTTTAATGGAGTTGTTTTTCTATAAGTATTATGCTGTGAGACTTACACTGCAGCACCATTCTCTAGGAGAAGGCTTACACACTCTTTCCTTCCATAACCAGCAGCGTAATGCAGAGGTGTGTTCTTGTTTTTGTCAACCGCGTTAACATTTGCTTCAGCATCAATAAGAACTTGAGCACATTTCAACTGTGGATAGGGCTCAATAGGGTCAAACTCAGTCCAATCAACAGTTATAAACAAAACCTCAAGTATGCAAGTAATCGCCAGTTCCATCTCATTGTTCTTTCACTAAATAAATATTTAATCATGCTACATAATAGACCCGTGACTTCCCTACCAAGTGAATGATGATAAAGATTCTTAACTTCAACAGCAAGTGAACTAAAAAGAAGCACCTAAATCCGAATACTTAATTGCCTTGAATTGATAAGAGAATTCCATACCTCGCCGTATCCACAAGCAAAATGTAATGCTGTCCTTCCCTCCGAATCTTCTTCATCTTTGTTACCACCAGATGCCAAGGCATTTTTCAAACCCTATTTGAATCAACAAATCAAATCCAATACAGAGTTCAATAAGACAAATTTCGAATATGGTGTAGAGTGTGAAAAGGAAAAAACATCCATTTGTTACACCTAATACCTCAAGCAACACATAAATCCTAAAGGTAAGCATATGAACGTTTAACAAAGTAGGAAATAGTCTACCTCAACATCGCCAAGACTAGCAGTTTGATGAACAATAGACTCTTCTTCTTCACCTTCTTCTGCTGGCTCAGGTTCAGCTGAAACAGTCTGGTCTGGAAAGCCAGCAACAGGCATACCCATGGCTTCACCCAGCTTTTTCAGCACATCTGGATCATTCCAGTACCTACCAAATAAAAAATTCTTCCTCCATAAGCAAAAACAAGTTTTACAATTTCTATAAATGCATAAAAAGAAGTTTGTATCACCCACTTCATCATGGCAGAAGGACCACCAGCATCAATCTCATCTAGTATAGGTTTCAACTCTGGATCTTCTTTCATCCGCGCCATACGCTCAGTAAAGTGTTCTGCTGTTTCAGGATTCGAGAAAGCATCCAAAAAAGGAGACATTTGTGGATCCTGAAGACCATAGGAAAAAACCAGACAGAGAGATTCATTCAAAGCCATAACCAAACTACCAGAAAGAAATTTAGACGAAAAAAGTCTTCTATTTCTAACCTGCACTAAGGCGGTACCAAGTCGCTCAGCCATTGTCTTAAATTCAGGGTTATGCATAACCTGTTGCATTGTGTTGACATACTGTTGTGGATCAAAGTTAGGGAAACCTCCTTCCTGAGCTGCGTTTGGAATAGATCTCTGAAGCTGCTCAGCCAATTGGTTAAATGCAGGATCTTTAGCTATTTGCTCAGCCAATTCTCTGATGCTTGGATCCTATTCAAATAAACCCCACCAAAACCCATCCATTGAAATCTCCAATAAGATAACTTTTCAATTGTGCTACAACAAAGGGTACTTACATTGAGGATACCAGCCATATTTGAGAAATCGAAAGCATTGAAATTCAAGCCAGGTGCAGCTGATGAAGGTGAACTCCCAGAGGCTGATTCCGGTTGAGGACTCTTCTTCTCCTCTGTCGATTCGGTTTTCTCATCTACAGTAAATAAAAATAACATTTTTTCTAAACTCAAAGATAAACACAAAGAAACAACGACAGAATCTGACTAGAAACGATTCAATATCGCCCAGATTAGATTGTATATACGAATGAGATTTGAGAACAATACTGGGTAAAATCAAACATTACCTGAAGGAGGAGGATTTTTCTCTGAATTGGAAGCCATTAAATCTGACTAAAACCCCAAAAACACAATTTTGATTCAGCAAAAGTATGGGAGTGGAGTAATGAGATTCAATGAAATTAAGCGAAGAAGAAGAAGATAAAAGAGATGGAGGCGAGACCTATATATCAAATACAAATGAGTTAACCGAAGAGGAAGAAGCAGAAAATTTTACCCGAGAAGACAATGTTGTGGTGGCAAACGCACACGAAACTCGGAATACAGATAATTTTTTATTTTATTTTTTTTTTATGTATTGAGGAATTATTATCAACTGGATTAGATTGGATCGGAAAGAAGACGACGCACAACAGCCACTGCTTCCATTGAAGTTTGAACCTAAGAGATTTTTTGTTTTTTAAGTAAAATATTAAAGGCCCAAATTTGTAGGCTATTGGGCCCAGCCTTCTTCATAAATCATAACCCACGCGATAACAGTAATTTTTGATTAGGGTTGTAAAATCCTGTTAAACCGAATAACTCAATCGCAAACCAAACCAAACTGAGAATCCGGTTTACCGTTAGGTTCATGCCCACGGGTTCGAATTTGAACCGGAATTAATAAGTTAAGCCACGTCAGATTTATGATCTTCCAGTAACGTTAAGGATCGAGTTATCCGTTATGGATAAACACGTGTCACTTCTCGGAAGCAGCCGTTCATGGCAGCCACGCCTGCACTCTGTGCTGCTCTCCGATCTACCTTCTCTTCCCGGAGATACTCTCCGATTGGAAAAACTAACGCTCCTGTTTACCTCAACGTCTTCCTATCACCGGTGCCTTCACCGTCCTCGTTTACATTGCCTTGGCTGCCCGGCGGCAGGCTTTTCCCGCGTTCTCCGACGGCGAAGCAGCAGGTTGATCAAGATGAGGATAGATTCGATCAACCGCCGTCTCAGGAGCTTGCAATAGCGTCGGCGTGTTTGGTTGGTGTTCTCACCGGAATTAGTGTGGTTCTATTCAACAATGGTGTTCACTTGCTTCGAGACTTCTCCTGGGATGGGATTCCTAATCGTGGAGCTTCGTGGCTTAGAGAAGAACCAATCGGTTCCAATTGGTTGCGCGTCATCCTTGTTCCCACAATCGGCGGTTTGGTGGTGAGCGTTCTCAATCAGCTTCGAGAAGCTGCTGGAGATTCCGCCGCAGATTCTGTTACCTCTGATTCTAGTCTCGATCGCCTGAAGGCAGTGTTGCGTCCTTTCCTTAAGGCTGTTGCTGCATGTGTGACGCTTGGTACCGGAAATTCGCTGGGGCCGGAAGGTCCTAGTGTTGAAATTGGAGCGTCAATTGCAAAAGGAGTAAATTCTCTCTTCAATAAAAGTCCTCAGACTGGATTCTCACTTCTTGCTGCTGGCTCAGCTGCTGGAATTTCCTCTGGTTTGTTCATCTTCTATCAAATACAATATCATCTGATATTTGCTACTTTTGTTCGTTCTTGCGTATGTGTTATTTGCTTGAATTCGAAGTGTATGTTTTCAGATTTAGTATGATTGCCAATTAGTATATATTTCTGTTGTTTAACGCAAGACAGTCGATTTTGCTTTTGTATAGGGTTCAATGCAGCTGTTGCTGGATGTTTCTTTGCAGTTGAATCCGTTTTGTGGCCTTCATCAAATGATTCATCAACATCTCTTCCAAACACAACTTCTATGGTTATTCTTAGTGCTGTTACTGCTTCTGTGGTGTCAGAAATTGGCTTGGGCTCTGAACCTGCGTTTAAGGTTCCTGACTATGACTTCCGTTCTCCTGGAGGTAATATACATTGCCATTCTTTTGTGCTTTTCTTGGTGAAAAATTATGCACATCTTTTTATGCAAGACGGAACCGGAAACCAAACTTATCAGACCTGTTGATTTGCAGAACTTCCACTCTATCTTTTATTGGGCGCTCTGTGTGGCTTGGTCTCATTAGCATTATCTCGATGTACATCATCTATGACATCTGCTGTTGACAGTCTCAACAAGGATGTTGGGATTCCAAAGGCTATGTTTCCTGTAATGGGTGGCTTAACTGTTGGTATAATAGCTTTGGTATACCCTGAAGTCTTATATTGGGGTTTTGAGAACGTGGATATTTTGTTGGAGAAACGTCCATTTGTGAAAGGCCTTTCAGCTGATCTTTTGTTTCAGCTGGTAGCTGTCAAGATAGCTGCAACTGCATTGTGTCGGGCTTCTGGACTGGTCGGTGGATACTATGCTCCTTCTCTCTTTATTGGCGGGGCAGCAGGAATGGCATATGGAAAGTTTATTGGACTTGCTTTGGCTCAGAATCCTGAAATACATCTCTCCATCCTGGAAGTGGCATCGCCTCAAGCTTATGGTCTGGTACTGTTCTTATGTGGTTAATGTTTCAAACTAGAAATATTGTCTTAAGCTCAGAGTCTCTTTATTGTTTACCTGCTAAAACTTTCATTCCAGACTAAAGAAAATAGGGATTTGCAGTTTGATTGAGAAACAATGCATCATACAGTTTGGCAGTTTCATCGCTAATGTTTCATCTCATTGTTGTACACAGGTTGGAATGGCTGCTACACTTGCAGGGGTTTGTCAAGTTCCTCTTACATCTGTATTACTGCTATTTGAACTCACTCAAGACTATCGTATCGTCATACCCCTACTGGGAGCTGTAGGCATGTCTTCGTGGATTACATCTGGACAATCAAAGAGACAAGAAACTAGAGAATCAAAAGAAACTAGGAAAAGAAAGGGTCAGGAGGCGGTACAGCCTTTGACCTCATCTGATGATGAATCATCAACGAATAACCTTTGTGAAGTTGAAAGTTCTCTTTGCATTGATGATACACTCAACCAAGCTGAGGACCTTCCGAAGAGTATCTTTGTTTCAGACGCCATGCGAACAAGATATGCCACTGTTATGATGACCACTTCTCTGGAAGAGGCAATAGCTCGCATGGTGATAGAGAAACAATCCTGTGCGTTGATTGTTGATCCTGACAATATATTTCTCGGTCTACTGACACTTTCTGACATTCAGGAATTCAGCAAAGCAAGAAAAGAAGGAAACAAAAGACCCAAGGTACGAAACTGGAATAGTCTGTTCTTGCCTCAAACCTCTGAAATAACTATTTCTTGTGGTAACCTGATAGAATAATTGAAACATTTCTTTTGCTTAGGATATTTTTGTTAATGATATCTGTTCGATGAGTGGAGGACAATGTAAAGTGCCGTGGACTGTTACACCTGATATGGATCTTCTCGCTGCCCAAACAATCATGAACAAGTATGAAATTTCTCATGTTGCAGTCGTTTCAGGGAGAAATGCTTCTCTCAGAATACACCCTGTTGGGGTCCTAGATAGAGAATGTATCACTCTAATGCGCAGGTATGCCTGCATCTATCTTCCCTCTATTTAGTTGTTTTACTCAAGATCACTCTTTCATATGGAATTCTTTTAGTGAACCTAACTGACTCTAACCGAGTCTTTCATATGGCAAGAATATGTGGAGAGTCTGAGTTGTGGTGCCAGGTTCCCCATATTGGATGTAGTTGAATTTAATCTTGCTAAAGAAATTTTACTTGAGACTTTTTGGTTGCTCATCAAAGAAAAGGAGTAGCAAATTCTGTTTTGCTAGATTCTTTATTCTTAGAACAGTCAACTATATCTAGAGTTAATACCAAAGCTATTGACCCAGCGAACAAGTTTTCTCAATTCATTTGAAACTTTTTTGTGTATATCTGCTTTTGCTCTGTGTAGATACTGCACTGGAGATGATACTGGCTTTTCTTAATTTTTTTCTCTTGCTTGACCTGACAGGGTTCTAGCAACCAGAATGTTCCTTGCCAATTCAATGAACCGGTAAACGGGCTTGCTTTGCAACTCTTCTTGAGCTGACCAGGGTGAATTTCGAGTTCCTTCTGTGAGGCTCGGAGCCAAATTTTGTTCTTTGTATTTAGAGATTTAAGAAAGAGTTTGCTGGTGCAGCATAGATGTTTGTCCTCTCCATCTGTTGGTTGAAATGGTGGAAGCTCCCTTATCCCACTTAAGGGTATTTTTGAGCGATCCAAGGGGAATAGAAACATGGAACGTGGTACTGAGAAAATCTTCAGAAGTTTGCTGAGACCAAAGATACTGTGCTCAGGTGATTCGTTACTATTTCCATCTTATTTTGTACAAATTGTTACTGTACCATACTCAACATTTGTCTATTATGTAAATTTGTTTTGGCTAATATCATATTGAGAAAATTTTGACTACTTGAAGATTGACAGTGTCAACAATTGTAAGGGTTTCCTTGTCCGCTATTTTGTATTTTGAAGAACACTGGAATTTTCTTGAAATGTAACGTTGAAATGCTCTAATTTCTGGTGTCTCTCTCCCTGTGACCCGCAAGGGCATGTTGTCGTCAAATTATATGGAGATTTTTCTCCAAGCAAACTACTAGAGAAAATAGTTATCAGGACATTGTGTTGGTTGAACAACCGTTCTAAAACCATATAGGTAAAGAAGAAGCTACCCCACATGTCCACATGGGTTGCATGACCTACCTAATCTTTACTTACCTCCAGCATGGTATAGCTAGTACCTTTTTAACACGGATGGATACACATGCTATATAACCATTCGGGTTTGATTCCATCGGTACCGGAAAATGGATCAAGCAAAGGGAAAAGTTTGTGTTACTGGGGCTTCAGGCTTCTTAGCTTCTTGGCTTGTGAAGAGGCTTCTCCTTGAGGGATATGAAGTTATTGGAACAGTCAGAGATCCAGGTTTGTTTCCTTGTCTTTTGCTCCGTTTAGGTGCCTGTCATTGCTTTGAATCATAGTAAGTTAGCCAAGTGAGACTCAGTTAGTTACTGGTTTTGACAGGAAATGAGAAGAAACTCGCACACCTCTGGAAGTTGGAAGGGGCAAAGGAGAGACTACGGTTGGTGAAGGCTGATTTAATGGAAGAAGGAAGTTTTGATGACGCCATAATGGGATGCCAAGGAGTTTTCCATACTGCTTCTCCTGTGCTCAAACCTACCCCTAATCCAGAGGCATGCCTCTACAACTTTTTTTCCTTGTGTATCTCTTACTAGATTATCTATTCTCTAATACTTTTTCATTCTTATGATCTGATAGGAAGATATTTTGAGACCAGCAATAGAGGGCACACTAAATGTACTGAGATCATGTGGGAAGAATCAGTCTCTGAAGCGTGTGGTTCTCACCTCATCCTCTTCAACAGTCCGGATCAGAGATGATTTTGATCCCAAAATCCCGCTTGACGAATCAGTTTGGACCTCTTTGGAACTCTGCAAGCGTTTCCAGGTATAGTCATTTGAAATAGCCTCTACTTAGATCTTCTAGCTGACCCAAAAGTGGAAGGTAGCTATTTTGCTCAACACAGAAAATCATATTAGCTATGTGTAAATGCATTTCACATTTTGACGCAACATGGAAAAAAAAAAGGTCTGGTATGCCTTATCAAAGACATTAGCTGAGCAAGCTGCATGGAAATTCTGTGAAGAAAATGGTATTGACCTCGTCACTGTGCTACCATCCTTCCTCGTGGGACCCAGTCTGCCTCCTGATCTGTGTTCTACAGCATCTGATGTCCTCGGATTACTGAAAGGTAACTCTTTAGGCAACATCACCAGAATAGTTCTCTACCATAATTTAGGGTCTAAGGTGAAATGCAAATGGTTTCCTCTGTTGCAAATGCTTATATTTCATTCAACACAACAGGAGAAACAGAGAAGTTTCAATGGCATGGACAGATGGGATATGTTCATATCGATGATGTGGCACGAACCCACATACTAGTTTTCGAACACGAAGCAGCTCAAGGCAGATACATTTGCAGCTCTAACGTTATCAGTCTAGAGGAACTAGTTTCATTCCTATCTGCTCGTTACCCATCACTCCCTATCCCCAAGAGGTCTGACACTGATTGTTAAATCATACCCTTTCTTAACGTTCTCAAATTTGAAAATCCTAGACGATGACATTCTATTTGAAATTTCAGGTTTGAGAAACTAAATAGGCTGAATTACAACTTTGACACCTCGAAGATAAAGAGTCTCGGGATCAAGTTCAAGCCCCTTGAAGAGATGTTTGATGACTGCATTGCCTCATTCGTCGAGCAAGGCTATTTATCTACTGTAGTACCGTAACTCTTTAGAGAATATGTGCAAAGAAAATCGATCTGAGATAATAGTGATGTCGCTTCACAATAAAAGAAGGGAACTGGAAAACATGTAGACAAAGATTACAAACGACCTAATCTGACTTGTTTATGACCCACGTCAAAACATACTTCTATCAAAGTTGCGCTTTCAACGAAAATCCCTCGGGAGAAAAAGATTAGATCGAGACGAGAAACATGTTTTAACCGCATAAGAACATACATGATGAAAGAAACTACTTAGTAGCCTGAGCAATTATGTTACTTATTGAACTGGCTTCCTCTTTTGCAGCCTCCACCAGTTGATCCTTCAATCAAAAGTCAAAACAGACAGATTTTTCATTTGTCAAGACTAATCCTACTGACTAATCTTTTCATGTCGATGACTTAAGGATAGAACTCAGTACCTGGGCGGATATAATCCTGGCTACTGTTTTCTTGCTTGACTCTTGAAGCTCCCCGGCAATCAAGAGCTCATCCAAAATGTAATACGCCTAAGAAATCAACAAGAAAACCAGAAAAATGTCATCAAGAAATTAAGATGCAGAGAATAGATAATCAAAGTTTTGAATGGCAGAGTTTGTGGTATGTTATTACCTTGTGGAAGTTAAAAATCAAATCGAGTTCACACACCTGAAGGTCATAGATAAAACAATGCCCAATCAAAATCTGTTAAGGTAAGAGATAGTACAAGTGGAAGTAGAGGTTTAAGGTGCTGATAATTTTTACTCACACTTCCAAAATAGCGATCGAGAATCTCAACATAGTGATGAATAATCTCAAGAACCTCTAACTCGTTATCATCCTGATCAATGCACATGCAGAAGTAGAGGCTTGCATATCTTTTATAAACAACTTTGTATCCTCTCCATTCAACAAAATTGCAGAGCTTAGGACCTCGATTCAGAATCACTCCACTGAGCTCACGTATAACCTATCCATATCATGTTTCCCATGTAATATCAAAATGTATGCTTAAAGCATAACATGGTCAATAATTTTGTATTCGTACCTTAGATCTTTCCTTCTGTGCATAAGGCGAATACCATTTGGTGAGCCTTACCTTTCCTTGCCGGCTAACTAGAAGCACAAAATGTATCTGAAAACACACACACAATAGATTACACCATTGATTGCTTAATAGGATCATTTAGCTCAAATCTTTTCCATGACAAGAATCCTAAAAATTGGAGAAAGAAATTCCTAGCACGGATATGGTGGCAAGTTTCCAACTTTATTGAATTTTCACCAAAAGTAGTCAAAGATGAGAAGACAGATCATCCAAAACGATAATTCAAGTAGCTTGTTTGACCAAGCCGATCGATAAAAAGAGACCAAGCGGATCAACTAGCAACAGCATTTGTAGCATCACATACACAATTGTGAAATCAACGACTATGTTTACTTTTAAACACATGAAAAGAAACTAGCTTTGTCAAAATAAAGGTACCAAATTTTCTATCTGCAAACTGAAACATTCGAACACCGGTTAAATTCGTGCGCAGAATAAAGATAATGGTAGATATCCAAGCAGATAAATAAGACACGAGAGACGATCGGATCAAACTAATTATCGAAATGAAGAACGAATCGGAGATGCGAAATTCAAATCCAGAAGAAGTTTTTTTTTAAAATGAAGATCGATCATTATTCCCAGGGTGTAGATATTGTTACCATGATTTTCGTAACTCAAGAACAGAACAAATCTGTAGGCTGAGATGATGATGATGATGATGATCCTCACAGAAAAATGTTTTCTTTGCTCAAACTGTCAAACGAGAGAGGAGATCGAGTGTCAGGGGTATAGTAGTCATTTACATATTCAACTCTACCATCATATGTGTTCATGTAAAATTTGTTGTTCCAGGTCATTTTCTAAGTATCTTAGACCATCTCCAACCCTAAGAACCCCTCATGAGTTCTTAACATTATTTTTAACATAAATTTTGAAAAATTTAAAGTCAAGAACTTCTTCAAAAGTTCTTAATGTTTTCCTTCCAATAGTAAAACCCCAAGTGGGGTTCTTAAAAATTAAATTTTTGAAAATTAAATTAGTGTTTAAATATATGAAATTAGTGTTTAAGTGTGTTAAATTGGTGTTAAATTAATGTTTAAGTGTATGAAATTGGTGTTTAAATGTATGAAAAGAGACTAGTGTTTTGGTTACAACACATATATTGCACATCTTTTGGGAGATGGAGATGGAGACAAGAGACTAGTGTTTTGGTTACAATACATATATAGCAAAGTGTTTAAGTGTATAAAATTATACAAGAAAGAAAAAAGTTTTGGTTACAACACATATTAATAAGAGAAAGCAAACTCATTGTTGAACTTACTAATTCATTCTTTCTGAAATTTTCAGAACCTGCAACTCATTCATTTGAGTATCCATTCTCAACCCATCCAAATAGACACTGACCAAATGAGCTTGAACATATCAAATTCAAGCTAAAACTTATCAAAATACCCCTAATTCAGCACATTAACTGTAGTTTGTGTTCTAAACCAAACATGAGCAAACAGAAAAGATCCTAAACCAAACCAATCTTTACCGTTTAACTAACCAGACAAAGACCAAAAACAATTCAACAAAGCTTCGGATTAGTATAAGAAAAAGTCACTAACCTGTCATTGCTTAAAGCTTACAAGACCTGCGCATTAGATGTCCAGAGAATTAGCTTTCCTCGAGCAGCAGTCTCTAATATTCACAAGAAAAACAGAACCATTATGATAAAAAATGAGTTTGTCTGATGTTAATATGAAACCAGAGGTCATTTTCAAGGCCTTGAACAATGACAAACTCACAAACGTTCATATGCCACAAAGAACCAAGTAAGATAAAGAGTATACAGCCTTAACCTGTTTTGCCTAGGCTCAGATGAAAGGACACAAATGAAGCTTTACAAACAGACCTGAAGTCACAAACCAGTAACAAGGCAGCAAGACAATCAGACCTTCGAATGAGACAGCACACAGAGCAGACAGTTATCACAACTAGCACCAGAACTAGCACCTAGCAAGACTAAATCCGGATAGCATACACATAGATTTAACACTAACTAATTTTGAAGAAGCAAACAGCGAAGAACCGGAGCAATCACTAGGACCATTAACATGAATTCTCACTTTGTCAAGCATTTAAACTTACTAAAAACATGAATTTTGATAAATGGAGCTAAAGGTACATCTTTATTTGTTCAAAATGAAACCGGAAGACCAATATCATTCATCTTTTTAATCAATTCAATGTAATCACAGTAGAAGGAGAAACTAAAATGTGTTTTAAGACCAATATTAATCAATTCAGTTCAACCGGAAGACCAATATCATTCATCAATTCAATTCAATGAACACAAATGAAATTACTCGATCAAGAGAATTCAATCCTAAATCGATCAAGAGAATTCAATTCGTAGCAATCGAAGTTTTAAGATAAATATTTAGTTCTTACTTCTTAGCAAATTGATACAAACTAAATTGAAACATCAATTGAAAATCCCACAAATCAATTAGTAACAAGCTAAATCAGAGAACCTGGGAAATAATCCAAACTTGATTCACCGCGAATCCACCGTGAATCCACCAGAAACTGACATGCAAGTCACCGTGATTTGGACGACGGTGGTCGGAGAGAATGGTAGGCGACGGCTGAGCAAAAACACAGAGAGACAAAGAAAGAACAAAGAAACGCGGTGTGTTTTTTTTTTCTTTTTCTCAACCAATCAGAGAAAGACACGTAAGGGATTCTTAAGAGTTCTAAAAACTCTTAGCTTAGAACCGGTTCTTAACTAATTTTTTTGTTTTGTTTTAATTTTAATGTTTTTAATCTTAAGAAACTTATTAAGAACTTCTTAAGAGCCGCTCTTAGTCTAATCGAATTATTAATCAGTGAAACAAATATTAAACATACCAATTATTTTAAAGGAGTTGGAATGAAAAAAAAACATTTAAATCAATAGAATTACTAATTTTTTAAAAGATTTGCAGTTTCTTTGGTTACACACTTACGAATATCCAAAATTTATTCCTTAGACCCAATAGATTGTTTGTCCACGAATTTAATCAACTTTAGCTTCAATTGTTTATTTTGAGAAAATATATATAGGCAAACTTTCCTAACTTTAAAAAAGAGGTATCTAAATAAAAATTCAAATGAAAAGGTAAGTCCGTAGTCAAAATAGACATAACCAACAGTTTTAAAAAGAGACAGAAATTCAAATAACATAGCAACTAATTGGACACAATTGTGAAGTTATGAACACTACCATCGTCTCAACATAAGTTTGTATTTATTTACCTGAACTGTGCCATACCTTGGAGAGAAGGCATATTCTCTGCATGCAGGCTTTTTTTTTTTTTTACTCAAGTTTCAATGTGTTTTGAAGTTGACATCATAGAAATTAGGGTTTTTTAGTTGTACTCCCAAAATATTCTTTCCCCTTCTTTGACAGACAGCTGAAGTTCAGTTATATGACCAATAATTATATAAATATAAATATATATATATATTGTTCAATATATGCCTTGGTTGTAATGCGCACCAATTAGAACATGTCATGACAACATTATCAGAAGATTTGGTTAAAGCCTTAGCTAATTGAGTAGTAGTATTAAGAGACTAGAACATGTTAGAGTATCTCCAACCATAAATATCATTTTGGTGTTAAAACTACATTATTTCAGTGTAAATTCAACACTAAAAGAGTTGTATATTATTTTATTATTAATATAAATATTTTTTTGATATTTAATAGTTTTATCAAAAAAAAATTTATATAATTATGTTACATTAGAAACATATCATTCAAAAAATATTTCTTTTTTTTTCTTATTTTATTTCTATTTTAAAAATTTTTGTTTTCTTTATTTAATTAATAAAATAAGTAAATAGTGTTTAGTGTTGTGAATAGTGTTGCACCAAATTTGGTGTAACACTATAGCATTACACTAAAATAGTGTAATTTTTAGTGTTTTATTGGAGAAAGTTTAGTATAAAAATTATACCAAAATGGTATTTTGGTGTTCCATTGGAGTTGGTCTTATAATAACAATTCAAGCTAATGTATGTCACAAAATAATATCTTATTTTTGTAACACTTACCGATTCTATTCATAATAAACAAACAAAAAGCAAATTTAAGTTTTCGTTTTCTTTTGCACACACCAAGTTTTTTTTAAAACAAAAGAAACCCTAGTATTCGAATTTCGCAACCGCTATAGCTAGTTTGATGTCAAACTCAAACGCAACAAAAAGTATCACCAAAACGCTAAAACGCGGGTCTAGTAACACCTCCACCACCTCCTCCTCCGCTGCCGCCGCCGCTCATACCGAAAATATCTCCACCAGAAAATTGAAAATTGTTCATATTCATTCCAAGGTTATAGAAAGCAACCCCTCCACCACTATTTCTACCTCCGAGGTTTGACTCACACACTTGGGCCCCACCCCCCGTAACCTCCGACGACTGAGACGCCGCCGACTGTGGTTGCTGCACTCCGGTGGTTCTCGGCGGCGGAGTTTCTTCTTCTTCAATTGGTAACCTATCATAAACTGCGTTTGCAAAAGACGCAGCCATCAACACTACCGGACCCGAAGCAATCAACGAACCAGCCACATTCCCTCCTAAAACTTGTCCTTGTCCTCCAGCTAGATACACCGTCAAACCTCCTGCTCCCGGTGGCGCAGGCGGTGGAAGCGCAGTCCCGGTTAAAGACAGAATCTCAAACCGACCATGCAGTGTAATCACACCTCCACCCGCTGGAGCCGCCGGTTGGCGTATTGTGACGTTAGTGACCGCACCAGTGCCGCTTATAACGCAAACTCCACAGCCGCGACGAGTAGCGTAGGTGGAGACAGCCTCGGATATGTCGGAGCCGGAGGTGATTTCAAGAACGTGGGATCTAAGGACGTTAGGACTATCTCTGGTTATAATCGTTGGAGGTTTGGGTTTGTTTTTGGAACCAGCAGGACGGCCACGTGGACGGCGTCCAGAGGAAGATCCAGAGGCGGTGGCTGAACTGGTTGCTCCACCGGTGGGAGTAGTCTCGGCCTTTGCTTCGTCAGCTTCAGATCTGTTAAGTTCCATGTTATTTTGATCAGGTGGAGTTCTGGAATCTTCAGGTCTCTGTAGATGCAGTTCTTGCCCTAGAAGCGGGTGCATATAACCAGACATTGACAACCAAAACAAGAAACTGTGGTTTGGATTTTTGGATTTTTTTGTAAGCAGAGAGAGACAAAGACAAGAATCGACAGAAAAACTTAGTGATGAAGTGGTTTGTCACTGAGAGTGTTTCAGAGACTGAGTTTGATTACACTTACATTAATGCTAAGGACAAAACAAGAAGACGACAAGAGAGAACAAAACCCTACTAAATGAATAATGAGAGAGAGAGAGAGATATGAAAGAGGGTCGGCAAAATTTGTCTGGACCCAGATCTAGATCTTCATGTGAACTGTGAAGTAATGGAATGAAAACCAAAGGAGAGAAAGAAGTAAAGCAAGAGCATCAAAACACTATTTAAACACTACTTATAAATTACTTATAATATATACATAAATATAAAACGTATATTTATGTGTATATATGTAGAATATTTTTGTGTTGAATACTTGAATATATAAATATTTATAGAAGTATATATATATGTATATATAAGAGGGTTGGTGGTAACTTTTCCTCGAGTAAAGCAAAATAGCTAGATTAAGATGTTGACGACTGAACAAGGGATTGATGGATTCTACGAGAGACAAAAGAAGGAATCTGGGGACTAATATTACGGAGATAGAAGATTGGATTTATATGATAAAGCTGAAGGCATACAAGAAAACCAAAAAAACAAATTAAAGGAGAGAGACCTTTTGTGACGGTGAAGCGGCATGGTTTGGTGATATGATGATTGTAAATAAAGAAAAGAGAAGAGAAGCAAATGGTAAATTGTTATTCCAAAGTCAAGTTATGCTGTTTAATGTCAAGGACAATATATAACCGACCTAACTTTCTGTTAGTGATTTGTCTGTCGGTAACAACGCAAGGATTGCCCTCTTTTTATTTCAACAATCACTCTTTACTATTTACAAAATTTGCATCCGATTTCGCTTCTAACCATTAGTCTCTAATATATAAAAAATCATAAATATTTTGGTAATCAAAGAGGTTGAGAGCCTAGATGATCGATAATTTGAGACAGTGATTCAACATATCTCCAAATAGATTATTGTTCCAGTCAAAAGCTATGTGTTAGCTATCTAATTAATATAGTTTTTTTTTTCTTAATTCGAAAGCTATATATCTTATAACTATTGATTTCATGATTGTTCATTTAAAAGAAGTTAATAATTATACATTCTTGAATAAAATAATATAAGGTAATGGAAAGTGGACCAAAAGAAATATGTAAAATATTATATCTCCAAATAAATATGTAATCTTCTGTTTATATTTAAAAAAACTATTAATCTTATGAATTATATATGATGTACAATTTATGGTTTACTAGAAAAAGAATTACATAGTAATAGTATTATCTGAATTGTTGTAAATTATTTTGGTCTCTCCTAATAAACCAAGCTGATATATAAATCTACATTGATAATTTTCGAATATTTTCTTTTGAGTGGTGTTGAAGTGATCGGACGAGTAAAGCTAAAAAAAATTGTGTTGTGTAATGAGTAGAGCAAGACAATGGGGCTTCACCATTGGTTGTTATTGTGAAAAGAGTGGTGGATTTCACATGATGAGCATTTTGCTTTCTTCCTTTTTCTAAGTTTAATTAAACCTTTTCAATGCCTCGAGCCACTCAGGGGCATGGGCTTCACTTTATAAGTATAAAATGATGCTTAAATATTAAAATTGCTAAAACTTTACAGAGGGGATCTGTTTTGTGTTACAATTTACAAACAAAGGAACCTGAAATTTTATGCACATGTTTGCCAATATACTAATTCGATTTCAACGACTAATTAATGGTCGGACCTGCATCTTTATATACTTAGTTTTTAGTCCTATATATAAAAACTCTAAAACCAATTTGTAATCATTTATTAAGGTAACCGGTGAAACTACGATCACAAAACTCTAAAAATTCAAACCAAGTCACAACACAAGTAACATATATTTTAAATATGTAAGGAATTTGGTTTTGCTGATGTCTAATTTCAATTTATTGACAAATTAGAAAAAATAAAATTAAGTTATATATGTTTAACTTTCTTAAGAAAAAGGTAGAATATTGAAACAGAATCAAAAATAAAAGTTGGACATTTGTGGACAGCATATATTTCCATGTATAGTCGTGAAATAGTAGAATGCCAAAAAAACATCATTTCATCTCATCACAATTTAAAAGCCCCCCAAGTCTTTACATCCATAAGACGTCGTACAATGCCACCCATAATAAATTTAAATAGAAAACATTTATGTGATCATAATCTTGGAATAATTACAGATCAACCTGACTTGCCCACACGAGTGTTGTGGTCAAGATAGGCAGATACGAAATCGCGAGGCTGATGAGTACAAAAATAGTGGCAAAGCTTGGTGCAAAATTTCTTATCATTAAGCTTAGGCATGCGCTTATTGATGATACACTGTTTGATGCAGCAGTCTGTATCCAGTACGCTGCTCTGAATCGGATTCGTTGAAGAGATCTCCTCACCGTTCAAGCACCAAGTCGCGCTCATTAACATAGCAACCACTATCATCAATATTGCCACTCTTTTGTTTATTCCTTTTGCCCCCATTTTCTAACTTGAACAATTGATTTCTTACTAAAATTGTTTCTTGGTTTTATTTTTAAGGAAGTAGGAATCGATTGTGATTTGGATTTGTGAGATTTTGAGAGAATATATATGCGTTTGTTTTTAACTATTTTTTTGAACTCTATTTTTGCGTGTCAGAAAATATTACTAAATATAGCTCTATTTTGACTGTTTCCTGTTTTATAATTGTCTAGTATGGCTGTGTATGACTTGTTGACTTATTGACTTATTGTTGATTTACAGACTATCTTGATTTGTTGCTTTACGCTTCAGTTTTTTTTTTTTTTTTTTTTTTTTGGTATGTTTTCATTAGATCCTAAATTAAGCTGTGTACTTCTGTCTTGAATCACATTGAGTTGTAATTAATAACTTTGAAAGAATGTAACTGCTGTCGCCATTTTTTAACTATCCTCTTCAATTAACGTCACGTACAAATCAAAATAGAATTTTTAGATTTCGTTTTATTAGATTTTTAAAAGTACTAAGTACTAACTTTGATTCATCCCGTTTTTGTACGGTTCTTTAATGTTTCATGATTTATATGCATTCTTCACATGAATTCACGTGGAGAAAATTTATTTCACATTCTCGTTCTTTAATTTCCTTAAAATTACCCAACGTAAAATTTCATTTCAAGAAAACAACAAATTACATCTATGGCCATAATTTATTCGGTTAGACAGCCAAACCCAAAAAATGTAGACGAAACAAAGATCAGAGCGAATAAATATAACTCAAGCCGCAAGCGACTAAGCCAAAATAGGACCAATACACGATTTCAAAACATTGCTTAGAACGTACGGTACTTGTGGAGAGCAATGCTCAGTCCTCACAAGATCCACCAACAAAGGGAAGAAGCTGGACACGTGTCTTTTCAGAGACTCTGCTTCTAATGAGCATAAGGCTTCAAGTGACGAAACAAGCAGCGAAGTTCTCGCCGTCGCTTCTTCTATACGATCTGATTCCATCGGAAGAACCCAGTGGACTGGTTGTTTTCTTAGTTGTTGTTGACCTGTGCAGTTTAGGTAGATCTTCACGACTTTTGCACATTCAGTGACTAGACGAGACTCAAGATCGAGTTCTTTGGAGCTTTTTGGGTTGCAAGTGACCATGTCTTGAAGGAACATCATGTAGGATTTGCTAGACTCGTTCTCGAAGTTGAGCAATGGAGGCTCTGTTAGGTTTTGGACAGAGCATGCTCTCTTGAACTTCCTGCGAAGGACTGTGTCTGTGTTAAGTTGTTGCGAGTGAGACGCGATGCACGAGAAAATGTCTCCGAGGATATCCACATGTGATGCGGACAATGAGAATTGTTTTTTTCTGTATAATTCACTCAGAACCTGCAAAAGAAACAGAGGAGTCAAAAACAGAGTAATTGGCTTAGAAAGAGAGAAACAGAGAGAGGAGAAAGAGACCTCGACGATTTGAGACAGGACATCAATGTGTTTCTTTGTTCTGGAGACAACATAAGACATTATAAGAAGATTGTCATCATCTAGACCATCTTTGTCTACGCTTTGACCAGAGACTGTTTCAACATCTTCGATATCATCCATTGTTCTCAAGACTTGCATAAAACCAGCGAAAGTAAGCGAAGCTGCTTCCTTGAGAGCCAAGAAAATCTCTCTCCATTCATCTTCAGAGGCACTACGAGCCAATCCATTTGCCAAACGAAGCAAAACAGAGATTCCAGAGCCTGTAGAGCCTTGAAGAGGACTCTTTATAAACCCTATGAGGATTGACAAAATGCTTGGAAGCTGAGACCTCACGGAGCTGTAAAAGTGAATGAGTAGATCGACTAAAAGCTGCAATGCTAATGAAGATATCTCTGAGTCCCATGTGGGTTCTTCGTTGTCTAGAGATGCTGAAGATAGCGAATTAACGGTTTCTTCGAAGAGCATATCGGTTTTACTACGTATGTTGTTGAAAACCGGGAGAATTATAGAGCTGAAGATTCCAGTCCAAAAGGGTTTTGTAAAAAGATGACCATGATCCATCAAAATGTTGAAGAGTACTTCTATTGAACGGTTTCGAATAGCTGGTCTCGGATCAGAGGCTTGCTTAGATAAACCTGAAAACTCAAACCATTTAGTAAACCAGAGAAAGCAAGTTAACAAGTATATAAAGCATAAAAGCCAAATTTGGTTGTAACCTGAAAGCAGAGGAATCCAATATGATACTTGTTCATCCAAATCAGTAAAAATCTGTGTATCAGAAGAATCTTCTTTTAACGCTGAGATAGTATTGTTCTTGAGTTTCTCATTCGAGACAAGTCCTCCTTCTGCAAGCTTTAAAGCGCAGAAACGAAGAAACTCTATGGTGTTGAAGCCAATGTCACCTTCAAACTTACTGTTTGTGAAGGTGATGAGGCATCTAATACAGTCAGCGTATACCGTTATCTCTGTCTCGGTTATGCAATGAAAATGATCCCTCACGATTTTCTCAATTGTCTCAAAAGCTAATAGTACAATGTTCTTCCTCTCATCAACCGCTGCAGTTGTGAAAACCTAAACCAACAAGATCATTTAGATAAACATTTTAAAAGATGAATATTGGGTTGAGAAATGTATGATGTTTGTTACTTACGGTGAAGACACTTTTCCAACCAGATTTCACATTACTAACTCTACTAAGAACCATTTGAGAAACACATCGGACTATTAGCTCTCTAATCTCTGCTGAACTGCTTTTCTCCATGACAATGGCAAATGGTCGAAGAAATTCATGTTGGAAATGGTAGTTTGCTAGCTCCTCCCGCTCTAAGAATTTCATAGAAAGCTGACGAAGTGAGTCCATTACAAATATTGCAACAGAGAGATTCTCTGACAAGCCGACTGATACGAAGAACTCAGAGAGAACGTTCCATATCCGGGACCAAACTAATCTGATACGGTTCATGTTATAATGCCTGTCACAGAGAAAGAAAGATTTTTATCAACCACAGCTAGTAGCAAAACGAAGCAATGGAATTAGGATAGTATGAGATCATTTACGCTGTTTCGACTAGTTTCGTGAGGCTAAAGACACGAGGATCTGTTGGTGACTGAAGTTCTGACATGGAGACTTTACATAGCGCTTTAACAAAAGCAACTATAGCTTCACTGTTTAACCTTTGGCTATTAGCATAGACATGGTTCAACTCAAAGTTACCTATTTGATCAAGTAGATTCAAATTGGCAATGAAGTTCTTGATCTGGTCTGGAGTAACTAGTTTGGGAGCGCTTTTCACAAGCGAAGTACTATCATAAGAACCTCCTCTAACAACAGCCATTACAGATGGATTCTGAAAACTTCCACGTTTCTTTAAATTTGGGAATCCCAAAGCTTTCTTTTCATCTACCTCAGCTTTTTTTTTTGGGATTTTGGGACGTGTATCTCCAGGTGATACTTCTCCAAGAAGTTGTAGATGTTCAATACGAGATAGACAAGTTAAAATATGTTCCCAAGATCCTTGTAGATGGTTACCATCTTCTATGGCTATTGTTATTATCGCCTGCATACAATGTTGTTAATCCAATCAGTTGCTGATATAAAAACATATATTTAGAATGGATTGAGATATAGAACAAGTGACTTACTTTTACAGCATCTACATTTTTCTGCTTCATATCTGCAGCACAATGAAGATTAGTGAACTTGGCCATGGAAGTAACAAAAGCATCTCTCTGAGTTTGCATTCCCATAACTGCAGTGATGTGCACCGCGTATCGAAAGCCTTGTAAGCACAGAGAAGTTGCCAGTCTATCATCACTCTGGTCAAGAGTGACACTAAATGCAGCAAGCATCGGTCCCCAAGAGACCTCGAGTATGAACCTCAAGATGGAAACATCTGTAACCGTATGATAAATTGACCTGCAAAACAGAACAGCAAAAACAGAATGAGAAACAGAGAATAATATGACACTTAAAGCTGGTATAGCAATAGTACTTACTCTGATTTCTCTGGCTTAGCTTGGAACTGTTCTTGAATATCCTTTATAAGACGTCCATTGGCACCATAAGGTTTCTCATCTGGTTGCATCCAAGAAACCAGATTGAGGATGCCATCTAAGCCCAGTAGTTTATTCAAACCATTCACCTGTTTGCTTTGTGGGGCTAATGTATCAGAATTCATCTTGATTTCTTCTTTCACAACTCGATCATATAGAGAGCCTAGATAATCTTCAGATAAGTCCTTTCCATCATCTATTCCTCGATTGTTGCGGACAAAGTCAGCTTTCATCATCTAATCAACCATAATATTTGTAAAATACATCAGAAAGGTTCAAAACATTTATATATATGCACAATCTCATAAGGAAGCTTACCTTATCTTTAACCATGCTGTTATGTGCATCTGTGTTGAGCATTATCACAGAGTATGCAAGAACATAAGCAGTGTCTGCACTTGTAAAAGAACCAGGGTTACATTTCCAGTAATGTTCTGCAAACTTCTCCATGATTCTATCGATTTTCTGAGCTTCTCCTGGTAGCCTAAAGCCACGTAAGAAGAACCTTATTGCTTCAACAAAGTCCTTCTTTTCGAAGTTAAACGAGTCGACATAAGCATGCATAACTTTGAGTGGAAGCTCCTCTCTTTCACCAAGATAATCACCAATCACTGTTCCATTCAGCCCTGCTGTCTTCATCAGAAACGAAGCCACTTCTTCAGGTGAACTTCCTATTTTCTTGCTGTTTATGAGAAATTCAATACCTTTCGAAGGCTTCCTATTGAACAGAGAGATACCTTTCTGCAAATCACCAAGAAGTATTTGTCAGTTAAACAGAAGCAATCAATTGTGCACAAAGGACACTTGTAGATATTGAACCTGTAATTCAATTTTGTAAGCCCTTCGTTGCTCAAGCATAGAAGCATCATAAGCTTCAGGATTAGTAGTATCAGGCTGTGAATCACAATCAGATATAGTTCCTTCTTCACTAATCTGACCTGCATTACTATCCTTAGAAGCATAAATTTGTGAGCCCTTAGGCCAAACCGTCTCATTCACTTTGAACTGCTGATCCATCCAATTCCCCATTGCCTTGACTAAGTTAACCAAACACTTGACAGATTCATTCCTTAATGTACTATCTTGTGCTGGAGACAACGTTGTTGATGAACCAGTCGGTGGTCCTAGAGAAGTTTTGAGAAGACCGTTGACAATCCTGCAATTATCTGATGGAATTATAAGAGCTTTAATACATTATACTCTTAACGAGCCATGCAACAATTTTTTTGTGACACTTGTTTTAGACTAATCTAATAATAATACCTTTCTAGTATGTTTGAAGAATCCACATCGCAGTCATAGTTCACAAAGATATCGACAATCAACTGCGGATCTTGCGACATTTTATCTAGTAAGTTGAGAACAGTCATCTTCTGTAAGTAACTAGGTTGAAGAACATTCTCAAGCACACGGAGAACAATCATCGGAAAGAAGATTCCGATTTCTGCTTTCAAGACTGATCTTAGCTTTGATAACAAGCTCATGAAGATAGCACATTGCAATTGGAATATAGACATGATTGATACCGCACTGTTCTTCAGTAGTGATAAGCATAAGTATTGCTTAACGGCATTGATGAAGCTTTCATTAGAGCGCCAAACAGAACCACCATTGTCGACAATGACTTTAAGCAATTCCAAAGACAAAGTCTTACCCCTCACCATGATCTGATCATCATTGTTCTCCTGCGGTGAAAACCTCATAGACAATTTACACAAGTTCTTGAACAGAAGAAAAGCGTCTTGTCTCATCTTACTCATGTCTCCGGTTTCTGATTCAGCTTCTCCGTTTGGTACGTAGCCACGAAACGACGGTGAATCCGGAGTCATAACCGTTTCGGTTTCCGGATTTTGAAGAAGAATCTGAATCACATCAGGAGGAGGAAGAGGACTTCCTTGTCCTGCAGCCATGACTTCATTCACAAACCCTTGACAAAAATAAACAGAGCTTCCTTCATTAACACTCTTGTCCGTGAAGGTTAAGAGCTCGTTGACGTATATCGTTTTGACGGAAACATCAAGAGAATCTTCCTCGGATCTTGTGAAGATCACAAGCATCATCTGAGATAACACCGATTTAGCACAGATCTGTGTCGTGCCGCTCAAGCCACCGAGGTAGATATTGTAACAAGTCTTGACAACGTGTAACAAACAATCACCACGGATCAAGATACATGGAGATCTGACTGCAGCGAGGAGAACTCGTAGAACGGCGAGTTGGATCGGTTCTTCGGCTATAGCTCCGACTTTGGAGACGGCGTTGACAAGTTTGAAGAGGATTGAATCTTGTTTAGAGGATTGGATCTCGCCACGGAGGATTGATAGAGAGAAGAGTTTGAAAGCGCAATCTAGAGATGGCTCAATGACTTTGGAATAAGCCGTGTCGAGAGAGAAGAGGAAAGGTTGGAGAACGGAATCTGCATCTGATGCAGCGAGGCCGGACACGACGGAGGAAGGATCGTGAAAGTCGTCGGGAAGAGATTCGAGTTTGTCGAGAACGGATTTACATGAGGAGACAAGGTACGTGTGTTTACGCCACGCTGCGTTTTTGATGATCTTGTCTAATGATGGACCTATGATCCGGCCACAACGGGTGGCGCCGCCGAGAATGTGTGACGTCGACATCGCTGGAAAATCAAACGTTTTGATTTAGTCCATATGGCAAGAGAGAGAAGCTTAGATCGTACGTTTCAATTTGGTTTGGTGCGGCATTTATATAGCTTCTTGATTTGCTGAATTGGTAAAAGCTTTCCTGCTGAAGAGGAAGAGCGCGTGGAAGTTACGTGATAGATAAAGGCGCGTGTGATTAGTTTTGTCTTATTTTCCCACTCATCTCCCACGTCCACTATGGCAGCTATGATCCAATTGAATGTTTTTTAAAATATTAATACGATATTAAAGTATAATAATGGTCACGTTAATTTTAAAAAGTTGTATGGTAATGGTCTTTGATCAATTAATTGACTTTGATGGAAACGTAACCGTAGTAATCTAGAAACCTATTTCTATGACTTTTTTACGTAACAGTTAGTAAGTAGTAAGTAGTAAGTAGTAACTAGCATTAAACTATCATTTCCTTCAACTCCCTCTCTAATTTTAGATGTCCTTCTAATTACAATTCTATTTAATTAGTCCTTTTAATACATTGGTTTAAACTTTGTTATATTGACTCAAAAGTTTTAGGTGGTTATTCTCAGAACATGTGATATGATGTTGAATTTGGATGATGACTCGAAAGATGATTTATGTATTTGGGTGTATTACATATTAACTGTTGATTTCGGATTAAGAAACCATTACAGAGAGAAATATGTATCTCCAGAAATGTGGTTATCACTTATCAATCAATCCACACTGCCAAACAAAATAAAAATAATATCCCAACTTGTATAAGTACAAGTCAAATGATCATTTTGTTTTTTTTTTCCAAACCATAGGCAATAAATTATCGTGGAATTAATCTAAACAAACTTGTGTTTTAAACGGCAAACACAAAGACTTTTGCCTCTTTATATAGACTATAATGACAGACACTGTTTGTCATGTAATATCCTCTTTGTTACGCATATATAATCGCAATATCTCGTCATTTAATTTCTACAAAAGTATGTAAACTAAACTATATACGTAAAATATGACTAGTTGTATTGTTTATTGTGTTAGTATATACAAAAATGGACTATTTCAAAGCAAGCAATTCAAATGCTGATGGAAGGAAGATGTAATGTTTTAACTTGATCAATTCTATAACACAACCTATATAGACATCATAGACCTATTACCTATATTTAGGTATTATAAAAATCTCATGAAGGACAAGAATTAAGAATAGTGACTATTTTACTTGGTGAACGTGGGAATGTGAGATTATGGCAGAACGTTATTGCTCAAAACCGGAAGCTGTGAATGCTGAGGTGATGTTTGGAAAAATGTTTTAATTCGAACACGAATACTCAAAATTGAATACACCAAGAAAAGAAATTAATATAGCCAAACCGAACCAAAGAACCAAAGAACCAAATAATAAAACAAATGAAACCAAAAGACATGGCAGAGTCCAACCACACATGTTGTATCATCGTTCATACACAAGACTTGGGAGCTAAAGGAAGATTCTGAATACACTTTGCTTCGGTTGTGAGCATCGACGAACGAGAAATGGAAAGCGACTCCGAGATGGTTGCGTTACCTCTGTTACCGATTCCGATAGAATCAAACTACAGGGCTTGCACCATTCCTTATCGATTCCCTTCTGACAATCCCGGAAAGGCTACTCCCACTGAGATCTCTTGGATCGATCTCTTCTCCAATTCCATCCCTTCTTTCAAGTTACCTCTCCCCCTCTTCATTTTACATTTTTGTTCATGGGTCAGCTCAAGTTTTGATCTTTGTTTACATTTTACATTACAAAGATGCGAAAGTACTCGAATTTTTTGTTTGATCGGTTAACCGATCTGGATGATAAACGTATGATTTCGTTTTTTTTGATCAATCTATTCAATTTTGGTTAGACAATTGTTGTGTTGAATCCGTGATTCATACTATTTCTGGCTTTTCATGAGCTTTGGCTTTGTGACATGATGAAGAAACTCTGATTGTTTATGGAATCTTTTTCTTTTTGGCAGAGAACGTGCAGAGAGCGATACAAGCGTTCCAGATGCTCCTGTTCGAGCTGAAAATTTTGCCCAAAGGTTTGTTTTTTTTTTCCCAAAGACGTACTGGTTCGGGCCAAAGCATCAATATTTTAAGTTTAGTTTCTGGCTTTTGAACATGGAAGGTATGCTGAGATTCTTGAGGACTTGAAGAAAGATCCGGAGAGCCATGGTGGACCACCTGATTGCATTGTAAGTTTGTTCCTTTTGTAAACTAAAATGCTTGTAGTGAGCTTTGTTGTTCATGGATTAGTTTTGCAGCTTCTCTGTAGAATCCGTGAGGTAATACTCAGAGAATTGGGATTTAGGGACATATTCAAGAAAGTTAAGGTATAATTTTCTTGACAATTGCTTTTTTTTCGGTTTCTCTTGTACACTTTTCTGATCCGGCAAGTTCATTTTAGGATGAGGAGAATGCTAAGGCTATATCACTCTTTCCTGAAGTTGTTCGTTTGAGTGATGCTATTGAGGATGAAGGAAAGCGCATAGAGAATCTGGTCAGAGGGATATTTGCTGGAAACATCTTTGATCTAGGTTCTGCACAGGTATTGTGTATGAATGTGCTCTTTCTTTTCATTCACTGTTGCTTCCATCACCTCTCTTTTGATGAATGGATCCTGTATTTCCTTTTTTCACATATTGAATGAAGCTTGCCGAGGTTTTCTCGAAAGATGGGATGTCGTTCTTGGCTAGTTGTCAAAACTTGGTTTCGCGACCATGGGTCATTGATGACCTGGACAACTTTCAAGCAAGATGGGCCAAGAAGCCTTGGAAGAAGGTTGTCACTTCTTTAACTTCACTCTGTTTTTTTCTGCTTGACCTTATTCGAGCAGGACAAATTGATTTGTTTTCTGTTTTTCTTCATGACAGGCAGTGATATTTGTCGATAACTCTGGTGCAGACATAATTTTGGGTATATTGCCGTTTGCTAGAGAAATGCTACGTCGAGGAATGCAGGTACTTCTTTGTTTAAAAGCCATCCCAAGTTTTTCTTGAACAACTGAGGACATTATTGTTTTCTGGTTTGAATTTCTGATTGTGAGAAGTTCTTAATTAACTTATGTATTATAAGTTTTTCCTCCTTTACTCCTTCCCTTTGAAGGTTGTGCTGGCTGCTAATGAGCTTCCATCTATCAACGATGTAACATATACCGAGCTTGCAGGGATCTTGTCTAAGGTTGATGAATAGAGTAAATTCTAGTACTCTCTTCAGTTACATATTAAAGAAACTCGACCCTGACTGATTCTTTAATTTACCAGCTCAAGGATGAAAACGGACAATTGATGGGTGTTGATACCTCGAATCTTCTGATTGCAAATTCAGGGAACGATTTACCGGTATGGTATTCAAAAGCTTTCAGAAGAAAAATGGACTTTAAGTATCACCAAGTCCTGTTTATTTGTTGGTTATTACTAAAAAAATTCTTCTCCTTTCTATAATTTTGTTGCAGGTTATTGATCTTGCAAGAGTATCACAGGAGGTTGCGTACCTTTCAACTGATGCAGACTTGGTCATCTTAGAAGGCATGGTAAGAGACATTTTAATCATGTGAAGATGGCGAATTATGTGTTATCTATATATAGTCTTAGGTTTCAACAAACTGACTCCTTGACTGTTCTGACCAGGGCCGTGGAATAGAGACAAACCTTTATGCTCAGTTCAAGTGTGATTCCCTCAAGATTGGAATGGTAATTAACTTATAATTTCATTGGGTTACATAGAATAAGAGTTATGGGTTTGTTGATTCTTCCTCATTACTCTTTTGTTATGCAGGTGAAGCATACAGAAGTAGCACAGTTTCTCGGAGGACGCCTTTATGACTGTGTCATCAAATACAATGAAGTCCAGAGTTGATTATATTTCACAAACCACATTTTTATCATATCATATTAAACAACTCTTAGGCTTTGTAACTTAGAGATCCAAATTCTACTCTCTCTGCATTCAGATCTAAGAATTGTTAACTCTTTCCACATTCTTTATCAAAATTTCCAAAAAGCACCAATTTTTCCGATTGGTCCTTATATGGTATTTGAAACTCATATATGATGAGAGCATGATCTTATTGAGAGGTCATGGTTTTAAGTTTCTTGAAGTTGAAGGACCATTTTTTTAAATGGGACGAGAGAATGCAAAAAGAGAAAAATACATTTGTTTTTGTTTCTAAAGAAACTTATAACCTCCTTGGTAACAATTTATCCAAAAATATCATATTCTATTTTAAAATTCGATATTATTCTATAAAGTTGGCATCAGCTTGAAGAAACAAGTATTCTCTCGAGTGGGTCATGGTCGGTTGCTCCCATATCTTCGGGACACTAGTATCCGACATTGTATCCCACACCTACACAAGCATACAAATAATATATACGTTAGTTTCCTAAAAACATAATTTGTTTCTTGTATCATCATTAAAATCCCTACTCACTTTTAGCTTTCCTTCTGAGCCACCAACAGCAAGTAAGAAGGGTAAGTCCGCAGAGAATGACACCGAAAACACTATTCCCTGTTTGATATCAAAGTTGGAGTGGTGAACAAAGAAACCATAAAGAAACAGCTGACAACAAAAAATACTTATTCATGGCTCTTACAGCTTCTGGCTTATGTGTAGCAATCCATGATGGTTGATTGTTTGAAAGATCCCAAAGTTTCACACTTTCATCCCCAGATCCCGTTGCCAAAAGCTGCACAGCTCGGAGTTAAAACACACAATAACCACTACACTATGAGGACACAAGAGAGAAACAGAGAGAGAGAGAGAGATTTGTGTGCGTAAAAATTGGGCGCATGTATGTTGTATGATATGGAAGAGACTTCACCATCATGAGCATGGAGAGTGAAACTTGGTGTTAAATCAGTAGCACGTGTATCAAAGCCCTTCACAGTTCCATCTTTGAGACTCGCCTAAGATGGAAGAAGAAAAGATTAAAGATTCACATCTGAAGTATTCATCATATGTCTGTTACAAGAGCAAAAGAAATCGTAACGCACCACAAATAAGTGTTCATTGTGAGGATCCCAGGCCAAGTTTTCGACTTTGGCCTTTGTAGACCATTTCAAACCCGTGTGTGAAGGGTCTCTTCCACCTTTCTGCAACAGATATAAAAAGACTGCCCAACATAATGACAAATTTGTTCATGAAAAAGACTCAGCACATGAATGGAACAAAACAGTTACCACTACTACAGTGCGATCACGAGACCCACTGAGGAGTATTTCTGGAGTATAATGGCTCCATGCCACTGCTTGAACCTGTTTAGATAACCAACAAATAATAAACCATGAGCATGCCACAGATGCTCAAGAGAGAATGGAAACAGTTTCACCTTCATACCTCCTTTTTGTGATGCTCCATAGTGACCTTGCATTTCCCTGTAGCCACATCCCAAACCTTAACTTTTTTGTCAGCACTGGCACTAGCAACCATATTCCTATTGTTCCGTTTAAAGTGAAAAAATGAGAGTCTGAAGGGAGAATTTTCAATCATGGAAACAGAGAGCTTAAACACATAAAACCATACCGAAACTCCTTGTTCCAAGCAAGACCAATTACTGAATCAGTGTGACAATCTGATATCTAGAGTGAAAGAAAGACAAACTATAAGTAAGTTAAAACGATACATTTGGTAAACAAAAAAAAAAGAGAATGAGCTAAATAATTTTCAAAAGTTGGTTTGTCACACCTGCTCGTCTATTCGTCCTAGTTGTACATAAGGTAGGATATCATCCACCTGAAGCATTATATAATCAACTTACAAAATCATCATCTTATCATTGTTAAAACAAACCTAAACATCATCAAAAGAGAGTATATATTTTACATACAAGGTCAAGATCCCATATCTCGATCGATGAGTCCATTAACCCGACAGCTACAAAGTTCCCTGCCAACAACACGAAAGCAAAACTTGAGAAAAATGATAATCTCATCTTTAGCCACTTGGATACACACTAACCTTTTTCTCCTCCTTTGAGAGGACAATCAAGACAAGCTGAGCACAAGGGAACCTCGGATATAATTATGTCATGACGAAGATACATGTTATAAGTGCCATTCCCGAAGTCCTCACATACATAAACCTCGAGATAGTTGACTTTATCTTTAACAGTAGCACATACGACTAGTGAATCGGTTGGCCTAATTGTTACATCATCGAGATCCTCTGAGTCATAGTTAACCTATATAGGGGATATCTACATCAGTATGTATTAAAGTTTCACAAAGTAAGAGAAAAACTAATGGTATGTTATGACTTACATTAGTATCCTTAAGGTATGGATCCATCTCATTGCTTGGATAATAAAGGTCTCCCTGCCCAGAGCTGAACAGTTCAATTTCTGAGTCCAACACAAGAATGAAGGAAACTGTATGTTAGCACATGGAACACAGCAATGAAAATATGCAAATCTTTAGGGAAAAAGAAAGAGGTGACGACATATATACCATCATCCTCTTCATCATAGTTATCCATGTCGAGTTCTTTCAAGAACTTGGCTACGTTATCAGCATCTGTTGAAGCTGAAGAAGAAGCACCATTGCTTAAGGAAGATGGTTTTCCAAAAGATTTAGCTACAGCCTTGGCATGAGCAAATTCAGAATTCTGTATCTCATCGTCTTCATCCATGTCACTGAGAGTACTGTATCCGCGTGCGGTACATGTAATCAATGGGGTGAGTTTTGTCCTTAAAGAAATAGGAAACGGAATAAGAAATCTGACCTTTTCTTGAGAGTGCCATTGTGGATGAGATCTTTGATTTGCTCCTCAGAAGGAGTTTCAGCAGCATCGGGCATGGCCTTTGATGCCCCTTTTGGTATCCATGAAAGTGAAGTTATCATTCTGCAAAATCAAAATATAATGAAATTTACAATTGAATCAAGAACAAACAAGGTAAAGCTTTCTAGGAGCAACGCCAGCAATTATGTTTATCAATCTGAGAATCGACACAAACCATGTAACAAAATAAAAAGAGTAACCTTACGTTTGGAAACGAAGAGAACGAACAAAAGGTTGGTTCTTAAGAGAAAAACTCTGTAATCTGTATGTAACGTAAAGAGGCAAAAACAACAAATGTTCGTAGCGATTAAAATAAGGGTTTCCTCTTAACTTACAATTTTTTTTTAACTTTTTATTTTGGTCGGCAAACAAGGGTTTTCTCTTAACTTTTTTTTTTTTTACTTAAAATTAGGGTTTTCTCTTAACTTTTTATATGGTATTTGAAGTTTCATATTTGAGAACATGATAGAGGTAGATCTATGGTCATGGGTTTTAGGCTTCTTGAAGCTGGAAGAGCATTTGGAGAACTTGCATTGAGAAAAAAGGTAAGAGAACTTTCACCAATATTATTTTAAAATCTCACATTCATCAACACAATATGATGTGCTTTAAGCAGGTTAAGAATCGAAATGCATTGCAAGAAAGAAAAAAACGTAGAATGCAGCAACAGAAGATATATATATATATATATATATAATATGTATCAGTTGGTCTTGGTAGGATATGAAGCCATCTTGTTGATTCCACAGAGTCCCTCTGGTTTACCTGTGTTTCTCTTCATCCTAATAAACCCTTTCTCTCCCCATCTTGGTCCCCATGAGTTCTTCACTATTACATACTCTGATCCTTTTGATGAACCGTATCCAACCGCTGCTACTCCATGGTCTAGGTCTGTTCCACATCGTCCGTTAAACACTCCCTGTAAACAAATATAATCCCCATGCAAGATTAGATACATACAAGACAGTTTAGAAATATCAGAATGATCTGTTATCTATATACCCCTTTGTAGAACTGGAAGTCTCTTCCTGAAGCCTCAATAGCCACACTTACTGGCTGATGAGCTAAAGCCTTTAACAAGCTTTCGTCATCGTTTGCTGGGACATCTTCATAGCCGTTGATCGTCACACGTTCCACATCCTCCTGTGTAACATTCATGGATGATTAGTGTTTATTATAATTAGTCTTGTAATAGAGTGTAAGTTTTGATTCATGTTTTTTGTTACTTTCTGCTCTTGGCAAATTCCTTCCTCCATGAGATAAGGGTAATCGTCTTCTTTGTGGAGACCACCCGTTGAAACTATGTACTGGAATGCATAGTCCATAAGACCTCCATTGCAGCCACTGTTGAAAGTTGTATCACAGTCTATGAGTTCTTGCTCTGAAAGAGAACTCAGATTCCCTGTTGCGATCTGGTTGATCCCTTCGACAGCTGCAACTGTTGAAAACGCCCAGCAGCTACCTGCAGCAAGCAACAAAATAAGATCATTGTAAAGATATGTTCCAATCTCTGGTTCTATTCTATCTACTTGGGACCAAGAAATATGAAAGAGAGAAAATGTTACCACATGAACCCTGGTTCTTGACAGGAGTCACAGCGCCTTTCGTCCTCCAGTCGACAGATTTAGGCAAGTCGGTGATGTCTCTGTACCTGAAGTTAGCAGAGGGCTGTCTCTTTCTAGAGAATTGGGGCTTTGCAAGTCCTAGATATCTTCCCTTGAACTCTTCATGGGTCAAATCTGCAAACTCGTTCAAACCGAGCCAGTAACTGTTGATCTCATTGTTCCTCTGGTCTATATGCATCAGGTTCTCTCTGAAAACCTCAAACCTGTGCACCTTCTCCCCCACGCTTTTGTAAGCCTTGCTGTGTTCTGACATCCATAACTCAAAGAGCTCTAGAAGCTTATCAGTGGATGTCAAATGCTCTGGTGTGTATCCAACAATGGAGAAATCACGGGCAAGAGCAAAACAGAGGAGGGCTGATGCTGAAATGGCGACAAAGAGAGAGAATTTGGTAAGTGATGGTGCAGAAAAAGCCATAGCTAACTCGTTCACTGAGAGAAGAAGAGATGGTGTGAAAGAGAGTTGTAAGAATATAGGGGTTATATACAAGTTGGAGACAAGACAAAGTCTCAAAGTATTAGCTTTGAAGCAAAGACAAAGATTATTTTAAAAAACCAAGTACGCCGGTCTCTAAGTCTTCACGGTTGGATCTTTACTTAGCCTTTTGCTCTAAGCATGCAATTTTCAACAAAATAGCTTCACTTTCAGACACTTCATGTATATTTAAAATATCCGGATGGAGTATTTACAAAACGAAGTTATGTAGAGGATTAAAAGCATAAAAAAAGATCTGGAATATATAATGCTCTTGATAGTTATGGTTTTCATACATGACCGAGGAAAAAGCAATACAGCAACGAATATGAGAATATACCCTACATGAAATACAAAATCGCGATAGTTCAAAAGCTTATTTCTGTACTAGAATAATGATGCAATCTTTTTGGCGTATGAAGTGTAAGATCTTTTCTTTGCTATCATCTTAGCTTCCCGGCGGAATGCAAATATACTGAAACAGAGACGACCCTGCAAAGTGCAAACACAGTAATGCATTTTAAGAGAATTAGCTCCTGTCCATAAATGTTGGCTACTATTCATATGAAAAGTTGAGATGATTGTATTGGCAGTGGCAAATGCGGTTAACTTACGTTGAACCCAAGAAGAAGGCTAGGGAAAGATGAAAGTTGAAGAGAAATACAGAGACAACTGCGGTGAGAAGCATTGCCACTGATGTAGAATAAACCTACACACCGATTGATAAAGTTAAAGAGTGTTTACAAAAAAGGATACTTAGGTGCATCTGCACATTTACTACCTTCACAATATTGTCTGCATATTTCATCACCATAGACACAGCAATGCCACTGCATAATCAAAAGTAAGATAGTGTTTTAATGTGCTAATTTCACTTACTGACATTGGAGTTGAGAGAAGAGTTCTGCCTCTAAAGTAACTTTTACCTGAGAGCATGGTTAAGAATCATGAGTACTGTAATAAACGAGTAACCATGGAAGAATCCCCTGAAAGTGGAAAACCCCTCATTTAATACCACAGCAGATGTAACATTAACAGCATCATAATTTAGCCAGTAGAAAGATAATGAACTCTCGATACCAATATTATACACAAACACAAGAGGTATTTTTCTTTAATTGTACATGAAGAGTGAGGAAATTAGTTACTGAATATCGACTGTGTTGCTAACCAATATTAGAGGCGACAAATAAGAAGATAAGTTTTGGATTTACTTATTTGTGACAGCGTCGAAATCTTGGATCACAATAGCAATAGCATTGAAAGCCATCCCAAAGACATATAGCCAGAAGTTCTGTACATTTATATTCCTTGAAGGCCTCTTTTTTATAATAGCCTGCCAAAATGGAAAGCAAAACCCTTATAATAAATCAATCTTATCAATGGAATGGCCAAATTATACTGTTTAAACAACAAAATAAATCAGTGTTGCACAAAACAGAAACAAATCACTTCATTATATAAAGTAGTTCACCTCTGTGTACACTCCGGCAAAACCACTTAAAAGAGCCATGACCTAGAAATGACAACAAATGATAATATTGATTAATGTGGACATGGAAGATACTTTACAGCCCTTAGTATGTAATTAGCATGCTAAAGTGGGTAACAACTTACAATTGCCATAACCCAGCCGGGAAGAGACGTCTGTAGAACACGATCAGAACTGCAAAAGCAAATTCAAATGAGCACTGTAATAGAGAAATCGGTAGAGATGTCAAAGTTCGCAGAGCCAAATAAATATACACATAAACTAGGCAGAAAATGAGCTTGTATATTATGCATCATATGCAAAAACCAATGAAGCTCATGTTGATAGCAGTCAATAAAACCAAATGGGAAAAAGAGTTGAGAGCCAAATTTACTTTGAATTCAACTGAGCAGTAGTGCATCCGCAACACAATAGAATGAAACCTGCCCACTGAATCTCGCTCAATCTGTTAGAAAAGATAGTACACACACTGATCAAACAGAGCCTTATTCACACTTCAAATCAAGAAGTTTATGTTCTGAACAAGAAGAAAATGAAGGGAATATAAAACTCAAAAACTTGTGGGTTTCCAAATCAACGAATTTTTTTGCAAGCTATGAAATCCATTTGGATGAACAAAAATACCTACTTTTTCTTCAGTATAATTCTGTACAAGACACCAGTACTTATGATGTTCAAATTCTTCAGTATCTGATAGCCTGGGGCGTCTACATAAGCAAAAATATAGTACTGCCACATACAAGGTGACATCAAAAGTAGTTAGAAACATATTAACATGGAAACAGAGGTTATAAACATCGACCTAAGTCACATAAAAAAAACTCAGGGAAGCCCACCTGTAACAGATTCTTAAAAAGATACAATGCTGCAGGAATGGGAAAGACTTTAACTTCATCATATGTTGTGCTTAACCTGATTCAGAGACAGGAATTAGGTATCAGTAACGAAAAAGTTGAATGAACTATCTACGGTCATATTCAACTAGATACATGGAATCATTTCGACCAGTGAATTTAAAGGAACCTAATTGAACATGAATTCATGGTAATTTCTCTAAAACCAAACTGATAAGCAAATTGAGTAGCAAAGGAATACGTAACCTATTGTCGTCAGTAACACCTTCGTTTTTCCATATTCTTGTCAATGCAAGCAGAGATAACGCACATTTCAGAGTCTCAACCTGATGAACACAGAAGTAAACAAACTCTAGTTCAGCATCATAGAAGATTGTGATTTAGAGATTGTAAACACAAACAAAATTGACTTCGCTTGCAACATATACATTACACTAAATTTTCAATACAGAGTAATAAGGCGAACAAACTCACCAAAAAGTTGGCGGTTGTAACACTATACTCATATTTCCCAGCTCGCTTCGACCATACGATGAGTATCGCTTGAGAACTCGTCAGAATCGTCAGTGCACATGTTACTACACCCCTGCCTCAATACAATTAAGTTTAACAATACGAAATTTCCAATGGTTTCGCCATTCTATGTTCAATGGAATAAAACTTACTTTCGTTTCCAGTTAGTACGTTCACTGGATCCAACCCCCAGAGTAGCCAAAGTAATATTACTCGAAGCAACTGCCAAAATCGAAGCATCAATGAGCACACAATACGAACAAGAGAAGTGGAGATTGAGAATAACAATTCTTACCAGTATGAGATTTTCCTTTCAAACTCTCGACATCAGAAGCTACGTCATGATCGTCCTGAAGCTCAGTATAAAAAAATTGAGAATTAAAAGAGAGTCCAAAACCTAAATTAAAAGCCAAAAAAAGAGAAAGTGAATAGAAGAAGCAACGAACCTCATCTTTGATTTTCCGGTACTCCATTGTTCAAGCTCTCAGATCTCTGTGATCTCCGAGCATCCTCGAGCTAAGAAATGGAAATTTTGGCAAATTAAATGTAAAAAGAAAAAAGTGCTTTTTATTTTTTGTTGGGCTTAAACACTATTGGGCCTTAGTCCAATAAATGATGGGCACGGCACATTGTTTTTCAGGTTTTTTTTGTATGTCATTTGTTTTTTTTTTTTTCTGTCTAGTGTCATAAAATTTGTTTTAACTAAAACTAACAATTGTAATCCATGGACAGATTCTGCTATATTTTTATGATTAAAAACAAGTCAAAAATATTTTTTAAATCAGGTAATACACTTTTAACGTATTTGTAAAATCTTCTTTTAACTAAAGTTTTTTAAATAACCAACCTTTGAATTAAAGATACAAAGAAAAAACTAATAAAATTTGTGTTGTGATGGAACCCTACCTGAAAAAGACATAAATCTATATTCACAAATATTTATTAAAAATCAAATTTGTATTTCTAATTGTGTAGCTGCATACATACAGAAAACAAGTAACAATACAAAACAACACCCATAAACATAAATCCTATAGAAACATTTAAAAAACCAAACAAAAAAATGCATGTAATTGGCTGGGCACAAAAGTAAATGGACCCCACAATTAATAAACACAAAAAGAAAAGAAAAAAAAAAGCGGAATAAAAACCCAGGCTGTGTTAGAGCTGTGATCACTACTGCTACCTCTTACCTCTAATCTCTCTCTCTCTCTCTCTCCTTTTTAGATTCCAAAATTCAAATATTCTTCATCTCAACAAATCTCTCTGTAGACGACGATGAGCTCAATGATGGAAACTCTCCAGATTCGTAAACCTACTTCTCTCCCCGTTTCTCAACGCCCTAATTCCTCCACCACCCCCGCCGACGATGAGCCTGGTCTTCTCCGTCGTCGTCTCTCTTCTCTATCTCTAAACCTCTCAAGCCAACCAGCGGCGATCGCAGCTCGATTCCCGAGATCCAAATCAGTTTCCGCCATGGGAGAACAAGCAGGAAGGTCTGTGAAAGAATGGTGGGAATGGGGTTGGTCATGGATCCTCTCGAGGAAACCAATTTTCATAAGAGATCTTGAGCTTAACAAAGACGAAGCTAAATCAATTGGTTTACAAAACAGAGGAAGTATAATGCACGTCTTCTTCAAACTCCGATCTCAGATCCGTAATCTCATGGGATCTTCTTCTTCTGATTCTCTTCCTCTCTCCTGCAAAAACAAGCGTCAACGATAATTATATCATCATTCTCGCTTGCTTCGAATTGGGGTTGGGATTTTGTGCTTCTTTTTTTTTTTTACTTTCGTGCAATGGAGTATAATGTATAATGTGTTTTTTGAATTTGATGTTGTATTTTGCTATGATTAATTTGCTTAGATTTTTAATCAATTTATTATTTATTTGATTTGTTTTTACAAGTTTGTTGCTGTGCAGTTGTATTTTGTAATTTAATAACCATGCAAATTATATTGAAACCCGTTATTTTTGTTTTAATCTCTTACGCGCTAACATGAAATTCGTTTGTATTATCATGATAAATATTTGATTATGAAGGTGATGATAATAACAATAAGAATCGGTTCAAGAATTTTATCATCTAAAACATTTCAAATCCCATTAATCCCCAGCATTACTTGTACAAGTAAAATAGACGAGCTAAATTGTTTCCAAAAATATATATATATACTGTAATATTTTTCCCATCTTGTGGGTTATTATTCCATATGGTATGTAAAAAGCATAGTATTAACGAAACTTGGGTTCTGCGAGTGGCCGACATAACATTTGTCGGTGGTAGCAAGATCGTCGGTGGCGACTTGATATTTTATTGCTCTCTCATGTAATCTAAACTAGGGGTGGCAATATCCGATGCGGAATCTGACCTAAAGTAGGCAGTTCGATTCGAGTACTGATGTACTAAAATATTCGATCTGATGAAATTTTTATCAAGTTTGGATATCCGTATCAGATCGGATATACCAAAAAAAACCCAAAAATACTCAAAAAAACATAAGATATTCATAATCCTAATTTCCTATTTCTTCTTCTTTCTTTATTTATTTTATCCGAGAAAATTGATTAAATTTTCCAAAATCCCTTTTCCAAAAGCCCGTCCCTAATTAACCTCAGTTATTCAAACTGGAAACCGTAACTCACTTATTATCCAGATTGATTTTGGTTTGTTTTACTGAATTCAGATTTATTTCGGATTTTTTATTTTGTTTCGGATGAAAAATACACATACCCGATTTCTACTATGAATTTTGGATATAATTCGAAAACACCCATACCCAATAGATGTTTATTCGAACCCAACCAAAAATTTAAAAATATCTTATCGAGTCTATACTTCTATATCCGAATATCCAAAAAATCTGAAATACTCGATCCGAATCCGATCGGGTACCCAAAAGCCCACCCATCATTCTAAACTAAACTTAAATTTCAAATCTTGGGTGGACTCGTTTAACTATAGAGAATTTGGATAATCTGACCCCAAAAACTGTTGTATTTAGCTAAGTAAGATATGATTGTTTTTCAACGAAGCTGCCCACATTAATACCATTAGGTAATTATTATCAAAGAGGTTAACACTAATATGGAAAAAAAAAAAAGAGACTAGAAATAAATTAGTATAAATAATTTATGTTAAAGGTTGCGGCGTTGCAAAGCATGTGAATATGACAAGTACTAAAAACATATTTATGAATAAAAATATATAAACGGTTTTGGTATATAATGTTCCAAATTACAGATTGTGGCCAATGCATGATTGTTTGGAACAGCCTTGAGTTTTGGTTTTATTCGAGTTTAATTACAGATTACTTGGAAAAAGCAATTTCATTACATGATTGAGACTTGCTAGCTCATCTTCCACATCAGAGAAAATTTGATATTTTCATATATATATATATATATATTTATTCAGATCGAGTTGTGTAGTCTGAGATGGATGAAGGGTCATGATCATCTAGAAAGAAGAGTTTTTCAAAATAAAATGCTTAGAAATCACACAACATACAAAAAAAAAAAAAAATTTTGTTTTACAAATACAAGAGTGAACAAAGTTGAACAATGGAAGATGATGAATAAAGCTCACTAACTTCAATAATGGCCATAATAAACAAACAACAAAGAGGTCAAGAAAAAACAACAACAAAGAGGTCAAGAAAAAACCTCCAAAGCTACTTGATGATAAAATCACACAGTCATTAAACATTAGCTCGAATCCTCCACACCGATGAATCCGGTTTGGTCTTCTTTCTTCTTTTCTTTCTATGTGGTGAGCATTGAGATTGTTGATCCCATGAATAAGAACATCCAAGCAGTCTCAAGCGCAAAAACACCGGGAAAACAACCTCTATGCGTCTCTCATGCTAATGTTTAGACTATTTCTCATCGTTCTTCTTCCAACACCGGCATTGCCCTTTTGCATCATCTCCACAAACTCGCCATAATCAATTTTCCCGTCCTGTTTAAACCAACATAAAAATCCGGAAACTTTTTTATCAGCTGACGCCTCAACATATTAGTCTAGAGAGGAGTGTGGAAAAGAGTTATCAAAAGCTTACATTGTTTTGATCAACTTCTTTGATGATATCTTCGAGGAAAAGATCGGTCATACCATGTTCAACACATGCTTGCTGCAGCTCATCGATTGTTATGTAACCGCTTCCGTCTTTGTCAAAGTATTGAAACGCGGATACAAGATGCTCTTCCCGCTCCAGCTTGTTGAGATGGATCGTTGCTGCAATGAACTCACTGTAATCTATAGTTCCACTGTTGTCCACATCAGCCTGTCAAGACAAGACCTAAGTTAAAGAATACACAACAATACTTCATTTTCAGTATATTTAGACAAATAAGGTTAGATTTTTTACTGCTTCCATAAGATCATGGATCTCTGTGTCTTTCAAGGTTGATCCATATTTTCTCAGCCCAGCTTTGAGTTCATCAAATGTGATTGCACCACTGTTATCAGTATCCATTGCTTGAAACATTTCTCTTAAACCAGCAATCTCTTCTTCCGAGAGACTCTCAGCTATAACCTGATGACCCCAAAAACAAAGAACAACACTAACAGTTTCATGAGAAGTGAAGCAGTGACCATAGAATATAAAGGTTTCATGCACAAACTCACTAACCTTCAAAGCCATCTTCTTTAGTTTATTCATTGCAGAGAACTGCTTGAGTCGAGACAGAACAGCTGGATCAAGTGCTCTATCTGGTGCAACACCATTCTCGCAGATCCATGGATGACCTGAAAACAAAAAAGATATAAGTCTTATGCTGTTTGGTTATAGCTATAAGCAACCATATAAGTTAATACATACGCAAGACTTCATGAGCGGTCAAACGTTCTGCAGGCTTGGAAGATAACATTTTGCGGATCAAGTTCTTAGCACTGTCGGATATCACAGGCCACGGGTCTGACTCAAAGTCGATATATCCCTTCAACACAGCATCAAATATCCCTTGCTGAGTTTCTGATTCCAAAAAGACAAAAACAATACACATTTCAGATGACTGCTACTTTTTTTAAAGAACTAAGAGATGGGCTTATGAGCCAAACGCCAATCACAATTACCTGCCCAGAAAGGCGGAACTCCGCTTAGCAATATGTACAATATAACACCAGCTGTCCACACATCAGCTTCAGGCCCATAACGTTTCAGCAAAACTTCAGGAGCAACATAATATGGACTTCCAACAACATCCGTGAATATTTGACCTGAAAAGTCACAGGAAGATAGTTCTTAAGTTTCATAAGATTCTTGTACCGGTCTAGTTAAGCAAACATTAACTAAAAGCTTCAAACATTTTACCTGGTTTGAAAAAAACAGATAGACCAAAATCAATAGCCTTGAGGGAGAAATCATCATCCTTATTAACCAACAAGAAATTCTCAGGCTTTAAGTCTCTATGCATAACACCAAGCGAATGACACGCTTCAACAACCCCAACAATGATCTTAGTCAGCTCAGCAGCTTTCCTCTCGCTGTAATGCCCTCTCTGAATAATCCTATCAAACAATTCACCTCCAGCACAAAGCTCCATCACAATGTGAACATACAAAGAATCTTCAAAAGCTCCTTTGATCGTCACGATATTACCATGACCAGCTAAATGGTGCATTATCTGAATCTCCCTTCTAACATCCTCAACATCTTCTTTAGAGATTAACTTCCTCTTGGATATTGACTTACAAGCGTAGTCAATGCCCGAGGCAACTTCTGTACAGAGATAAGTAGTTCCAAATTGACCTTGTCCAAGCTTACGGCTAAGAGTATAGATATCACGAATGTTTGGTGTCTTATGACCAAGAACATAGTAAGCTTGATTGTCTGGGTTACGCCTCATGATTGCTTCTCTTAAAGGCATAACAAGAGCTGGATTTTGACTGTCTTTGGAGAATTCTTGAGCAATGATGTCAGCAGAGTTGTTTATCGGAGAGTGTTCGGAATTAGATCGATCTGAAGAAACGTTGGTAGTAGAGGTTTTGGAGTAATCTTCAGGCTTATCGTTATTTCCTTGGTAGATTTTGTCCTTGAAAGATCCACGGCATGAATTGCCCATGAAACAATGGATGATTACCAAATCCTAGTTTAAAGACAGCAACTTTCACTTTATGTTCTTCATCCAACGAACTGTTCATAGATATTTTGGAAACACTGTTCAAGAAGTCAAAACCACTATATCAGACCAAAACCCAGAAGCTAAACGAGATAAAGTAACAAACTTTAACAATCTCACAAGTAAGAAAGTCGCTAACATCTCAGATCAAATAGTCAAAATAGTCAAATTAACCAAAAAGACAGAACACAAAGAGCTAAGAAGTTTCGATGGATCTTCCAAAGGAATCACAAAATAGAGAATAAAATAAAGTAACCAAAAAAAAAGGGAAGAGGATCTAGTTACCAGTAGTCAGAACGGCGAAAGAAGAAGAGTGAACAGAAAAGATTAGGAATCAGATTTAAAAGAAAGAAATTTAGGGAGACAAGAAAAGTCGAAACAAGAAGGGAAAGCTAGAATATTTAATACTATAAAAAGAGTATATTCGAGATTGAAGTTAAATAAAAATTAGATTTTTAGTTTTTTTTTGTTAGCAGAGAGTGGTCGGATAGTTAGATTCGTTGGATGAGAATGTGTGGCTTTAGTTTACGGCGGCGATTGAGCGAAGAAAGGTCTTAATGAGTGCTCCCCAGCTACACTTCTCTGACTCGCTCTCTCAACGCGCTTTCGTCTCACCTTCTTCACTTTCCAATTTGCATTATTAAACAAAATTTCAATATTCTTTTTTTTTTTTTAATAATTTAAATATTCGATTATAAGTTGATGGACCATTGACTTCCTTAAGCCTGGTTTTGATGTTTTATGTTGTCGTTTGAACTAATGACGGTCAATGGTCATCAACTTATAATCGAATGACTACTAGATGGTACTATAGTAATTAAATGCTAGAGCTAGTGTCTCATGCAAGTTTAAAAGAACTCAGCATCAGCACCATTGGTGACTGAGCCACACTTGAGAACAGGGGATAGCTCCAAAGTAACTATGCATTAACTGCCTTACCATCTTTTGTGAATTCTCCCAAAGAGTGAAATCTATGTTACTAGATTCTTCCTTCTCACCCCCTAAAATAAAGAGGAATTGACATAGATTGACACATATTAGAGATTTTATTATTAGATTGACACACATCTGAAGAAGGAGAAAAATTTGATGGGTAAAAGACATATGTATCCTTATATTTATTTTTTTGAAAAATCTGAAAATTTAAAACTTAAACGAAAAAAAAAATTCAGACTAAAAAAAAAAATTCAGACTGAAAAAAAAAACTCAGAGGCGGGGGCGGGCATAGCCAAACTAGGAGAAGAAGCTCTACATTGTGTGACCCTGATTGATTTAAAAATATAAGTTTGCGGCAACGACAAAAAAATAAGTGTGCGGTAACTATATTATTCTAAAAAGTTTACAGTAATGGAAAATAACTCTGCGAGTGTAAATAACTCTGCGATCATTTTAAAAAATCTGCAGTAACGAGATTTGTCTCATAACTCTACGGTAATGGCAAATAACTCTACAAGTAGAAATAAGTCGGCGATCACGTTAACAAGTCCGCGGTAAATAGGTAATTCACATAACTCTGCGGTAATGGACAATAACTCTGCAGTTGAAAATAAGTCCGCGATCACTTTAACAAGTCTATGGTAACGAGGTAATTGACATAACTCTGCGGTAATGTAAAATAACTCTGCAAATCCGAAATAAGTCTGCCATAACGCCAACAAGTCTGCGATAACACATAACTCTGCGGTAATGGAAAATAACTCTGCAGATGAAAATAAGTCTGCGATCACTTTAACAAGTATGCAGTAACGAGGTAATTGACATAACTCTGCGGTATTGTAAAATAACTGCAAGTGAAAATAACTCTGCTATCACTTTAACAAGTCTGCGGTAACGAGGTAATTGAAATAACTCTGCGGTAATGGCAAATAACTCTGCAAGTGGAAATAAGTCGGCGATAACGTTAACAAGTCTGCGGTAATGAAGTTTTTCACATAACTATGCGGTAAACGATAATAACTCTGCGAAATAATAAGTTTGCGATAACATATACGGAATGACGTTTTTGTAAATATCGGTCCTGCTGGAATTTAATTATTAATGGCAGTTTCGTAATTTTTTTTTCCTTCTAAAGCTTTCGAGAGGTACTTCAGGGTTTTAAAACTCCAAAAAACATATTAGTAATAAAAAAAAATGTGTGTCAATCTAACAATAAAATTATTTACTTATGTCATTCTATTAATCTTCCCTAAAATAAATGCCAATACACATTAGTAAAATACTAAAATCACTTGCTAAGAATTTGTAATTTTGTATATTTTGGAAAATGAATCTACGAATCAATATCTCTTTATCGAATATTAGTTTTATGCCCTTTTAATCTGTAAGAAAAATACAGTAGTAAAGTGAAGAAATTAACTATTCATTATATTGTAACATACGAATACGACTCACGATTAACAAAAGTTAAAGTGTCTCATTGTGTTTGGACAATATTCTCCATCATTGCATTTTTTTCCTTTCTTTCTTGATTAATTATGTAAAAGTTGAAATGATTTGAAGATGCTTTCGGATGTAAACAAACAAACTTTACTTTACCAATAACTTTATTTCCAGAGAACTCAAGTCCTGTTTACATCAAATTAAATATCTCAGTGAATCTAAGATTTCAAAAAACCAGTCCTATATTTGTTTCCTATTTACAGAAAAGCACAAATGCCCGAATTATGTCGACAATGAACTCATTGATTTTGACTTTTGAAGATATTTTTTACATACAAAAGTGCCAAGATGGTAAAGAATAACATATGGAATTTTTTTGAATTGATGAATTATGTGAGTTTATTAACGGTGAATGAATGAATGATGTACAAACTCGTGGACCCAAATCGAAAAGATGACAAATTTAAGACATTGGTATTTTATTTTCTGAAAAATTCTGTACGCAAACACGAGAGAGATAGAGTGAGCGGATACGTGGCGTTAGAGGACAGGAGCAAAGCGGCAGGTGTCACTAAGCCCATAGGCTCTGTTCGCTAAAGTTTTAATTTTTATTATTTTAAGGCCTACGGTTATTTCGAATTCCAGCTTTCGTTTGCTTTGTTTGTTTTAACCAAAAGGGCAAACAAAAATATTTGCTTTTTGATTGCATAGTGACGCCATTGAAGCGGCTTACTCATAGTGGCTTAATTCTGCCTCCAAATTCAAGCTGCTAAACCCTAGTTTCATCTCTCTCTCTCTCTTTATAACATATTCTCTCGCGCTTTCTTGCTTTCTCTTCTCTTCTATTCTCTTTCTACTTGAAAGAGATAAAAAGTAGTCAAATTTTATTCTTGTTTTTGATTTTGACATCTGGGGTTTCACCTCTGTTTTTGTCCAGCACTCCTTTGGGTCTGTATCTTTTACGTCATTAAGGGTTTGTTTCAATTGGTTTGTTATAGTCTTATGTCATGTTTTTTGGGTGTTATCTCTCTGTTTATGTTTAGCTCACCAGTGATTGTGTCTGATTTCGATTTTTCAGGTGGGTTTTGTCTCACTCATCGTTGATCAGTGACTGTCTTCTGCGAAATTCGCTTTAGATTTCGTGATAAGTTAAAGAGGAATTATGAGTGGAGCTGTGCTTGTTGCTGTTGCTGCTGCTATTGGCAATTTGTTACAAGGATGGGATAACGCAACAATTGCAGGTGATTGAATCATTATCTTCTTAATCCATAATTCTGTTTATGAAATTTAGGATCGATAAAAGTTTAGGATTTTTATGGCTATTTGATATGATTCGCAGATCCTGTTTGTGTGATGGATTTTAACCTTTCTTTGGGATTTTTGCAGGAGCTGTGTTGTACATTAAAAAGGAGTTTGATTTAGAGGGTAATCCATCAATGGAAGGTCTAATTGTGGCGATGTCACTTATTGGTGCTACTCTGATTACAACATGTTCTGGAGGCGTAGCTGATTGGCTTGGTCGTCGTCCGATGCTAATATTATCCTCAATTCTCTATTTTGTTGGTTCTCTTGTAATGCTATGGTCTCCGAACGTTTATGTGCTGCTCCTAGGAAGGTTGTTAGATGGATTTGGGGTTGGTCTTGTGGTCACACTTGTACCTATTTATATTTCCGAGACTGCACCACCTGAGATAAGGGGACTGTTGAATACGCTTCCGCAATTCACTGGCTCTGGAGGGATGTTCTTATCTTACTGTATGGTTTTTGGAATGTCGTTGATGCCATCTCCTAGCTGGAGATTGATGCTTGGTGTCCTTTTCATCCCTTCCCTTATCTTTTTCTTTCTCACTGTCTTCTTCTTGCCTGAGTCTCCAAGGTGGCTTGTGAGCAAAGGTCGAATGCTTGAAGCAAAGCGGGTACTGCAGAGACTACGTGGTCGAGAAGATGTGTCTGGTTAGTCTTAAATCATTCTGACTCAAGTTCTTTTAGGGAATAAATTCTCTTATATTGAATGTTCTTATGTGGCAATGAATTATAGGTGAGATGGCTTTATTGGTGGAGGGTCTTGGATTTGGAGGTGAAACAACCATAGAGGAATATATAATCGGTCCTGCGGATGAAGTCACTGATGATCAAGATATAGCTGTGGATAAGGATCAAATTAAGTTGTATGGTGCAGAAGAAGGGATGACATGGGTTGCTAGACCAGTTAAAGGAGGAAGTACTATGAGTATTTTGTCTCGCCATGGAAGTACAATGAGCAGGAGGCAAGGCTCATTGATTGATCCTCTTGTTACACTGTTTGGGAGCGTTCACGAGAAGATGCCGGAGACTGGGAGCATGAGGAGTGCCTTGTTCCCACATTTTGGGAGTATGTTCAGTGTGGGAGGGAATCAACCGAGGAATGAGGAATGGGATGAAGAGAATCTTGTTGGAGAAGGTGAAGATTATCCATCGGAGCGTGGAGATAATTCTGATGATGATCTTCATTCTCCGTTGATCTCACGTCAAACGACAAGCATGGAGAAAGACATGCCTCACATTGCTCAGGGGACTCTTTCTACTTTCAGACATGGAAGTCAAGTACAGGGAGCTCACGGGGAGGGAGCGGGTAGTATGGGGATTGGAGGTGGATGGCAAGTGGCATGGAAATGGACTGAAAGAGAGGATGAATCAGGACAGAAAGAAGGCGGATTTAAGCGGATATACTTGCATCAAGAAGGTTTCCCGGGATCTCGACGTGGCTCCATCGTTTCATTGCCTGGAGGTGATGGAACCGGTGAGGCAGAGTTTGTACAAGCGTCTGCGTTGGTTAGCCAACCTGCTCTTTATTCCAAAGACCTTCTCAAAGAACATACCGTTGGTCCTGCTATGCTACATCCTTCCGAAACAACTAAAGGGTCAATCTGGCATGACCTTCATGATCCTGGAGTCAGACGTGCTTTATTCGTAGGAGTTGGGCTTCAAATGCTTCAGCAGGTAATTTAGATAAAGGTATCAAAATTAGTCAATCACGGAAGATGTTTTTGCGGTTTATGAAAACTTTTTTGTTTTTGGCGATGCAGTTCTCAGGCATCAACGGAGTTCTTTACTACACACCTCAAATTCTGGAGCAGGCGGGTGTCGGGATTCTACTATCAAACATGGGGATTAGTTCTTCCTCTGCATCCTTACTTATTAGTGCACTTACAACCTTTGTGATGTTACCTGCAATAGCTGTTGCAATGAGGCTAATGGATCTCTCTGGTCGAAGGTGATTAAAAACTTAAAATCATCCTCTGTTCTTGATTCACAATACACACAAAACAAAACAAAGCTAAAATGCGTTATGAAATGTCTCTTTTCTTTGCAGGACCTTGCTTCTCACCACAATACCAATCTTGATAGCATCTCTACTCGTCTTAGTAATCTCGAATCTAGTTCACATGAACAGCATTGTGCACGCGGTCTTATCAACCGTAAGTGTCGTGCTTTACTTCTGCTTCTTCGTGATGGGTTTCGGTCCTGCTCCGAACATCCTCTGTTCAGAGATCTTTCCAACTCGAGTCCGCGGAATCTGCATCGCCATTTGCGCACTTACCTTCTGGATCTGTGACATTATCGTCACATACAGTCTACCTGTGCTACTCAAATCAATAGGACTTGCTGGTGTGTTTGGAATGTACGCAATCGTCTGTTGCATCTCATGGGTCTTTGTGTTCCTTAAAGTCCCGGAAACTAAAGGCATGCCACTTGAAGTCATCACTGAGTTCTTCTCCGTTGGAGCTAGACAAGCTGAAGCTGCTAAAACCGACTAAGAAACTAAAAGGCAGAGATAAACTTTGTAATGTGTTTCCCATCTTCATGTGGATTTGTTGTTGTCTTTTTGTACTTAGTGCAGTAATAATCATCTATCTCTCTCGTGTGGGAGGAAAAAAAAAAGTTTCAAACTTTCGTTTACGAATCTCTTTATTACATTTACCATTCGCAAATCCGTAAATCCGTAAATTTAAGAACAAAAATATTCGTAAAGTTACATGCTTTTGATAAGTCTAGCTCCAATTTTGTCAAGTTTCTTAACGGAAGCAATAGATTTCAAGTTTCCAACTTTCAAAAACGCTTCAACCATTTTCTCTCCGATCTCGTTACCTTTCTCCGCCGTGTCAATAACCGCAACCGCCGTTGGACCAGCTCCACTTATGGTAGAGCCAAAAGCTCCAGCTTCTAAAGCAGCTTTCTTCACAGCTTCCATTCCCGGAATCAATGGTGCTCTCTTCGGCTCCACTACTTTATCCGACGAAAGTGCTTTCCCAAGATTAACCACGTCACCTTCCAAAACCGCCGCCACCAACGCCGCCGCTTGACTACTGTTCCAAACATGGTGAGCCATCGGAATCTCTGCAGCTAATGCAGCTCTCATTTTTTTCGTTGGAGCTTCGAAATCGGGACTAACGAGAACAAAGAAGAGATCTTTCTCCGATGGGAATCTCAAGGGTTTTAAATCAAGCGGCTTGTAGCTTCTTATCAAAACAAATCCACCCATAATCGCTGGCGCAATGTTATCAGCGTGATAACCGGAAACTTTCGCTTCCGATTCTAATCCGGCGAGAACAAGCTCGTCGTTTCCTAATCTCCGGCCGAATATTTCGTTAACCGCCACAGCTGCTGCGGCGGCGCTAGCTGCACTGGAACCTAAACCACTCCCCAAAGGAAGTCCTTTATGCAAAGCTAACGATAAACCAACCGATTTGATCCCAAGCATCTTCATCGTCGCCATGGCTGCAATTCCAGCGCAATTACGGTGTGGATCGGTGCTGAGTGTGGTCGTTGTTCCGGTGATTTCAGAGATTGTGATCTCTCCGTTACGGACGGTTGGGTCAACGTGGAGAGTGACGTGGTCACCGAGACCATCGACGGCGCATCCTAAGAAATCAAAGCCTGGACCTAGATTCGCAACAGTCGCCGGAGCGAAAGTTTTGACGGAGGTGAAAACTGGCTCTGGCTCGGTGACGATGACAGGGTTTTGTGATTGTACGGAGGCTCTGGGTTTAAAGACGGAGACTTTAGTGAATAACTGCGATGAAGGTTTTGATTTTGGTTGGAAACTGTAAATCGGTTTTGAAGGAGAATGAAAATAGATGGTCGCCATTGATGGAAGTGAAGAACAATCACCAGGAATCGCAGATGAACAATGTGACTTACCTAATTTTATGGTTTCTCAGTTGCTTTATAAAATGTTTTCAAAATCTAGTAGTGACTATAGAGGTGGATATCCATTTACCAATTTTCAATTTTTTTCTGAGCTGAGAGGCTAAAACCAAACCTAACCGGTAAACATTTGGAAGATATCCGGTTCTGTTTTAATCTGTGTACATTTTGATTACGGTTTGTTCGAAACTTCGAATATGGTAAACCGGGTTGGCACCTATAGTCTTTACAGTTTGGAGTTGCCAAGTTCTTTCTTCTTCAGGATTATGATACCGCTTTTGTCTTACTAGCTTATTGTCACGGGCTGATTCCCCTTGAATCCAAACCGTGCGGCCTTAGCTCTTTCTACCCCTTGTAGATGCTCCACAAATTAGCTCTTTCTACCCCTATTTATACAAGTTGGCTCCACAAATCAACGGTGGAGATTAATTCGATCTAACGGTGGAGATTAATCCTCTAGAATTCTCCATACTTCTCTACACTATTTACAAGACTCTACAAGATTCTAGAATATCCCACAAGCTTCAAGAAGAAGCTTTTCAGATTTTGGACTTGGGTGAATCATGTGACATCCTCCCCCACCCAATTAGGAGACGTCCTCGTCGTCATGTACTTCTCGGCCTTTTCCAACTATCACAAATCCGCCTCGAGCTTCCCAAGTTGCTTGACTCGGTAAAGTCCTTCCACTTGATCAGAAAATGGGTTTGGCGCGGTACACCCCTCTTCCGCACCTTCTTCTTCCCGAGCACTTCGCCAATCTCCCTATCATATGACTTAGTCACCACGGGTGGTGCTCGCTTCGATACTCCCCGACTTAGATCCGAATCATCTCGGTGATAAGGCTTCAGCATACTCACATGGAACACCGGGTGGATCTTAAGTGTTTCTGGTAACTCCAGCCGGTAAGATACCTTCCCCACCTTCGCAATTACTTCGAAAGGACCTTCATATCTCCGGACTAGACCCTTGTGTAAACTCCGTAATGCTTTGAACTGTTGAGGAAGGAGTTTCACAAACACCAAGTCTCCCACCGAATACTCGGAAAACCGACGTTTCTCGTCAGCCCACTTCTTCATTCGTTTCCGAGACTTTTCCAAACAAACTCGGGCCAAATCAGCATGTTCCTCCCATGCTTTGGCCATCCTCACCGCTCCTGGACTCTTCCCTTCTGAACTTGGATTCGCCAAAGTGTGTGGTGTTAGAGGCTGTTGCCCCGTCGCAAGCTCAAAGGGACTTTGTCCAGTCGACTCACTCCGTTGTAAATTGTGTGAGAACTGGGCAATGTCCAGCAACTTGGGTCAGTCCGTCTGATTTACACTCACGAAGTGTCTAAGGTAACATTCCAACAAAGCGTTCACCCATTCCGTCTGCCCATCTAATTGAGGGTGAAAGCTCGTGGAGAAACTCAACTCGGTTCCGAGCAGCTTGAATAACTCCGACCACAAGTGCCCGGTAAATCGAGGATCTTGATCGCTCACAATATTCCTTGGTAATCCCCAATATTTCACCACGTTCTTGAAGAACGCCCTTGCCGCTTCTTCGTGGCATCCCGAAGTACAAGCCACGTAATGTTCAGATCTTAGAGAACCGGTCCACGATCACCATAATGGACCCAAACCCTTCGGACTTAGGCAAGGCGCTGATGAAGTCAAGTGAAACTGATTCCCAAGGTTTCTCTGGAATCGGCAAAGGCTCCAGCAAACCCGCCGACCGCTTATTCTCCGTCTTGTCCTGCTGGCAAACCAAGCAGGTTTTCACGTATAGCTCTACGGTATCTCGCATCCGAGGCCAAAAGTAAGCCACTTCCACTAAGGCTAAGGTACGTTTCTGACCTTGATGCCCAGCCCACCGAGTATCATGGCACACCCGAACCACATCTCGACGAAGGCTTTCCCACTTCGGAATATAGAGCCTTCGACCCTTGGTGAAGAGCAACCCATCCTCTACCCAAAATCGGTGAGTTTTGCCTTCTCCAGCTAATTTCATTAATTCTTGGGCAATAGGATCACGTCCCAACCCTTCTTTGATCCGCCCCAAGATATTTCCCTCAGCCATGCTCATTGCCGCCAGCTCGGCCTTTCGACTTAGGGCATCAGCAACCACATTCGCCTTCCCCGGCTTATACTCCAAGGTGTAATCGAACTCAGCCAGGAAGTCTTGCCAACGAGCCTGTTTGGGAGATAACTTCTTCTGTGTTTGAAAATAGCTCAGTACACATTACGGTCTTGATAACAAAGTGTGACCCCAATAAGTAATGCCTCCATACCCTTAGGCAATGGACCACCGCAGTCATCTCCTTTTCTTGGACCGTGTATCTTCTCTCGGTCTCATTCAGCTTCCGACTCTCAAAGGCGATGGGATGGCCTTCCTGCATCAAGACTCCTCCAATGGCAAAATCCAAGGCGTCCGTGTGTAACTCGAACGGCAACTTAAAATCGGGTAAAACAAGAACGGGTTCTCGACTCACCGCGGCCTTCAATTCCTCAAATGCTTGTTGGCAATGTGGAGACCACTCCCAAGGTCTTGCCTTCTTCAATAACTCTGTCAAGGGAGCAGCTTTCTTCGAATATCCCTTGATGAACCGGCGGTAATAGTTCGCTAACCCAAGAAACGATCTCAATTCTGTCACCTTTGTTGGAGCCTCCCACTCCGTGATCGCTTTGATCTTGGCATCATCCATCTTTAACCGACCATGCCCAATGACGTGCCCCAAGAATTGGACTTCTTCGAGGCAAACGGTGCTTTTCCTCTTCACTCAACAGCTCATTTTCTCGAAGGACCTTGAAGACTGTCCGCAAGTGTTCAATGTGTTCCTCCATCGAATTACTATAGTTGACGATGTCATCCAAGTAAGCCACCACAAATCGATCCAAGTAGGGCTGAAGGATCTGGTTCATCAGGGTGCAAAACGTGGCTGGGGCGTTCGTGAGGCCGAAAGGCATCACAAGTCACTCGAACGATCCATACCGAATTATGCATGCAGTCTTCGGCTCATCTCCTTCAGCAATCCGGACCTGATAATAACCCTTCTGGAGGTCCATCTTGGTATAGACCTTAGCTCCGCCAAGCCTATCAAAGAGATCAGCGATCAAAGGAATCGGGTAACGGTTCTTGATGGTTACCTTGTTCAATGCCCGGTAATCCACGCACATTCTCAATGAACCATCGTGCTTCTTCTGGAACAAGACCGGTGCACCATAAGGAGCTTTAGATGGTCTAAGCTTCCCCGTCGCCAACAGTTCATCGAGCTGCTTTCTGAGTTCCTCAAGCTCGGAAGGTGCCAACCGGTAGGGCGCCATCGCTGGTGGTTTTGCCCCAGGCTCCAATTCTATCTTGTGATCCACCTCTCTCCTAGGTGGTAACTTCTCGCAACGTAGCGGGCATCACGTCCTCATTTTCCTCAAGTACCGCTTTGGATTTTTGCGTGGAATGGGCGTAGTGTCTCCACCTTCGCTCTCTACCTTCATCACAGCCAAAAAGGTAGGCTCACCCTTTTACACCCTTGGACACTGCATCACGACAACTGCTTAGGACTATCCCTCCTTTCCTCGACAGTTGGGATCATGCAAGAGGATCCTGTCTCCATGATGCAAACCGAACTAAGAGCTGGCATTGGTATAGCCATGACTTTCCTCATGAAGTCTAGCCCAAGGACTATCTTAAAATCGTCCATGGGAACTACCGAAAAGTTGACCGGACCAATCCAATCTCCTAGCTTCATTTGTATTCCATCAACGGTACCCGCAACTGGTTGAGCCTTGGCGTTCACCGTCTTCATCCAACCTTCCCGCTTATCCCACTTTATCCCGAGTTTTCTAGCTTCGTCTTCAGCCATGAAATTGTGGGTGGCTCCCGTATCAACCATTACTCGGGTCATTTTCTCATTAATTTGAGCTTCAACGTACATAAGCCCCTTGCTCATGGTCTTAGCTCCTTGGCTAGCCTTCAACGCGTTCAAGAGCTGCAAGGATCCCATCTTGGCCGAATCTTCCTCATGAATCTCGGCCTCATGTTGCTCAACGATCGCCGAGAGCGATCCTAACTTTGGGCAGTCCCTCATGGTGTGTGGCCCTTTGTACACAAAACAACCACCCTTCGGCGCATAAGCCTTCTTTTTTACCTCATAATCTTCCCGTTTTGAGAACTTTTCAGACCGTTCTGGACGTGGAGGTCGGCCATAGTCACGCCTCTCTCCCCCACCTTTAGTACCGACCCTCTCCTTATCCTTCCTCCTTGAAGAATCCGAGGGACCATCCTTGCGGTAATCATTCAAGGACTCAGCTACCGCAATGGCCTCATCAACGGTCTGAACATTCCTTCGTTGTAACTCTTGCTTGGCCCAGTTTTGTAGACCATCGGTGAAATAGAACACCAAGTCCTCATCGGTCATGTTAGGAATCTACAGCATAATGTTAGTGAATTCCTTAACATAGTCCCGAGTGGTACCTTTCTGGCGAAGTTCCCTTAACTTTTTCCGGGCCTCGTACACGATATTCTCTGGATAGAACTGCCGCTTAAGCTCCCTCTTGAAGTCATCCCAAGTCTCAACCCGAACAGCTCCCCTTTCAATGTCGGCATGTTTTCTACGCCACCAAAGCATCGCCGTATCGGACAAGTAGGACGCGACAGCCTTGACCTTTGCCATCTCATCCATAAGGTTAAGATTACCAAAGTATTGCTCGCACTGCCACAAGAAGTTCTCGACTTCCTTAGCATTACGAGCCCCATTGAACTTGGACGGTTTTGGGACTTCCACTCGGCGCTCTCCCCCAAGTGGAGCACCTTGTCCCCCATTGGCAGCAGCCCTCCTGCATAGTGCCATATCCGCCTCTAAACCAGCCAACCTTGTCATGACCTCTTCACGCAAGGCTGTCATTTGCTCTTCCAACGTGTTGTTACGCCCCTTAACGTCGGAGATGGACTCTTTTACTGAATCCAACTCTCCCATCATGTGGTCCTCAAGGATCTTGAAAGTTCCAGCCAACGACTCAAGTTGTTCACCAAGATTACCCACAATACGACCCAAAGTTTTCCAAGACATGCTCTTGTCACAGATTTTCTTGGAACCCTGGACGTTTGTGGGCTCCCTACCACGTTTTGAACCCTCTTGAATGTGGGCAACACTTCCATCCTCGTTTGAAGCCATAATCCCTCAATCGTTCTTCCCTTAATCCCTTGGTCGAAACCTGCTCTGATACCACTTGTCACGGGCTGATTCCCCTTGAATCCAAACCGTGCGGCCTTAGCTCTTTCTACCCCTTGTAGATGCTAAGTCAGCCTAGCTCCGAACTTGGACCTTAGTCCTTAGAGAGAGAAACTCAACGAACTTAGAGAGAGAAAGTGTTAGAGAAGAACTTGTATTGCTTATAAAATGCTTGGATGATTACAAATGAGGTTTCCACCCCTATTTATACAAGTTGGCTCCAAAATCAACGGTGGAGATTAATTTGATCTAACGGTGGAGATTAAATCCTCTAGAATTCTCCATACTTCTCTACACTATTTACAAGACTCTACAAGATTCTAGAATATCCCACAAGCTTCAAGAGGAAGGCTCCTTGTATTTTGGACTTGGGCTGAAATTGGGCCGTGACATTATGCTTTAATTTTTTTGAGGTTTAAAATGTTACGTATTCTTCAAGGCTTATCCTTAAAGTATAATTTTAATCAAAATCTGCATCTACTACATATGTAGGGAAAACGGCCAAAATCGACCCAAATTATTTCCAGAATGTCTTTTTCTATCCAAACGATGGTACCATACATATATGAACCTGAACCAATCAAATTTTCAAATTTAGTACCTGAACCGTATAACCGTTAGCTGTTACCTACATCGACATGAACGGTGTTAGTAAATCCGTTAACGGAGATGACTCAGATGACACATCAGCATAAACGTGTCAATGAGAATAAGCAAAACGACGTCATTTTAGACATCTCGGTGTGTTGTATTTTGCTAACTAAAACGACGTCGTTTTAAAATTTAATCTTCTTCTTTGGGTCAATTTTCGCCGGTTTCCATCTTCGGTTACAAAAAAAAAAAAGAGAGAATAATACTCTGATCGAACATGAATGGGAACATTCTTTTGTCGTTTTCAAATTTTCTTTAGTTTCTTAGAAACTGATCCTCAAAACCTATAATCATCCACCTAACAATCCCCAGTTTTCCAGCGGATTCAATCCCGACCCATCGAAATTCAAACCATTCCGGATCAACCCGATTACCCAAGATCCAATCTTTACTCACCCGATTAAAATTTCGAAACTTAAGATTCTGAGGTTTTTCTGTGTTTAATGAATCAATCGATCCCTGTTCCCGCATCTTCTTCTCCGACGACTGATGCGATGGATGTTTTGCCGCTTCTGGGTCGGAACAGACGTAACCGCACGCGCTCTTCCCAACCGATTCGTGGTGCGGCGGTGAGACTTCTCCATCGCGCTAGTAACCGCAGGATGATGCTCCGAGAGCCTTCCGTTCGAGTTCATGAAGTAGCAGCTGAGCAGCTAGAGGACAGGCAGAGTGGATGGGCTTACTAGAAACCCATTATATTTCTCGATATAGTTTGGAATTTTCTCTTTGTGATAGCGTCAATTGTGATTTTAGGGTTTAGTTCTGAAGAAAATCCTGATGTTCCTCTAAGGTTGTGGATAATTGGGTATAATTTGCAGTGTTTGTTTCATGTTGGTTGTGTAATTGCTGAGTATAAACGACGCCGAGAAGCTAATTCTCTAAGTGGCGAAATCGACCCAAAGAAGAAGATTAAATTGTAAAACGACGTCGTTTTAGTTAGCAAAACATAACACACCGAGATGTCTAAAACGACGTCGTTTTACTTATTCTCAGTGACACGTTTATGCTGATGTGTCGTCTGAGTCATCTCTGTTAACGGATTTACTAACACCGTTTATGTCGATGTAGGTAACGGCTAACGGTTATACGGTTCAGGTACTAAATTTGAAAATTTGATTGGTTCAGGTTCATATATGCATGGTACTATTGTTTGGGTAGAAAAAGTCATTCTGGAAATAATTTGGATCGATTTTGGCCGTTTTTCCTATATATGTATGAGGTATGTGTACTGTGTTTCTTTGTCACAGGATCTTTGATGTCTGAAGAAGATTGCTTGAGTAATGGATCTGTAACATTGGTCAAGAAGGCCTTCTTACAGAAAGATCATCAGTTCGTTTACGCTTCAATCTTCTCTTGGTTTCATCCTCTTTTTCATCAAAATAAGCTAGAAATGTCTGTAACGTTCTAGAATGCGAAATTTCTGGTGAAGGTACTATAGCTTCTTCTTCCTCAGTATTGCTGTGGCGGCAAAAGTCGCGGACTATCTTGAAGAAGTAGATGAAGAGAGCTATAAAACAAGCGATCCCACACACAAGAAATAATCCCCAGAAGCTACGCAGTTTAAGCTGTTCTAAATCTTCTTCTGACTGTGAACCATCCAGGCTACTGCAGTTGGATCTTGAAAGCCACTTATCATGGATCTTTTGAAGCTGCCCTGTTTCTGATAGACCTAAGATTGCGGTTGACATGTCAACTGCTAATGGAGAGTCTCTTGGGAATGCCTTTAAACAAAACCGCAAAGAAGATGATCAAGATTAGTGTTCAAATAAGCTGCAGAGACAGAGAAAGAGAGAAATGAAGGGTACTACTCACATATCCCCAGCCGCTTCTGGTGAATTCTTGGCCTCTAATAGCAAATCCACAGAATTCCGAAAGGAAGAGATCAACGTAAGGACGTTCATCGACAATTGCAGAAACAGTTCCGTTTTGAAGAGCTGTAGCGTATTCTTTTGGAGATCCAAGTGGTACAAGTCGGGATCTGGCTATGTTAAGCTCATCAATCATGTAGTTTTCAGCATAAGAACCTACCTGAAACCCAACTCGTCCACTGCTGCTGATGAGTGTGTCTACACCTTTGATCGGTGAGTTTAGCTGTTGCACTGTTAGAATCGAAGTAAGACTCGCTGTGTAGCTTGACGTGATGATCAGTACCACAAAAAGCCAGATGAGTAACACAACACGACCGAGTGTGCTCACTGTATTCTCTCCTGCAATTTTATTTGCACAAAGATGTTAAGAAACCTATATAGGTACTCTAAAAGCTAGCTCCATATTCAATATGAACTTACTGTGGGCGAAAAACATCGTCGAGAAGCTGAACCTGCACAAAAAGATCAGAGCTTATGAGGTCCTTTGATATGGAACATTTATGGGTATTTCTTTATCATGTAGTATTGAGATTGCTTTACTAACCATAGTATTGTGAAAAATTGCTTCCTAGGAGGTCCACGAAATTCATCGTTGGTTCTATGTTCAAGAATCCATATTACAGATCCAACGATAAGGAAAAAAGCTGCTGTGACAGCCCACATTGGAGGTGTAAAAGGGCGTAAGAACGCCCAAGGAGTATCATTTAGCTTTGTGACAGGAGCAACCACGACAAGCCCTGATTCTATGTATGGCTGAGTGAAATCCACAATCCTAGTTCGTTTTGTAACAATAGCTATGTCTCCTACAACACCATCAAATAGCTGAAAGCAAAAATGAACAGCTCACTGTTACAGTCAGTTTCGAAAATGCATTGTAAAGAAATGATATTTTCTTGATCCTTTTTACTCACCCTGATAGTGACATTGTTGACAAGTTCATTGTAGCTTGGGTTCTTGAGACCGTCTCCAAAAAGGACAAACTCATGGGGAACCGGGTAAGAAAGCAATTTAATCGCAGCTTCAAACACATCTATGCAATACCCTTGCACTTTGTTACTCCCATTGACCCTTGACACAAAGTCCTTGAAGCTTGCTCTATCGGGTACACCGATTCTCAATCTTCTCCCATTGTTAGGAAAAACCCATCCCCGCGGCGTCTCAGAAGTCCCACCAGGCCAAGTCACATTGTTCAGATGTTGGTTTGAGCTCGAACGGTTTGAAGGCTTTTTGTATAGTGACTCAGGAGGTATAATAGAGAGCCCAGAATAGTTAGACCAATACCCTATCTGCCTAAACCCGTCATCAACCATGTTTATAATGTCATATGAAGGCTGTATCATCGATCTATCGGGAAGAAACTGCACTGGACCTGTAAGACCAGACATCTTTGTATTTACAATATAATCAAGAAATTGTGATCCTTCATCAAATATGCTCAATGCACCAAGATTCAGTGACCCTCCCTTCATGCTGGTTAACTTCAAGTCGCTGGAGAAGGAAATGTTAGCTCCGCTATCTAGAAGTGTCTTAACAGCTCGAGCAATGATCCAGACAGTATCATAAGCATAGAGTCCATAAACATTTAACCCAACAGTCCCATTACTCAACTTGCTCCACCGTGCCACGAAATCTCTTTTCTTTCTTGAATTTGGCGTGTGAATACGAAGAGTGAGCACTCCTCTAAGAGATTCAGCATTCTTGGGAGGTAATGGGTTATATGAATCTAACAAAGAAGTCAACCAAGTTGTAGCTATCCAAACATAGCCTTTCTCCATCATGCCAAGCTTCTGGGCTTCCTCAAAGACCATCCCACCTGTTTTAGGGAAAGTGTTTACAATGATTACCCGAGATTCCATCCCTTGAATCTTAACCAACTCATCTATGATCACACGAGGACTCGTAATCACCACATCCAAAGGAAGCACAGCCTTGTAAGAAATCTTGCAGCGTCTTCCTTCAAGCTCATCACCTAAGGATGTCACAGCGTTTCTACTATTGTCATCGTCGTTGTACAATGCAATCACATCTGACCAACCGTAATAAGTTATCATTTCCGCAATGGCACGCATCAGAAAGAGATCGCTTGGCGCTGTTTGGACAAAGAACGGGAACTGGAGCGGCGAGAGGCTAGGGTCTAGAGCTGTGAATGACAACATAGGCACCCTAAGCTCATTTGCAAGATGAGACAGTACATGAGCCATAATAGATGTCTGAGGACCAATTATAGCCACAGTATCAGTCTCCATGAATTGCAGTGCTGTGATATAGAACAAACACAAAGGATAAGTAAAAGACTAAAAGTTAAGTTTCAAAAACAAGAATCAATGAAACAAGATCATTTTTCACCTCCCATAATGGTGAGGAATCCGTTACGCTTGGCATCATACATCATTATACGCAATTTAGATCCACCAAGGAAGCTAGGATCAGAATTTATATCATCCTCTGCAGCTTTCATGGCAATACGTGCAACTTGACCATGAAAAGTGCTTAAACTGAAGATGGCTCCAACATAAACATTACGAGGCCTTGAAGCTCCCAATGATATAATCCCATCACCATTAAGAACAATGAAGCTCAAAAGAACCAAAAGCCAAAACATAGCTTTGGCTTAATCAGTTCCTAAACCACCAAGTTTGGTAAACAAACAACAATTAGACAAAATTCTCAAAATTCTTCTTAGAATCACTAGTCACAAAAATGAAAATTTGTGAGCAAGTTCTTCAACCGAATCAAAATGAGAACAAAGAGTAACAAAAGAGAAAGCTAGAAACATCCTATAAGCAAAGAAAGTAGCTTTTACCAAAAATGAAAAAGGGTCACGAGGATTAAACCCTTACCTCAAACATAACAGAGAAGACAACGTTTGGTGAGGAATTAGTGGCAGAGATGCCAAAACCCAAACCAAAATCATCCTTTTTTAAGAAAAATCAGATTCGTAAAATCTAGCTGAAACAAGGCATGAGGAACAAGCAAAGAGAGAGCTAATATAATATTAAAGGAAGAACGAATGGGTCTCCAACAGAAAGAAAGAAAAAAAGAGAGGTAAAATTGATAAAAAAACATAAAATAAAATCGTGGTATGGCTTGAAGATTTGGGAAAGTGGTAAACTTTTTGGTGGGATTTGATTAGTTACAATCAGAATTCATGCAGTGGGAACATTTTATTTTACAGGCTGAGATAGAGGACGTAGAGAATGAAATTACATAAGACTAACAATGATTGTGATATCGATAATGAGCCATTTTATCAAGTAAGAGTATGAAGCTCTAAACTTTATGTTTGTTTCCAGCGAAAAAAATAAAACTTTTTGTTTTGTTTTGCAAGTTGACGAAGAAATGACCCTTTTTGAGAAGAGGGTGGAGAAAGAAGATGAGTAGTATTTGATTTTAATCTTTACTGGGTAATGAATTTAGTAACGAAAATAATTGTACTGTATTTGGATTTCGTTATAAAGCAATGATCCAATTAACTCTCTGATATACTCATACTATGTATATGTTTTTTGTTTTGTCGTCTCTCTTTTGATTAATAGTACCATGATCCAATGCCTTTTTTCAATTTATTCTTCATTTTCTTTTTGAAAAGTGGTATTATTATATTTGTGGTCTTTGTACGACAATTGAGAAAGTCTAATAGTAGTATGTTTGTTTTCAAATGTCTTCCACTATTCCACTCCCACCTAACTCCAAAAATGTTGTCACTTTTTTATTACTATTGACATAGATGTTGTTAGTGTTACTGGATTATTCTTTCGTTTGTCATTTTTACACCCCCAAAACAAAAACAAAATAGAGTGCTTATGGCATTTTCCGATTTTGTTGTCTATAGGCAAACTTAAACCTAGTTACCAAAAAAGATAAACAAATTAACACCATTTGCGTATAAAGGTTAACAATTACGCACGATGAAGAAAATTTAACGGATGAAGTCAGTATGTCAAAGTCAAATTGAAAAGAGAAAAACTACGAAACAAATCATAATCAATTTTGTTCCAATATCATTACATGGTGTGAATCATGGGAGAGTGGGGATTTTTTCTGTGGAAGCTCCACCGAATTAGACTAATGGAAGTTGAAAATCCACTCAAATGTTTACCTTTTTCCAGTGCATCATAGAACCTATTTCCTCCTCTCATCATATGAAGAGAGTCTAAGCAAAAAAAAAAAAGAACATATGTGATTATTATGCAAGGCGTTAATGGACTTTAGTATATTATAAGGCCCATTAAAGATAAAGTTGGGCCAACAAATCAAAAGCAACAAAACCGACACAAAGAAAAAACGTGGTTTGAAACTGCGAAGGGATAAGTCATTTCCTTACAAAGTTAACCGCTATGTTCCTCAACTGAAGTAAACTGTCTCCCTGTTCCTCCATAACTTCCTCACCACGTAACCGTCTCCTTCTTCTTCTTCTTCCTCTACTTATGCAACTCTTTCTCTAACTTCCATCTTTTTTTTTTCCTTTTCTCCCATCACTTTCTACACGTAATCACTTAGCTATGGCCAACAACAATTCCGATTCTGATCCCAATTTCAACATTCCATTTCATCCTTCTAACGCTATCATCCCTATCGTCTTCCCTAATCCAAATCTTCAGTTTTCTTTATCTCCAAGTTACGATCAAAGTCCGAGGAAGAAACGCACCAAAACCGTTGCATCATCCTCTAGTTCTTCACCAAAATCCGCATTAAAACCCAAATACCCCAAAAAACCAGACCCAAATGCACCCAAAATCACACGTCCATGTACCGAATGTGGAAGACAGTTTTGGTCTTGGAAAGCTCTCTTTGGTCACATGAGATGTCACCCTGAGCGTCAATGGCGTGGCATTAATCCTCCTCCTAACTACCGTGGCCCCACCGCGGCTTCCTCTAAACAGCCAAACCAGAGATCACCACATTGGGTCTCATTTATGTCCGAGGAAGATTATGAAGTCGCTTCTTATCTCTTAATGCTGTCTAAAGGCACACCATCATCATCGAGTAATGAACGGTTCGAGTGTGGAGGGTGTAAGAAAGGGTTTGGATCACATCAGGCTTTAGGTGGACACAGAGCCAGTCACAAGAACGTTATAGGATGTTTCGCAATCACAAACGTAACCGATGATCCTGTGACGGTTAAAACTTCAAGTGATCAAGATCATCAGGGCAAGATCGTTCCGTTTATGGGGCATCATAAGTGTAATATATGTTTTAGAGTGTTCTCGAGTGGTCAGGCTTTAGGAGGGCACATGAGATGTCACTGGGAAAGAGAAGAGGAGCCAATGATCCGTGGTGTTTTGGATCTGAATGTTCCTGCTACAATACATGATCTTTCTACGTCGCACACATCAGGGTGTTCTTTAGATCTTAAGTTAGGGCTTTAATTAGTATGTATATATATTGTATGTTTGCCTCTAGCTAGCTAATAGGCTTATAATGTTGTGTTTTGATGATATGTACAATGTATTTAGGATTATTGGTGTATTCTTCTATATATATGCTTAATAAGAAAATGTTTGTTTGTTTTTTTCTTTGGAAGTGTAGTGTTTTCGGGTTTATTAATCTGCAAAGCATTCTAATAAACAAGAGATATTATATCAAAAAAAAAAAAGAGAAGAAAAATCCTAATTACATGCGATTTGATGATTTTGTGACAAGTACTCAAATTTAAAATTTGGCGAGTTTGGTATTCCTTCTTACATGAAACATGTATAAGTAAGTACTCCATAAAACACAAGACGTTTAAGGCTTTTATCGATATACTACATCTTGAATAGAAGAAAAGTTTAAAGAGAAAGTTTTGTGGCATAGAAAGTGATATTATTCAACGAAACAAACTCTTGGGAGATTCGGAGATATATCGATGGTCAAAGTGAATGGAAGAGATTGACATTTTTGGTCTAATAGTATATGATGAATAATTATATATATGTGTTTCCGTTAAATTTATTTTAAGTTTTCTAAATAAAAATGTACTCCAAAAATTATCAAAAGCGTTATTACTCTATAAGTCGCAAAATGGTGAATGGATATGTACATAATATCGTTAGACTTGTGGAGTAACAGAATTGGAAATCCAACACTCAATATGTAAAAGAAAGTCTCAAATGTAAAATCTGACCAAATACCAAAAAGAGTTGATTCTTGATTAAATCATGAAATGCGTAAGCATACTGAGCCATTCTGTGAAAATGAAAGCCTAGCTGATAGAACATTTTGATTTCACATAAGATTAATTTGTATTATTCTTACTAAATTTCATTGTTTGACTTGATCTCAAACTCACCACATCGCCAGGACTCCATACATTCTATTATTATTTTTAAAAAATTCTTACCATTCTACTTCCTCTATTTTATAATATAAAGTGTTTTAGAAGTTTTTTTGTGTTTTAAAATATAAAGTATTCTTATATTTTTATGTAATTTTTTATTTTATTAAATATTATGTGACCAATAGTAATCTGCAGTTCTTTTTATTGATTAAACTTTTTTAGTTTATATTAAATATTTTTTTATTTAAAACAAAATTAACTTTTTAATATGTGATCTTTAATATAAAGTAGAGAGAGTATCATATATTAAATCTCATTATTCCGCTAGAGAATCTTAGTGTTACTTATATCTAAGATAATCTTGTTTTCACCAGCTTGCTTTAATATAATTTATAGACTAAGATTGAATCTTACAAAAACTATTAATCTGAAGATTCAGATGCATTATAGGTAAGCACGCGGAGCTAATTACAACATGCACGAACCCTAATCCGAGACAGTTTTCAATTAATCTTCTCGAATCTATTAAACAATTATTTAACCAATTGTCCTTAAACATTTATCAAACTAGCTAGTGCGACACACAACCTTCGTGAATTATCAACTACTACCTCTTTTAATAACAATAGTTATCGTTTACAGCGATGCTTGTTAGTATAGAAATACATCAAAAACAACAAGAAGAATCTTCTTCTGAGACTTTACTAAAAATATAGTATTATGTAAAATGAAGTATTATCGAAACAAAATTCTTTTGCGCATATCAAAGATGAATCTCCCTCCTCTAGCTCTTAGATTCATTCTACTGGCTCGTGTGCATCACACGCGCGTGAGAAATAAGTTGTAAAATTGTTCATGTCTATTGTGATTCATTTCATATGTCTTCATCTGCTACATGTTGATGTTGACAAAATAAATAAATATCTTTGTTTTTATAACGTATATATAAATATCTGAATCATAATATTTTATATGTTGTTGATTTGTTTATGTATGTTTAAAAATGGTAGATATGAAGGCTTACGTAAGACCGATTTATCTCCTCACACGTTCTTTACTCCATCCAGAAAAAACGGTGAACTCAGTAAAACCAAAAAAAAATAAAAGAGTTTACTGAATGATTTAACGAGCATTATAACAGTGAATTTAGAACTTCCCCAGATTCGTTATAAGTTTGTTTAGTGAGTTATCGAAGATAGAATTGTGGGAAAAAGAAAACAAATCAGACATAAAGAACTACACATAAACAAAGTTAGTTGAATATTACGATAGCCCAGAATCCTGAAATACTAAAACATATACTTTTATGGAAAATAATTACAAAATTTCATATACCCATATTTTTCGTTTAGAAACGTCGTCCAGGTAAATTTTATATATGATTGGAAAATTTTAGTTTAATACGTACACAAAAAGTTTTGTCTTTCAAAAAAATAAGTACACAACAACTTGAATACTATTATGATCCAAAATCATTAGTTGGCTTGAGATCATAAGAAAATGTCAGATCCGTAATCGAAACGTGAAGGTGATATTAGAAACCAGTAATATATTATACCGTAGCTAGATTTAATTATGTGGGAAGCACGTCATCGTGGTTTTTATAAGAGAAAAACATACTATAAAACAGTTTATATGCATATATCATATATGGCACCATAAATAACTAAAGTAATCGAAATATAATTATATGCATATGTGGAAAGTTCTAAATTTATTGTTATAATGCTCGTTAAATCATATATTAAATCGAAATATATTAAGTGGATTCTTTAGCGGGATTATTTTATCTTTGAATCCAGGCTTTACACCTAATCAAACTATTATTTCTAAAATCAAAAAATAGCAAACTGTTAATATAAAACAATTCTCTCATTTAACTTCTAGTGTGATGCCGCAATGGGTGGCGACTAAAAATAATGTTCATTTAAAAAGTCATTAAGCGGCGTGACATCATCTTCCATTATCGCGGGCTTTGCTTTAGAACAATACTATATTTATTTATTTATTTGCTTTGAAACAAGTAATAAATACTTATGAGATAATTTACATACTAATTAACATTTGCCTTAAGATTTAGCGCCACTTGCTACTTTTTTCTTAACAAGTTTGCACGTACTTACACATATACATGTACATGACGCTCATGGTTTTGAATCTTTTGTTATATTTGTTATAATTATATCAAATTCTTTCATCTAAGTCTAATTAATACTGTATTAAGGAGGTTTAACATGTAAGCAAGGAGTGAAATTATTGTTTCCAAAAAAGCGACATGTGTAGGGCCTCCTTGGCTCAAACAAAAAATTTCGTGCTATTATTTTTTTATTCAAAAAGAGGAAGATATTTCGTGCACGACAATATATATTGCATAATCTGTAAATTAAATAAACAAATCAATGAATACGATAAAACTGATAAGTTATCACAAAGTCGAGGATTCCAACAGAGTATTATGAAAATGTAAGGAAATTAATGGAGATTAAAGTAAAGAGAGTTATAATTGAAATGAAACCATTTGTTTAGACAGGTCTTTGGACGCGGCGAGTCGAGGATCGGACGATGAGGAAGGGACGATGGCTCCTCACATCACTGAGAGCCGTTTGGTCCTTACTTTTTGGAGTAATATGCTTAACTACTTTACCCATCTTTCTCAGCTCAAAGCTTGGCCCTTTAGAAATTGTTTTAGATTATTCTCATTATTTTCTAATTTAAAATTTTCGAAACTGATAAGGTGAGATGAACATGTGTGTAAGACCGGATTGAATGATATATTTGCCGTATTGTTGGACTTGGATCGATAAATTTACCGATCTTGAAATTCTCAACGTCCATTTTGAAGTCGCATGGAGAATTTATACGTACATTATACCCAGAAATAAAACTATACGCACAAGGTTACTCTAGTATAGTTTTTTTTTTTTTTTTTTCAATAACTCGCATTTTTATACATTTTGGAATGAGTGATCAAAATGTACAACTTCTGAAAAATGAGAGGTTTCAACTTTCAATTATGAAGTTTCTGGGATGAGTGATTTTAGTGTTTAATTCATTGATTAATACATTTCCTTACATACAAGTAATTTCTAAATATAATGATCACACTTTATAAGCGTCATGGAAAATGGAAATTAAACAGAAAAAAATGGAAAGTACATATATCATTATTTAAAAAAAAAGGTTTGATATGATCAATCAGTGTGAACTTTTATCATTTAAAAAAGAAATCATTTAGCCAGTAAACGAATCATTGTATAATTCGGGGAAAAAAAAAACTATTTCAGTCTCTTCTTCCACTCACATGGACGCCATTTAAAAGCATGGAATTAACTTTCAGTAAAGCATTAAAGTTTACAATTTTAATGAATATATAAAACATAATGTAAACCACTTTTGTACTGAAATCAATACAAAACTCAATCTTATAGAAGAAGAGTAACTATTGGCTAAATATTTTAAGAGAATTTTTGCATCCTTACATAAATTTATGTGCATACACAGACACACATATTCTGAAACCAAAAGAAAGATGAATAAAAAGTCATTCTTTATACAAAGGGCATTTAAGAAAATTTCAAACTTTTAACAACAAATAATTAAACAAAAAAGGTTTAAAACTGTAAAACTAGGGCTGAGGTCACGAAGGGATTATTGGTTTTAAGAGAAGTTAAAGAAAGAATCTTAAAGGTCAAATGAATAATGAAAACCTATTCAACATGACAGACATTGTCTTGTGCAAGAATCTTTCTCCCTCTTTTCATTTTATACAACAGATCGAGTTTAACCAATGAAACAGAACATCGCTTACGTAATCAATACTGTATTATAATATCTAATCAATTACTAATATATTAAAATCTGGACGAGGCTAAAGAATCTTAAACAATGAGGCTAAAGACATCACCAACTACATCATTATCATCTCAGCTCTTAAAACCAAAACTTCAACTCTCTTTTTTTTCTTCCTTCTCTATTCTATTCTCAGAAAGAAACAGAGAGAAACAAAAGATCGCTCTTTCTTCTTTTAATTTAACTGAAGGTGGGATTTTTTTAAAAGTAATGTAAGTGTGGATGTAAGAACAGTAGACAGATCTAATTGGATGGTAAGAAACGGGTCCACTTTGTTCTTGGGAAAGATTCTGCACGCCCACATGGTGAGATTAAAATAGACTTTCCCTAATATTACCTTCTTCATCACCTACTTGTGTCCAGAAAGAGAGAGAGAGAAAACAAGTGGTAATGATATTATCATCTATGTGAGCAAGCAAAAGAATTTTTCTCAGCTTTTTCCTTTTTTTTTGCTCAGAATCTTTTCATCATTTATGTGTTTGTGTGTACTATTAAACAGAAACAAAACTACCTCTTAAATAACTGAAAAACAGATCAAACTTACTTCTCCTGAGTGTTTGTAACACAAAGTCAATTCTTTTCTCTTTATTTCCTGAAAATTCTCTCTACTTGCTCAAGGAATCTTGATAAAGTAAGTAACTTTTTTTTTTCTTTTGTGGGTTTTGTTGTTACTAACTATTTCTGGGGTTTTTCTCGAAAGATTGTTTTTCTTCTTTGGATACTTGTGTCATTGAGCATCAGAAGATTTTTTTTTTTTTTGTTCTTTGGAAACTGATGTCATGATAGCATTAGATTCTTAATTTGTAATCCCATTATCTTTTTTTTTCATCTGTGGCATTTATTGTCTGTTATAAAATTTCTTTGAATTGTCTTTTAAGTACTCAATAATTGGCCCTCTTGGAGTTTCCATGTCCATTGGGGAATATTGTACTTGGAAGCTGATGTTAGTACTTGATGATATCCCCTTTCAAGTCAACTCTCTTGCTTTTATAAATTTTTAGCCCTTCTCTATGATTTCACATCTCCTCTTAAATTTCTTTTATATACATGTTGAGAAATGCACTTTTGATCTTGTGCAGTTGACAAAAGACTGAGTTTTTGCTCTTTTCTTGTTCTTGTTCTATTTTTGATCATGTTTCTGCAACCTTTGCAGATCGGTTATGTAGAAAACGAGGAAAGGAACCTTAAGGGGACCTCAAAGACGCTTGGTCTTGCTGGTTCATGAAGAACAACTTTAAGAAAAGAAGTCTCTGAGATATTTGACGGTTTTGGTGGATGCAAGATTGAGTTGAAGAACTAAGAGAAGAGATTTATTTTGATATGGAAGGTGGTGGTGGTGGTAGAGATGGCAATTTCTTACCTAATTCTAGCTTTGGTGCTTTCTCTGAGACGGCAATGGATATGGATTTCATGGAAGAACTCTTCTTTGATGGATGTTGGCTTGAGACAACAGATGGTAAGAGCTTGAAGCAGACACAACCAGTTCCTGATACTATGAATGAAAACAACAACAACAACAACAACAACTCTTTCTTTTATGGTTACCAATTTGCTGAGAACCCTTCACAGGATCATATATCCAATGAAGAAACAGGGAGAAAGTTTCCTCCAATAACATCGGGCTTTCTCAAGATCGAGGATCTCTCCAATCAATCAATAAATCAAGTATCTTTTGACCATTCTGCAGCTATGAGTTCTGCACAAGCAGAGAAGTTTCTCCTTGAAGAAAATGAGGGAGGAAGAAGATGGCGGATTGCTCCAAGAACAATCCAAGGTCCTTCTTCATCAGTAAAAGATATATTAGTACAAGCTATAAAAAATGGTCTTAACAAGGCGGTGCAAGATAATGACTTCCTCATACAGATATGGGTGCCAATTCAACAAGAAGGCAAGAACTTTCTCACCACTTTGGAGCAGCCACACTTCTTCAACCCAAATTACTTGAGTCTGAAAAGATACAGAGATGTTTCAGTGTCTTATAATTTCCTGGCTGATGAGGAGTCAAAAGAGTCTGTGGGTCTCCCTGGCCGTGTGTTTCTTGGGAAACTACCAGAGTGGACACCTGATGTGCGGTTCTTTAGAAGCGAAGAGTATCCGCGAATCAAAGAAGCGCAGATATGTGATGTTCGTGGATCATTAGCTCTTCCTGTGTTTGAAAGAGGTAGTGGTACTTGTTTGGGTGTGGTTGAGATTGTTAAAACAACTCAGAAGATGAATTACAGGCAAGAACTTGAGAATATCTGTAAAGCTCTTGAGGTTTTTCTCTTCCCTTCATTTCTTCTGTAAATCATCCATTCACTTGACCTTAACTTGGATGCCTCAAAACCAAAAAAAAGTAATTGAAAAAACAACAAAAAAAAAGAGAACTTTGATTCCAAGGCCACACACTACGTACACTTTTGGTTATGTCTCACCAAAACATTTCAATTGGTTATGTTCACAAAAGGATCCTTCAATTCCATATTATTCAGTGGAAAGTTTTGTTTTTGTGTACTGTAGTCTAAAGAGGTTACTATTTTGTTTTTGTAGGCTGTTAATCTAAGAAGTTCAAGAAACTTAAAATCTCCAACCAATGAGGTGTGTCATAATTGTCTCCTCAACCAAATCATTTGTTCAACACATGTAAACAATGTTTTTCTTTTTGTTGTTGTTTCTAAATGTCCTATGCTCTTTTGTTTCAGCTTTCAAAGGTCTATAGTGAATTCTACGATGCCGCATTACCTGAGGTTTCAGAGTTTGTGACATTGGTCTGCAGATTATATGATCTGCCTCTGGCGTTAACATGGGCACCTTGTGCTCGGCTAGGCAAACTTGGATCTCGCCATTCTGATGAGAACTTCTCTGAGTGTGTTTCAACTGAAGATTCTGCTTGCTTTGTTCTTGACGAACAGAGTAATAATTTTCTAGAAGCATGTTCTGAACACCATTTGCTTCAAGGAGAAGGCATTGTGGGAAAAGCTTTCAAGGCAATCAAACTGTTTTTCGTACCCGAAGTAACGACCTTTAGCAAGACCAACTACCCTCTTGCACACCATGCTAAGATCTCTGGTCTACATGCTGCTTTAGCAGTCCCATTGAAAAGCAAATTCAATGGTTCGGTTGAGTTTGTGTTGGAGTTTTTCTTTCCAAAAGCTTGCCTTGATACCGAAGCGCAACAAGAAATGCTCAAGTCATTGTCTATGACCCTGCAGCAAGATTTTAGGAGCTTAAATCTTGTCATTGATAAAGAGCTAGAGCTAGAAGTGGTGTTTCCTGTTAGAGAGGAGGTAGTTTTTGCAGAGAACTCCCTTATTAATGCAGAGAATGGAGAGAATCTGAAACCTTTGCCTTTGGAAGAAATTTCTCAAGAAGATTCTTCATGGATCTCTCACATGATAAAGGCTAATGAGAAAGGTAAAGGCGTATCACTTTCTTGGGAGTACCAGAAAGAAGAACCAAAAGAAGAATTCAGGCTTACATCTGGATGGGATAACAATCAGATTGGATCAGGCCACAATAACTTTCTTTCAGAAGCTGAGCAGTTTCAGAAGATGTCAAACTCAGGACTCAGAATCGACATGGATCCAAGTTTTGAATCAGCTTCCTTCGGTGTGGGGCAGCCATTATTAGGAAGTAGAAGACCTGGTGAGAAGAGAAGAACAAAAACAGAAAAAACAATCGGTTTAGAAGTTCTTCGACAATACTTCGCAGGAAGCCTCAAAGATGCAGCCAAGAGCATTGGTGGTAAGAAAAAAATCTTGTTAGTATGTCTACTTTATCAATTTCTCATACAGTGATGGCTCACTTCACACGGTTTCATTCTTATGTTGCAGTTTGTCCAACTACCTTGAAAAGAATATGCAGACAACATGGTATAACAAGATGGCCATCTCGGAAGATCAAGAAAGTGGGACACTCATTAAAGAAACTCCAACTTGTTATAGACTCTGTTCAAGGTGTTCAAGGCTCTATTCAACTTGATTCATTCTATACAAGTTTCCCAGAATTAAGCTCCCCACTTATGTCTGGTACTGGTACTTCCTTCAAGACTAATGACCAGTCAATGAACTTAAATACTCAAAACGAGAACGGCGTTTCAGCACAGGGAACTGTTGCAGCTCCAAAGTCACCAGCAACATCTTCTTGTAGCCACAGCTCTGGTTCAAGCACCTGTTGTTCAACTGGAGCTAACCAAAGTAACAATACTGGAAATAACTCAAACACTGTAACCACTTTGATGGCTGAAAGTGCTAGCGCAATCTTGAAGAGAGCTCGAAGCGAGGTAAGACTGCATACCATGAATCAAGAGGAAACAAAGTCCCTCTCTAGAACCCTGAGCCACAAAACATTCAGTGAGCATCCTCTTTTCGAAAAACTACATCGGTTACCAAAGAGTAGTAGCAGGAAGTTGAAAGCTGGAGGGGCTTCTAAAGTGAAAGCCACATATGGTGAGGCCAAAGTACGGTTTACTTTGCTTCCTACTTGGGGCTACAGAGAGTTGCAATATGAGATTGCTAGACGTTTTAACATAGATAATATTGCACCCTTTGATCTTAAGTACTTGGATGATGACAAGGAATGGGTTCTTTTGACATGTGAAGCGGATCTTGAGGAATGTATCGACATTTATAGATCATCACAGAGCCGCACAATAAAGATCAGCGTTCATGAAGCTTCTCAAGTCAAGCTGGGAGGTTCTTTTGGTAGCAGTGGTCTTGGACCTTCGTTATAAGCAATCAGGTAAAGCTGCAAAAAGAAAGAAAAAGACGAGAAGATTTCGACTAATTTAATAGTATGTTAGAAAAATATTACTCACCATTTTATAGCAATGGGCATCGTTTGTAAACATATTTTTAGTGCCCCTGGATCATACCATTTTGCAAGGCAGTAGTAGTGGACTTGGTTTCTGCATCGACTTAGCAGATTTTTTGTATAATAAGGCGATGCGTACCAGAAACATGCTTATATGTATTTTTATTGTCTGTATATCATTTGTCTTCTGGATTAATTCTTCTACTAAGCTCTGCAACTATGTTATATTGAATTATCTTCTACATCTACATGCATGAAAATACTAAAATTCTTTGAAATTCAGTAATGCAAGCTACAAGAAAATACGGTCTCGTAAGAAAATATCAAAGTAATTATACACGTAAAAATGTTTATGAGACTAATATTTGGGGGCAATTGTATAAATACTTTAATTGACGACTTTGCAAATGTGCGGTCTCAGACTCAGAGTCAGAAGCAAATAGTTTATGGGAATAAAATAATGAGGTTAAAGATTTAGGGGCCAATTGTGTAAATATATGAAATATAACAATAAACGCATTTCGTCTGCCTCCAGCCCCCAAAGGCCAAAAGGGCGAATCTTCTTCTTCTCTTTCGATCAAATCTTCTTTTTCAGATTCAAATCAAAATTGCAGCGCAAAGATGTCTCGCCGAGCGCTAACTCTCTTGAAGAATCTAGCTAGAAACGCTAACGGATCAGGTTTTCAAACCCGATCCGTGACTTACATGCCCAGACCCGGTGACGGAGCACCACGCGCGGTGACACTGATTCCTGGAGATGGAATCGGTCCTCTTGTGACTAACGCGGTTGAGCAAGTGATGGAAGCGATGCACGCGCCGATCTTCTTCGAGAAGTACGATGTTCACGGAGAAATGAGCCGTGTGCCTCCGGAAGTGATGGAGTCAATACGGAAGAATAAGGTTTGTTTGAAAGGTGGGCTTAAGACTCCTGTTGGTGGTGGTGTGAGTTCTCTCAACGTTCAGCTCAGGAAAGAGCTTGACCTCTTTGCGTCTCTGGTCAACTGCTTTAATTTGCCTGGTTTACCTACTCGCCATGAAAACGTTGACATCGTTGTGATCAGAGAGAACACTGAAGGCGAATATGCAGGACTTGAGCATGAGGTTGTTCCTGGTGTCGTTGAGAGTCTTAAGGTCAGAATTCTGATTTTGCTCTTCGTTTAGTAACTGCTTAATTGGATTATGACCTTATGCTATGGGTTTTAGTGTGGTTTCAATCTGAAATTTCTGCATCTTAATTTGAATTTTGTGGTACTTCGATTTGGCATGTAGTTGAAACCTGAAACTTGAAACAGTGTTGGATGAACATTTTGTGGATTCGTTGATTATGGACTAAGTCGCTGGATGAATATGATCTTGTTGTTACTGTGGTTTTCGATAAGCTAGTTTCTTATCTATATTGTGTGTGTGTATACTTTTAGTGTACATTTGCATATGTGAGTTGCTTTTTTATCTTTATAGTGAAGTGGTCATTCATTTTATTTATGTGATTTGGTCTGATCCTATTTCTATGCTTAGGTGATCACGAAGTTCTGTTCGGAGCGTATTGCAAAGTATGCTTTTGAGTATGCTTACCTGAACAACAGGAAGAAAGTTACAGCGGTGCATAAGGCTAACATCATGAAACTCGCAGATGGTTTGTTTTTGGAATCTTGTCGTGAGGTTGCTAAAAAGTATCCGAGCATCACCTACAATGAAATTATTGTCGATAACTGCTGTATGCAACTCGTAGCAAAACCAGAGCAATTCGATGTCATGGTATGTTTCATAGTTTTGCTTCTCTGATAATAATTACTCCAAAGATTTTGAAGTACATATTCTCTCTCATTGTTGTATACAATAGCTGCCTTTGGCTTTTTATTTTCATATCTAAAACGGTCAATTTATATTGTTTTGCAGGTAACACCCAATCTCTATGGTAACTTAGTTGCAAATACTGCTGCTGGTATTGCTGGAGGCACAGGAGTTATGCCTGGAGGTAAGAAAAAGCCTGTAGTGATATTCTCATTACACTCTCGAGCTACACAATATTGGATAAAGAATGATTTTGAAATTTATAAATCTCTGACATAAAACATGAAACAGGAAATGTTGGGGCTGACCATGCGGTCTTTGAGCAAGGTGCATCAGCAGGAAATGTCGGGAAAGATAAGATAGTATTGGAAAACAAAGCAAACCCAGTGGCGTTACTTCTCTCATCGGCTATGATGCTTAGACACCTTCAGTTTCCTTCATTTGCTGACCGGCTTGAAACAGCAGTGAAGAAAGTCATCTTTGAAGGAAAGTGCCGGACTAAAGACCTTGGTGGAAAAAGCACGACTCAAGAGGTTGTTGATGCGGTCATTGCAAATCTAGACTGACTTTGACAAATTACGTGTTCCCTTTCTGCATAAATCATCAAATTCCTGCTACAGATTTTGTGTTACCAAAATATGGGTATCATCCAAGCACATCGGTTAATTGGTTTTGTACCTCGAGTTTTATATTATTTAGCCATCGAATATTTCGATAAAAAGAAAAAAACATGTTTCAAATAATTCATGTTGCTACGTTTGTTGGCAGCTTTTGTCGTTTCAAAGTTTCTATACTCTTTGTTCCTTGAATATGCAAACTTTTAAAAAATTATTATATCTTGTTACCAAAGTCGTCAACTGTGTAATATAAGAAAGTGTCAATATGGATAACAATTTTATAAGCATAAACAGATGTAAAAAAATGTGTGGATCGGCAAATGAACAAGCTGCAAACGTGAATTTTGGCAATTGAGAGCTTTTGTTTCGTACTGAAAATAGAGAATTCAAGCACATGAGGCATGCGTTTGTTTTTATCTAATGGAACTTTGTCTCGATTCAAGGATCAGTACAATTGAGTCCATAATTTTTTTTTCCTATTGATGCAAGTTCTAATTGTGGATAAATGGCTTTGTGTACCATCATAAAGGTCTGAACTAATCTTGCAACTAGAAGTTCCGAGAGCCTTACTAGTTCCAAAGAATAAAGAGAGTAATATTTATTGAAATAGAAACACATTTAGACATACTTGCGTTCACTATGCCTTGGGGCTTGGCCTCGAGTATGTCAAGTATCCATCCCAAGAGACATTTTTGAGACCCGCTCAAAGAGATATTCATGAATGTTAGACCACTACTACACACATAAGCATAGTAGTTCCATGACCCATCATGCTCATGATCAACCCCTTTCAAGCACAAAATCCTTCCTTTCGAAGAATCTTAAGGGGAACTCTTGTTACTGAGCCTCACGTTTGGTTTAAATATCCTCGAGAGAGCTCATGAACCACATATAACGAAGGTCTTTAAGCAGAGCTGGTCCTCGGCATATTGGCATTATGCATTTGAGTGGGCCCCAATTTTAAGGGCTCACTTAAAATTATTAATAAATATATAATTAATTAATTATGTAGAGAAAATATTATAATATTAGAAGTTTGATGAGAGGATGTATTGATTTTTGTTGATTGCAATTATAGTGATATTTTTTTTGATAATTCAGGT
>CM051387.1:17987530-18012530 GCA_028015245.1 Cardamine occulta | reverse complement strand
GTTCTGGGTTGGCCTGAACTAGGGAGACACTTTTTCAAATTGGAACCACTAGAGCAAGAATACTTGGTTAATTATAATGATATTTAACATAGTTTAGGTATTATATTTTAGATTTTGTTTGATCAAAATTTTTCTAAAATTATCACAATATTTCATATAAGGTCCCGAAAATTTCAGGATTGGGTTTGTCTTTAAAAGAAAAAAATGTTATAGATTCACGTAAGTAAGTTGTCTCCTGCTTAAATATTTGAATGAATCTTAAACTTCTATAGTGAAACCTTTATAAATTAATATCTCGCTAAATTAATAATTTTTTTCAATTTCAAATTAATATTTTGGCTTAAATACCATTTTTATAAACTAATAAACATGATAAATTAATAAAATATCTTAAAATATTGTTATCCTAATGTTATTAATTTATAGAGGTTTTACTGTATATCCAAAAAATTATAACTGAACCGAGAACCGAAAGGATATCCAAAATAAAATTATATATCTAAAACTCTTCTTTATATTTAAACATGAAATAACCCAAATATTCAAATTACAATTATAAACCCAATAAAAGTTAGTTATTAGACCAAAATACCAAAAATATCCAAAAGTTTTTAGTTATATTTATTAAAATTTAACCAAAATTCAAAAAAAAAAGAACCAATATTCTAGTTTTTTTTCCGGGTATTTTCGGATCGATTACTTTAACGCGACCTTATTAAAATATATCACGAAGGCATAAGCTAATTACTTTAACGCCACCTTATTTACAAATTCTGTACCGTTGATAGCGACGAAATTCCGAGCAAAATGTGGAGAACATTGAACGGAACCGGCAGCATACCTTGTACAAGACCCAAAAAATGTTCAATGCCAACTACGATTCATTGGCTAAAGATATCAAAGAGATATCCGGAGAGCAAAAAGAACTTTAATTCAAAGCAGCACAACGACATCTCAACGAAGCAAGACAACATGACAAAGAAGTTCCTTGAGATAGGTCATTAGTTTTTTCATCGAGGCCCATTAGTTTTGCTTCTGATAACAATTACTCGAAATATATATGTACGTAAGAAAGAAATCAAAGCCCAAACCGGCCCATAAAACAGAAATGTTTTCTCAATAATAATGAATAATAAATAAAGCTTGTTCAAAAAAAATGAAAACCAATCAAAATACGAGCTGACGTGGCCAAGCTCACATCAACTGTCTTCTCTTCGCTCTATCTCTCCCCTTGGCTTCACTTGTCTGACTCTTCTCTTTCCAACTGGTGATGGCTTCTCTCAGGCTTCCCGCTCAGCTCGTGACACGTGGCACTCTCAACCACCATAATTCGTCTCCCTCCTCCTCCTCCGGGCGCCTCTCTTGGCGACGTTCTCTCACTCCTGACAATTTGATTCCGACCTTCCCATCTTCCTCATCCACATCTCTTAACCGGAAATCATCAGCAGTAGTTCCGGTCACATGCAGTTCTGCTGCTGTTAACCTTGCGCCAGGGACGCCAATCCGACCGACGAGCATTTTGGTGGTCGGAGCCACTGGAACTTTAGGAAGACAAATCGTCCGGCGAGCTTTAGATGAAGGCTATGATGTTAGGTGCTTGGTCCGACCAAGACCAGCTCCCGCAGATTTCCTCCGTGATTGGGGCGCCACCGTCGTCAATGTACGTATCGATTTCACATCTTTTTTTTTTAAGTCTTGTGATTTGTCCAAGAGAAAACTAAACCGGAGTTTTTTTGTGTTGTGTGGAGTAGGCTGATCTTAGTAAACCGGAGACAATACCGGCGACTTTGGTTGGTATTCATACTGTAATTGATTGTGCCACTGGACGTCCCGAAGAACCCATTAAGACGGTAAGCTTCTATGTGATCTTTTTCATTTCACATCCTTTTTGTTATTGTTAAAGGTTCAATTTTGATTTCTCAAGGAATTTTGTAATTCTTGTTGTGAAAGATACAATTTTGACTGATTTGTGTGTGTGTCTAATAATAATCACTCTCATTCCTTTACTTGTTTGTTTGAGTATTGGATTCAGATGTTGAATTTGTGTGTGTTCGGTTTAGGTAGATTGGGAAGGAAAAGTTGCTCTGATACAATGTGCAAAAGCAATGGGGATTCAGAAATACGTCTTCTACTCAATCCACAATTGCGATAAGCATCCCGAAGTGCCTCTCATGGAGATTAAGTATTGTACTGAGAAGTTTCTTCAGGAGTCTGGTTTAAACCACATCACCATCCGGTTATGCGGTTTCATGCAAGTAAAACCTCATTACCTTTATCTATCTATCTCTTTCCCCTTTATGCATCTACATGGTATGAGGAAATTGAATATATAAAGATTGAAATGTTGGTAATGCCTGATTGTTTTTTGATCCTGATAGGGTCTTATTGGTCAATATGCCGTACCGATTTTGGAGGAAAAATCGGTTTGGGGAACAGATGCACCAACTCGTGTTGCTTACATGGACACACAGGTGAGTAAACCAATGTACATGTGTGTAAAGTATCGGTAAAGCACAGAAAACGTTTTAACATTTTCCTCATGCTATGAACAGGATATTGCTAGGCTGACACTTATAGCTTTACGCAATGACAAAATCAACGGAAAGCTTCTAACTTTCGCTGGCCCTCGTGCATGGACAACCCAAGAAGTAAGCCGGGAGATAGTTACCGCTCTTTTGTATAAAATCTATAGAGAAATGTTACTAAAGCATAACCTTTTTCACTACCCTTTTGTTTTCAAAACATGTCAGGTGATAACATTGTGTGAGAGACTTGCTGGGCAAGATGCAAATGTCACAACAGTTCCAGTTTCCGTATTGAGAGTTACGCGTCAGCTAACTCGGTTTTTCCAGTGGACTAACGATGTCGCGGATAGACTTGCCTTCACAGAGGTAAAATTTGGCCTTCATCACCTTTTCTTTCATAGTAGTTTTCTTTTAACATCAATGTGATACTGTGGCACATTTAGGTATTCTTCGAGGCGAGGGACTAATAGTCTACTAGGTGTGGATCAGAAAGACATGGTGACTCTTAGAGAAGTACTTGAAGGATTACTCCAAAAAAAAAAAAAAAAAACTCAAGGATCTAAAGGCACAATCCAAACAATCAGACATCTACTTCTGAGTGTTGACATTGTAGTGTCTTTTATAAGATTCAACACTTTTTATAAACTGCATTGGCCTTCCATACACTGTGAGTTTCGTTGTTGCTCTGTTCTTCAATGGTTATTTGTGCTTCTTCTTGTAATTAAAGATAATTATTGTAAGGTAAAATGTAGCTTGAGGTACCCAAAGAGATTTTTTGTTTTCTTGAGGAGAAACCAACCAGTGAAAAGATAATTAGATTCCTTTACGAACCATCCTATGTTTAACTTTTGTTAGAAGTTAGGGCTGTGAGATTCTTGTTACTCTCTTTCTCTTCACCGTAACTCTTCTTCTAATTTATAGGACTTGGTTCTTGCTATTTTGACTAAAATTAGATAACTTTTTGGTAAATGAATAGTAAGATCAAATAAATGTAAGTCTTAAGTCTCTAAGGTACTTGAGGACCTAACAAGTGGAACAATATCATTAATTATCTGTGGTTGAAATTTGCTTTCATTTTTAGAATCAGTAAATGTTTGCAAAAGGTGTTTGAGTTGTTAAAGCAGCATCTTAATGTATGACCAAACAAATTAAAAAAAAAAATTCTTAATAAGACCTTCAATTAAAGATCAACACTTCAGAGGCATTTATTTACGACGAGACAAAATCTTTTCTTTGCCCGATTGTTATTTCGATCTAAAACAAATGCTAACTAATATCGAGTTAGTATATAACAATAGCATAAATATATATACTTAACTGGAATCAATATCTAAAAAGGAATTACGAAGAGGAAAAAAATTGTGGAATCTAATCATAGGGTTAGGTAGTTGATCATCATTTAGATTGTCTTGTCTATGTCTTTTCGTATAATATTTTCATTGATTTTATTCCATGGACGCTGTACAGTATAAATAATGAAAGAAGAAATAACATGAAACGTCGAAACCACATTCACATTCGTTGTTTGTTCTCCTCTAATTGTTATGGCCTAACTCGACAGCGACCTTGATACTATACCAAAGACGAACAGTCCATTTTTAATTTATATTAGTTATAGTTACTTTACTTATTATACGCACATTCTTTTATAATTATTACCAAAATTCTATATAGTTTCTTCCGTCGTATTTTCTTCGATAAAATTTATTGCGTAGTTAATTAACATGCATTATAAAATCTCTACACTATCTCCGTATCTCGAAGTCGATGCGTTTTTTTTTTTTTTGCAGTGGTTAACCATGAGGTCCTAAGTTTTTTTACGTCAATCATATTCGTTAAATAAATACCTAAACGATCATATAAGTCAACATGTTACTCTAATAGTCGTTATTTATACACTTATTTTTTTCTTGAAATTGTTACCGAAATATTGTATAGTTCTTCCTAGTTTAACGCATTCTAAAATCGTGACGCTAGCTGGATCAGTGGATGTCTGAAAGTTTTTTTACAACAGCTTTTCCGTTTTTGTAATTTTATTATTTATTTATCAACAAAAATAAATTTGCAGTTAATATACAAAGCATCATAGAACATAGAACTTGCAATAGTTGAAATTTTTTTAAGTTCTTGCAATAGTTCATTTATTATTGAGAATCTCACTACATCAATGCCAAATTGCCAATGGTACGTACGTTTGTTCTGTTAAAATCCTTTTTTCCTCATCTTGAAAATCGAACATATAGGAGAAAAAACAATTTCAATAATAGAGAAGAAATGTCTTTAATATATTTTTTAAAAATATAAATAGACACATGGAAATATAAAAGTGGCAGGATGAGTCCAACTATAATACCCTAGTGGCAGAGAAAGAAGATAAAATCCAATGAATGCTCTTCACAATCAGATCAGATCACACCAGTCTTTACAAAATCCAATGAATTATTTTTTTAATACCAGTATATATATTTTCTTGTTAATCGTTATTTAGATATTGGGAGGGAGCACCGGAGCAGTTGCTTTCTGTTGAATATCCTCTTTTCCATTTGTCCTACCTTTCACATAAATATTTACCTTTTTTATACTTTCTCAATCATAGGTATTTTCAAGTTTTATAAAGTGATCACTATCTATTGCCAAAAAAAAAAAAATTACTATTACTACTACCTGTGTTTTTGAAAGGTCTTCGAAATTACTTATGTGAAAAATCAAAATCTATATGTATACAAATCTACAGAAATATTTTTGCCAAAATAAAAGAAACTGCTATATAATATGAATATATATATATATATACATATATATATATATACATATATATATATACATATATATATATATATAACTGAAATCAGAATGAATCTACTTAGTACAAAATAAACGGATGGTTTTTTTATATATTTTCTTCTGTTTCGATATAAGTATTTTTTCTTGCTAAAACCAAAATAAAAATAAAAATTAAACTTATATTAGATTTATTTATGTAAAACATTATATCGTATTCATAAAACCAAAATTATATTCAAACACTAGTACAGAATTGAATATTTAATATTAAAACACACAAAAAAAAGCAGGTGCGTTCCACACCATAAAAATAATTTAAGCAGAGTAAAGAAAACTTATGAGAAGAATCTCCGGTTCCAAGGAGGAACACAAGAAAGTCAAAGCGATTCTTTCGAGTTTAAATTTCTGCTTCTTTCTTTTTTTCCATTACAGGAAAAAACGAAGCTTTTCTATTAGTTGGCTTTACCAGAATATACTCTTTGGTTTTAGGACCCTTTATTACTGTAACTAACTATTATCGATTTTCGTAATTTATTTGTTTTTCCTTGACCATTATTTTTCTTGTTATGTCGAATACTAATAATATTCACAAGAATAAGGCATTGAATGATGGGAGTTCCTATAATTTTGACTGCCATGTGATCTATTGCCGCATTAAATAGTTTAAACATTCATACATAGATCTACAAAATTATTTATGAGAAACATAAGTGGGTTAGTGGTCACACCTCCGTGGTTTCTCTATCAAATCTAAAGCTTGATCCATTTTTGTTTTGATCTCACAACTTGAAAATCATTGGACCAGTGAAAAAAGAAGTCTTTTAGATTGCTTCACCCCAATCTCAAGTTAAAGTTGGAACGAAAACATTAATTTAGCTATTTTAAAGATTTTAGCAAGTTACTTCACCCCAACAATGTTTAATTTAATTTGACAGTTTCTTATGCGCATAATTTAGTTTTTAATCAAATTTACATTGGAATCTAAATGTACAATGCAAATTTTGCATTAACACTAGCTATAAAACTATACGAAGCAGCCATCATTTTTACTATGAAACTATCAAAATTATAAGTTTCGCCAGTGCAAAGGAGTAGCCAAACCTTTCATTTCAAACTTATTGGAGGGTCAATCTCCATACGGTTCGAGGAAGTATTTGCGTTATTGTATGTTTGTACATGTATAAAATAAGATATTCCTTACACACATACACATATATATATACACTGAAAAATATATTGCTATTAAAAAGCAAAAGTTACCTCAATCATCCACTATTGTCATATATATAGAAGGAGAGAGTTTCTTGCAGTGTCACAACAAGCCACCCAAAGCATTCACAGACATGGAAACATTTCCCTTATAATTCACAACACTTGAGTTTCTCCTTTTCCTTATTAAATGTTTCATTGAAAACATAAGGCACCCCAAAGTCATAGCATATGAGGGTTTTGTTCAACCACCAGAAAAATTTGTGGAATTAATAGTATACTTTTTGGAAATAGGGAAACTGTATATAATCAAAGTTTTGCAAACGTTTTAAACACTGTCGTGTTTCTTTAAAAAGTTGAATTATACTTGGCAAACTGCAGTTTGTTCAACAATAAAAACATAATTGCATCAATGACAATGAAATTATACCTTCTTTCAAATATAATAGCATATTAGCATCACAGCTAGCAAAAAAAATAAAAAAATTGATAGTCTTAACTATAGTGAAATCTCTATAAACTAATAACTCGATAAATCAATAATTTTATTTGGTTCTAAATTGATATTTTGATCTAAATATCACCTATATAAATTAATAAAATATCAAAAAATATTTTGATCTCATTATTATTAATTTATATAAGCTTTATTGTCACTTCAATTTAAAAGAAGATTTGATCAAAAACCAAAAATTTACTAATCTAAATCTGACATTGTAATGCATGCATAAAATGTCTAAAGATTAGTGTACGTCGATAAAATGTCTAAAGATTAGTGTACGTCATCGTAGACCAAAGACTATATATTATTATATACACACAATTAAATAGATAAAATAGTAAACGCAAAGTATGTGTACAGTGAACCTTTATCTCACCAGTGAAATGAGTGTCACATGTCACCTGTCGCCCAATTATTCTGTGCCGAATTTCCTCCTTCTTTAAAATCCTTATTGTGTTCTGTTTATCCCCCTATAAACCCTAAATTTAATCACCTTCCATTAGTGACCATCACATTAGTAACAATAAAATATATCTTACTTACCAGTTACCACTTACCAGAACTTTATACCAAACCCACTAAATAGGAGAGGAATAAAATAGTTGTATAGATTATATATAGTATACTAGTATTAGATTTTTTTTTTCTGACACTCATTAAGTCATATACATATACGTTAATAATGTGTAAACCCTAATCTATCACTTGTATCTACGATTAGGTTGCATTAAGTACAAATAAATCAGAATTCAGAACTTATCAGTCAATAATGAGTGAGAGTTATGTACTAAAGTGATGGTATCATAATAGTTTAGGGTTCGGTATATATCTGTCTCAAAATTCGGATTCGATTTTATTTGACCACTCAATCCACAACAAAGTTGTGCAAAAAAAAGTGAGCCTAAAAAATGATTAATTTGGGTCAAAGGTCCGGATAAACCTTTAGATTACAAAAATATATAATGAGTGAGGGTTCCGTTGTTGAAATACATATGACATCGTTATAACCAATAATGCGGAATTAGTACTTCAATAAAATGAACCGTTGTCTTAAAAAATGTCGAATTTATCTGCAGACTTTGTTCTTGATGATGGATTGCCACAGGAACTCAACTTCTTACCAACGTTAGCTTTTATTCAGAAATTTTAAATATATTAGCTAGTCTCTACAACTCTGTTGGTGTATTAGATGACTAAATAAAGGGAGAACTCTCCAACCTTTTTTTTAATATATTACGACTCTCCACCTTTTGAGTAATGATAAATCTGATATTCATCAAACTTATTTTATCATATTGTATATTATTTCAATTTTAAATTATAGCCGCACATAACAAACTCAACATCTATCTAGTAGACAACGATTAATTGCAAAATATTTGAACAAAATATATGAAGGACATCCTAAAAAAATGAATATTTTCGTTTTATTTTCTAACCACATATTTAAAGAAATTTAGCATATATATACCTCGTGAAAGAGTTGATGAAGAGGGTCTTAAGTTTCTTCCTTTTTCTTATATTTTGGAATCTTTAGAATCTGGTGATTGCTATGAAACACATTACATAAAAGTTTTAGTTTAGGTTCGGTAAATAACAATACTTCTGATTTTTTCAAGAGAATTTTTAAAATATCGCAAGAACATATTCTTTCAAAAATATTATTGCCAGGCTGATTAATGATTCTCTTTTTTAAGAAAAACAAAAACATGAAGTTTTATTAATTTTGGCCACACCTTTCATAATTCATGCCTAGCTCATTACAGATGAAAACTGGAACCCAATTGAATATCAGCACAACAGTTATAATCTCCAGAATCTGCCTAAAGGTGATATTTTCATTATGCTTTATAGAAATATGAATAATCTTATTCTCAAATCCAGAATCTGTATTTTTCAGCGTAATCATTAGTTAAGGTGAAATACGAAAAGCATTTTTAAGCAAGTTTAATTAAAAGAAAATCAGTCATTCAATTTAAAAAAAGCCGAAACGTTAGTACCATTTGGTACCTGATACCTCAACAACTCAGAAATAAGGAAAATATCGATGCTATTATCATTTACAAAAATTTACAATATTGACAACCTTTTCAGTAGTTATATGCCAAAAAGCAGTAGCATATTTTACTTGTAAATATTTCTGATACTTATTAGGAAAAATACCATAAAAAACCTTCAACTTTACAATTTTTTCCAACTAAAATCTCTAATTATTTGTGTTTCCAAAACAAATAGTCAAGTTGATAAAATTTTCTAACAAAAACCTCAAACTATTTTTGTTTCCAACAAAAATCTCCAAATATAAAGTTTTGCTTACTTAAACCCTCAAGTTCTCAATCTTGATCCCAATGAAAGTTAATTGACGGTCAACGATAATTCCGCAAATGCATGTTAACTATTTGTTAATTTTCTCAGTTTTGAATAAAAATCATAGATGGTCAAACTCAATCTTGAGTCTGATTGAAGGTTAATTGATAGTCAACAATAACTCCAGTTAACACAGCAAACGCCTGTTAAATATTTGTTAACTCCGTCAGTTTTGAATATGAACCTTAGATGAATAAATAGATTTTCTGTAGTTGTAAACTCATTTTTTCCTTATTAAGTAACTAAATAGTAACAAAAATACGTAAAAAATGGACCAACATAGTTAATGAGAGTTATCGTTAAACCATTAGTAACCCCTCAATGGAGCTCAATATTAGAAACTTGAAGGTTTAAGTAGGTAAAACTTTATAGTTAGAGGTTTATTTTGGAAACAAAAATAGTTTGAGGTTTTTGTTGGAAAATTTTATCAAGTTAAATGTTTGTTTTGGATACACAAATAGTTGGAGGTTTTAGTTGGAAAAAGTTGTAAAGTTGAAAATTTTTTATTGTATTTTCCCTACTTATTAACCCTCTATTCTTGTTTTTTTTGTTGTTGTTTTGGTATCGCCACAAATGGTCGCTGAACACAACTATGTAGTAAAACTAAGACTAACTTACAACATCATTTTTAATTTCACAGCAAATATGTAAGGAAAAACTAGAAAAAGCCACAATTTATGAGTGAGATTCGGAAAAAGCCATTGCTACAGTATAATTGAAACAGTTACCCGAAATAACACTGGATATGACCATTATACCCTTCAATCGACATCATCTATTCTCGTGTTGAGCGCGTAGAGAAACTGGAGAAACTAAACCTTTTCGGTGAGAAGCGCATGGGGGAGAGAGGCTAAGCAGATGAAGCGTTTGAGATCAAAGATTGTTGTGAAGACAAGATAAGAGACGATGGAATGTAAATCAAAAAAATTGAGAGAGAAACACATTGATACTTTTCCAGAAATACATTTTTATATACAAATAGTTTGTCCATATTTTTAAAATGCATAATTTATATTTTAACAAAACTCTAAATTATAGATTTTAACAAAACTAAAAATTAAACCATAAATTATAATATAGCGAACCCAAATTGCTTCCTCGGCGCAGTCGATCTCCATAAAAATAACTCATCTTTTTTCGAATCTAAAATTGAGAGTAAACGGATTCAAACAAATCATAAACTGAATTAGAGAATCAACTAAGCAAATGGGTAAACACACATGACTATCTTCGATACTATGAGATTTTCTGATAAGATGGAACTCCTTCGCATAACCGTCTACGGAGTTCTCATAATTTTTGAATAGAGTGAGTAAAACATAATCAAAGACCGAGGAAGAAGGAGAAATTAAAGTACAGTATGATTGAGAGAAGGCGAAATCAAACATATACAGATTCTTCAATTGTGCATAGAACGTTGCTTTTTATTAGGAAGTGTTAGATTCTTCAATTGATTCATATAAATTAGCGGAATCGAGAAGAAGTTGTTATATGAAGAGGAAGATTAAGATTTTCTAAAATCTAAAACGACAAAAGAAACAACAACTATGAAAATTGATCGGTGATGAACGATGGAGATATGATTTGTTTATTTTAATCTTATTGACTTTAACACAGAAAACGCGTTAGAGCTAATGTTGGTGACGATGTAATAGCAGGGTATATCAGTTTTTAACCACTCAAAATAAGTGGTTTATTTCGAGTGTCAATCCGAATATGGTTTTTTCCGAATACCACAGCAGATTTGGTCCATTTTTTGTAATTAACTCAATATGAAAATATAAATCATTTAATTTAATTGAACTCTGAGTTTAAAATTTGATGACCAATGGCGGTTGGCAGTAACTCATAAAATTTTGGTTGGCGGTCACGCTGGATTAGGCACTAGAGCAATAGCGAGTGGATAAACTGGTTTATTATTGTCATGTATGAAATATATATATATATATATATATGGTATGACATTTACAGAGAATAATTACTTTGTATATGTCATGATCTTTTTTCAAATAATTTTCTTATAAATCTTTCACAAATTTTACCACTATAATACTTTTGCTACAAATTTTATAGTTACGTTGTGTAATTTTTGCATTATATTGTTATAACGATTAAATGAAATATGCCGAACAATTTGATCCAGATAAAATATAACAGAACTTAATTAAATAATTAATGTGCATCAACAAAAAATATTGGAACTTGATAGTAACTTATAAACCAAAGAAAGACAAAAAGAAAACGATAATGTTTTCTAGATTCTTGAATCGGCAAATTAAATGGTGTTAGAGCTTGAACGTGCTTAACTTGATAAGCTAAAGAAAGTGAGGAAAATAAAAAGGTGATAGGGACAAGGAGAAGAAGACGACGTCACAATGCATTAAATCAATGTTTAGTATAGTACTGTTAAATATATATATATACACACATTTTCATTTACATACACTTCAACTATATCATATTTACTTCGTCACTCTTTCCCCAAATATAACAATCAATTGACTTATTGAAGTTGGATAGGGGGCCAAAGTAACTTTCTCAAAATATACTTTCCTCTGAATCAACAGGCTCTTCTTATATTTTGCACCTAACATCAAGATTTGGACATTTGTCAAATAATTTTGCATGACAAATATTAGCTACATTCTAAACTATTTTGGATTTCAGGTAAAACATGAGGACTATTAAATTTATGCCATATTAAACTATATATATGCGTATACTATACTGGAAAGTTGAACAAAAACAAAACAAAATACAGTAAAACTTCTATAAATTAATAATGTCAGAACCGAAATTTTTTATTAATTTATAGAGATTATTAATTTATCGATAAATTTTAATGCATTTATAGAATTTTAGAAAATGTTATATAGAAAGTAAAAAAATGAAAACATTACTTCAATATTTTTAATGCATTTACACATTAGAAAATAATCATTGCATAAATTTTTTTATATATAATTTCTGCATACAATTTGAGAAGATAACATCATATATGTTTGATATTTTAAGGAAAAAAGAGATAAACTCTAACAAAAATTACAAATTTATGAATAACTAATCAACACTAGAATCATATTTCACTAAAATATCATATATATATATATATATAGTAAATTTATATAATTATTAATTTATATTATTAATAGGACATATATTTACATAGAGATTTTTAAAAAAATATTATTTTATTATCTTATCGAAATGTGTTAATTATTACTCTGGTCCAACTCGAAACTGAGATAATTTATTAAATTAAAGAGGTTATTAATTTATCGAATTAATTTATAGAGGTTCTACTGTATATATGTATATATCATAGATGTTATTGACTGAGTAATTGGGCTTTAATTTTGTTCACATTCCCCTTATACAATTGATTTTTAAACGTACTGGTATATTATATAATCGTTCATATGAAGTTTTAACCGCTTGAGAACTTGAATACGTTTATGTTCGTTAATGATAGTTTCATGAACTAAAATGAATATTGATATGCTCAAATTTATCCTTAGAGCTATTCTCTCAAATTAAGAGATCACTATAGTATTTATGAATCGAATCCACAAGGATTCTGAGCTTCACACAATATATGTATTAATTTCGAATTAAGCTAAACAACAAAAGAATTGAAAATAAAAACAATGCAAAAGTAAATAACTAAGATGATGAGGTGGAAATTCAATAAGAGAAGAAGGTAGACCTAGGAAATTCAATTAGAAAATACTCAGAATTGCGAACTGGACGATTTCAATTCAGGATGCATGTATGACCGGTTCTTAAACTCATAACACAATGATATGATCATTTAACTCTCGATGCAATGATAATTATACTTAAATCACAGAATTCCAAATCTCTTTGTAAACTCTAATGATAAAGGATGCATTAATGTGAGGTATGATATGTTCACAAAATCTCTAAACCAAATCTCTTTGCGAGTAGGTTATTCTGCTCATCTAGGATTAGTTCAAGATATTAATAACACTTTCATGTATATTAATTATCATAAGATGTTAGATTTCAGGTGATCAATCCACATCTAGTATAAATTCAAATCTAGATAAAGAACAATTATGATAATTGTAATATGTCTATGCCCAATTTAACAATTCATCATAAACCCTTGAAAACCTTGGATCTAACAAGTGGATTACTCAGACATAATCAATGAAACACAAATCATGATCTCAATAAACTGCATAGAATAAATCAAGAATATGAAAGGAGTTCAGAATCTTCTCTCTACAAGGTGAGTTTTGATTCTTCTCTTCTAACCTCTCTAGATCTCTCCAAAAACTTGATAAAAACAAAACCTAGTTTTTCTAACTTCTAAAAACCTAGTTTTTCTGACTTCTAAAAACCTAAATATATCTAAAATACGAAAATGACTTGCATTGCAAATAATTAAAACTCTTGGGGCAACTTTGTAATTTTTCAAACTTGATAAAATCTCGGTTGGTTTCGATAGTCGTGATATGTGTCGATCGACGTGAACACCCTGATTTGTCTTCAAGTTGATTTGTTCAGCTACAAGCCTCCAAAAGCTCTAAAGTGCATCAACAAAATCCAACTCATACTTTTACCTGATAAAACTAAAAAAATATCAAAAATACTCTAAAAATAATACTTATATTATGGCTAAAAACCATAAAATCATGATATATCAAATATATATTTAGGATCTTTGTCAGCATTTTTACTTCAAAGGAATGAAAAACTTGCAGATAGGTCTATATGTCTAAAGAGAGTAATACTAATTACTAATTGAATCTAAAATTTCAATGCATAAAATTAGTTTGTCTCGTTACAAAGTGTAGTAAATGTTTACAATGAATGTGTTTTAAATGGCAAAGAATTTGCTGGTTATTTTTTTGTTAAAGAATATTGTATCTATTAAAGAAATTAGGAGTAGTTTATTTTTAGCTTCGCTAGGTTTTATTTGTCTTTTTTCTTTTTGGACCAATAGATTTTATTTTTCGTAATTTTTTGGAAACGATAAAGGATTTAGCATGCAGTAAAAAGGCAAATATTATGCCAAAAAAAAAACAAGACAATTATAAAAATTAAAAAGAGTTTGCTAAAAAAAGAAGAAAAAAGTTGAAAGAAAACAGAAGGGACAAAAGAGATTGCTTCTGCACCAAGTTATTCTGCCTAGATAGCATTTATATCAATAACAAGGCTTCGATGTTAAGTATACTTATCGGATTGTAAATATTTGAAGGCCTTGTTTGATTTCTGTGCAATATTTTTGTGGTATATTTCGTCATCACATCCTTTGTCGCTACCGACTTGATTTGCTTTGTTGTGACAGTGTTCGTACTCATGGTTAATACATGTTCTAGACTGTTCCTTCCAGTCGGTCGGTACAATTAAGAAGTTAAAACAAATTGCGGTGTTGTGTGAATCCAGTTTAATACACGTAAAGTTTTAATTCGTGACCTTGCATGAAATATATATCTATTTAATTTGTCTAGATATATCAGCATATTTGATTGTCTATATCAAGTTGTTTCTCTCCCGCAACTCTCGTTTTTTGTTTTGTTTAAATCGTTACACAACTCGTCACACACTTTAAGCTTTCTTGATTTGGGATTTTTCTTTTTAATGTCTGTAAGCTACGCAATATTTTATAGAAAATAGCTAAAACGTAAAGAAATGTTTATTTAACAGTAATCATCAGAGTTAATTAAGTTCAAACTCTATCTAGGAAGAACATTCCCTCATCTTTGTGTTTCAGCCCAAAAACTGCTACAGACCGAAGATCCAAAATTTAATAGTCTAAGAATAAATCTACCCAGTAAAACATGGTTGATTTAATAGTCTAATAGTCTATTTAGTAAATTTTGTTTACACCTGAAAACATGATTGATTTGTACAGCTTAATTGTCAGTTTTCAGTTTTCACTGATCCTTAAAACCATCTCCAATCTAACTCTACATTTCCCTCTAAACTCTATTATAAAGACAAATTTTCTCCAATCTAGCTTTATATGCCATTTTAAAATAGAAAAATGAGAAAAATTACTCTATATATAGAATAATTCTATTTTTCATCTATTTTAGAATTAAACTTTTTAATTTATATTTTTAGTTTTTTATATTTTAAATATTTTTATTTCATGTTTTAATATCACTTATTTAATTAAATAAAAACACAAAATAAAAAATTAAGCAACATAAAATAAAAAGAAGCGCATAAAATAAATTTTAAAAAATGTGAGTCAAATTGTAAATTTTTAAATAATATGATAATTTATAGAAATTTGTGAAAAAATAAAAGATGTGGATCAAATTGTAAGTTTTAGAAATAAAATATTTTAGTAAAAAATAAAAATAGAATATATCGAACAATATTTCTTTTTAGAGTAAAATATAAAATAATACATGAAAGGAAAACACTATTCTATTATAGAGTTATGCTATTTTAAAGTAAAATATAGAAAAATATATTAGAGATAATCTAACCGTATTTAATTGATAACGTTTTTATTTTTGCTGATCATAATTAATTCTTTTGCTACTATTTTTTTCTACATATTTTGTTAATATTTATTATAATTCCTGTAACATTTTTTAATGTTAAATTTAGCTTCTTATATTGTTCATATGATGATGATAATATATAATACATCAGTAGAGTCAATGAGAGACGAACAAACCTGACGACGTTAGCATCACACCTGAAGCCTGAAGTGTTTCAAGGTAACAACATCGCTTTAGTTACGTCTCTAGTTTGAACACCCAAACCAACTACAGTACGGTTATAACAATAAAAAATACTCGTTTCATTCCTTTGACAATAATCAATATAAAATTTTGACTCTGCCCATACAATTAAATAATATTTAATATTTTATCTGTTTCATGACATATTAAAAAGTTATTTTTATTTTAAATAAAAATATATATTTAATATATAAATAAAGTTTAGCTAATAAAAAAACTGTAGATTACTATAAAGTTAAACTGTAAGAATACTTTATATTTTAAAACAAAAAAAACCTCTAAAATTCATCATTTACGTTACCCGCCATCATGTAGTAGAATTAGGATTGAAATTGTCCGAAATCAAAATACTGTCGTTACGTAACTAAAGTGTATATAACTAAGGGTATATTGGGAATAATAAAAAAGGTCAAAACGGGTCAAAGTTACCGTCAAACACACACCCTAAGCAAAAGTAGAGAATAGTATCTTTTCTAAGATCCATGTCATCTGTCTGAATCTCTCTCAAAGTACTGTCCTAAAAAGGTTAAATTTTCCTTAAAAAAAACAAATCTACGTTATTTCTTTTTTCTTTTTCCTTTCAAAAAAACTTCGGGTTAATTAATTTTATTTTCTGAAAAGAAGATTATGGTAATTAATAATTACCTTAAGAGAAAAAGAAAAAAAACACCGACTCATCCTATGGGAGAAACGGACGAAAATCTCGGTGCTGGCAAGATTCCTTCATAGTCCTTTGCTGTTTTTTTTTTGTTTCTTCATCTTCTTCAGCTAAAATCATTCATTTTTTTTTTGTTATCTTTACTTTTCTTAAGCCCTAAAACTGAATAAAATTTTTGAAGGAGGAAAGCAATCACTTCACTTGTTTCTATCAACATCAAGGCACACCATCTTTGCCCCTTATGCGCCACCATCTCTTATTCCTCTCACCTATCTTTCAACTCTCTCTCTCTTTCTTTTCCTTTACAAAAGTCTTTTAATTTCAATTCTCTACTTGATTTCAAATCTTGGGTCTCTCTTTTTTTTTTTTTTAATTTAAATTATTTTTTTTTAAGTTTTTGTTTATTTTTTGATTTGGTTTGGAATTATTATTATTGATGGGTTGCACAAGTTCTAAGCTTGATGATCTTCCGGCGGTTTCTCTTTGCCGTGAACGTTGTACTTTCCTTGAAGCAGCCATTAATCAACGTTACGCTTTAGCTGAATCACACGTGGCTTACACTCACTCGCTTAGAGGAATCGGTCACTCTCTCCATCTTTTCATCAACCACCACCACCGTTTCGTCGCTTCCGGCGGCGCTTCCGGTGGTGGTGGTGATTCTCCCAGACTTAATCTTCCTCCTCAGAGAAAAGGTGACCCTGAAGAAGAAGACGACAACGACAAAGGAAGAAATTCCCCTAAAAAACCAAAGCTAGCTCACTCCGGTTCTGATTCGGGTCATCTCGAATTCGATTCGGATTCTGACGATGAAGACGACGACGACGAAGAAGACGACGATTTGGATTCCGATTCATTACATCACCACTCTCCTCAACCTCATCACCAACACCATCTCGGGAATTTCCCAATACACGAGTCAGCAACAGCGATGGGAGGAGGATACATGGAACAACCGGGTTATACAACTCGGTACCCGAATCCAGAAATGATGGGTTATCTTCCTCCTGTTCACTCAGGTGGAAGTTATATGCATATGAATTACATGAAGAACAAATCTATGCCTCCTTCAGTTGTCTATGAGCAAAGACCAAATAGTCCTCAAAGAGTCTACATAGGCGAATCATCATCTTCTTCTTCTAATTACAATCCTTATCCTCCTCAAAATTCATATTCCGGATACTCAAATCCTGGACCCGGATTCTATGGTCCTTCTTCAACTCCTGTAGCTACTAAACCACCTCCGCCTCCACCGTCGCCGCCTAGGTCTAATGGCTGGGATTTTTTTAATCCGTTTGATACTTATTATCCACCGTATACTCCGAATCGAGATTCGAGAGAGTTAAGAGAAGAAGAAGGTATACCGGAGTTGGAAGACGATGATTCACAGTACGAGGTTGTTAAACAAGTTCACGGGAAACCAAAATTCGCCGCCGGTGGTAATCAGAAAAATCCCGCCGCCGTACATAGAGGGGAAGAGTCTCCGTCTATGACGCTTCCTGTTGATAAATCCGGCGCTAGTACTAGCGGTGGAGGTGATGTTGGAGATGCGTCTGCGTATCAGTCTAGACCAAGCGTGTCGGTGGATAAACAAGGGATGGAGTATGAAGTTCACGTTGTTGAGAAGAAGGTCGTTGAGGATGAGGATCGACGGAGTAATGCCACAGCCGCACGTGGCGGTGGTGGTGGAGGAGGAGGAGGAGGAGGGCCACGTGCGGTGCCTGAGGTAGCGAAAGAGATTGAGAATCAATTCGTGAAAGCTGCAGAGTCAGGAAGTGAGATCGCTAAGTTACTTGAAGTTGGGAAGCATCCTTATGGTCGTAAACATGGTAATGCTTACATTGCTGTTACTTCAAAGTTTTCAGCTTTATGTAACTGGTTAAGTAAAGTTTTCAACTTTTTTTTGGTATGTGAATTGGAACAGCTTCATCGAAGATGTTACATGGAGCTACACACTCGTTACCTTCTACCTCTGGAGGAGCTTCTTCGTCTGCTGCTGCTGCTGCTGCTACTGTACCCCCTACTTATGCAGACATTGAAGAAGAGCTTGCTTCGAGGTCTAGGAATCTTTCTTCGACATTGCACAAGCTTCATCTTTGGGAGAAGAAGCTTTACCATGAAGTCAAGGTAATCTTTTTTTTGTATCAAACAACACTGTGAACAAGGTGTATTATGTTCCTTTATCTGAAGAGAGAGTTCTACTCTGTGTAGGCGGAGGAGAAATTGCGTCTAGCTCACGAGAAAAAGCTAAGGAAACTAAAGCGTTTGGATAAAAGAGGTGCTGAAGCTATTAAAGTTGATAAAACGCGGAAACTAGTGAGAGATATGTCCACCAAAATACGGATTGCGATTCAGGTTGTGGACAAAATATCTGTGACGATTAATAAGATTAGAGACGAAGACCTATGGCCTCAACTGAATGCATTGATTCAAGGGTAATATAAACTTTGTCTTCTCCAAATATATATGTTTCAGATATTTGGAATTGAACTCTTAATGAAATGCTGGTTTTTATAGGCTTACAAGAATGTGGAAATCCATGCTTGAGTGTCATCAAAGTCAGTGTCAAGCTATTAGAGAAGCACAAGGTTTAGGCCCGATAAGAGCAAGTAAGAAACTTGGTGAAGAACATCTAGAGGCGACGAGTTTGCTTGGACATGAGCTTATTAATTGGATATTGGGATTCTCAAGCTGGGTTAACGCTCAAAAGGGTTATGTAAAAGAGTTGAATAAATGGCTCATGAAATGTCTTTTCTATGAACCTGAGGAAACACCCGATGGAATCGCTCCTTTTTCACCTGGTCGTATTGGGGCTCCACCAATCTTTGTGATCTGGAACCAATGGTCTCAAGCTTTGGATAGGATATCCGAGAAAGAAGTTATTGAGGCAATGCGTAGTTTCACTACGAGTGTGCTTCAGCTTTGGGAACGAGATCGGTTAGAAACAGTGATGACGGGACACGGGGATTCAGGGAAGAAGGTTAGGAACATGGACCGGGAAGAACAGAGAATACAGAGAGAGATTCAAGCATTGGAAAAGAAAATGGTTCTTGTGGCACCTAGTGATGGTAATAGTCTGTCGATATCCGGAAACATTGTCTACCAAAGCGATACTAGCAATGATAGTTTACAAGGTAGTTTGCAGCGGATTTTTGAAGCTATGGAGAAATTCACTGCTGAATCTATGAGAGCTTATGAGGAACTCTTACAGCGCATCGAAGAAGAAACTTCTCCACGAGAACTTGAGGAAGAAGATGAATAGTAAGCAAAACGGGAGGAAGATCTTTGCATCCCGTGATCGAGCTTTTTGCTGATCTTGCAGTGCCGGAATATTCGGTATTGCAGGTCGGTAAACCCGGAAACCAACTGGAATCATCTTTATCTCCTCTCTGAGACTCTGGCAAGAAGAGCCCATCGAGATGATGGATAATCTCAGAGGAGGCAGAAACTGGTTTAAGGCACAGCCAATTGATCGGTTAACAGAGGCATTTTAGTGCAATTGGCTTTGAACCGGATGGTTTTGATGTCATGGTGGAGAAAGGTTTGATAACTTGACACTTTGCCACATATAAAGCTAAGTCACAGATATGAGTTGAGTCTAATAATTTTTCAATTCAGTCTGTATATAAGACGCTTAGGACCAACTTATGATAATTATCAACAATTTTTTTTTTTGTAAAATCTGAAGGTAGGATAGAGCTCAGGCAAATCTTTTGTTGTTTCTCTTTTGATCTTGGTGAAGGGTCATGTATTATTTCTCGGACTTATTTCTCAGTCCAAAGATACTGTATTTTAGTGTAGTAGTAACGTTCGGTTTATATTCTAAGACAAGACAGAAAAAACAATTCGAATCTTATTAGATTTGGAAAATTTCCTAGTTGGATTAATTGTATGCGATAACATAACGTCTCTTTTCGGCTTTTCATAAACGAAAATTTTTGTACCAATGGACACAAGTAAATAAATCACATCAATGCTTTTCAAATCACTGGTCATTTTTTTTTTTTACCGAACTATTTGCAGAAACTAGATAACGTTACGCGACATTAAAATAATCTAAGTTATCCAATACTGATTTAACATGCGAAGTTTTATGTTTTGCCACATTGTTGTCGATGTGCATATATATTATTGACAATACACTAGATATCCATGTCATGGAAATTGGAGAAAATATGGTGAATGATTTACGTGAAAGCGATGTTCTCGTTAAAGTTAGTGTTTCATGATATGCAATTATGCATGGCCAATAAGTTACTAGGCCTAAAAATAAAGCTAAATAATTATTTCACGATAAGTAGAGACGAACTGTTTCCAATCATTAACATGACCAGCTTCTTAAAAACAAAGAAAAAAAAACACGTGACCAGATTCAAACATCACTGATTCATATGAAACTACTGACAAAAATTAAACGCAATGGTCTCAAAACTCTTGGCTGATATTTTATTTCTCGTCTTGGAGCTGCCGTGCCTAACATGATTAGCGTGAACTTGACGTCTCATGTGTCAATCTTTTTTTTTTTCCTTTCCTCTTTGTTTGTTACGAAATTCTAATAAATTGAAATAAAGTAGTAACATGCAGAGAATAAGTGCCAGAAGTTATTATTGGGATCCAACCATAGGTTAATGATGTGTATATATTATAAATATTAGAGATAGTGCTTGAGCATCTAATCATATAAGAAAGCCAATTACTTTGGAGAATCATTGGATCACTTCACTCTTTTTTGCCTTTTCAACACAAAGAGACAGCTCTTGTGTTCTTGAAAGCTTGGATCTCTGTTTTCTCCATATGGGTATCAAAAACTGCAATCGTACTTTTCATTTGCATATATCCAAACTGAAAACACACAAATTATTGTTATTTTTGGTGGATGTTTTTTCAAACCTTTATTCAATTTTGAAATTATAGAAAACTAATGGTTATATAAAATAAGTAGAAAAACTATTTTATCAGTTTTAAAATGGAGTATGCTTCATTATATGTAGGTATGTGATATTATATTGTTTTATCAATCAAACAGTCTTAAAATATAAATCACTATATTGGTTAATAGAGGAAGACAATTAAATTATTATTCAGATATTATATCTATATTATTGTTTAATTGTTGAAAAATATATAGTAGTTCTAGATGTCCAAACTAAATTCAAATGGAAGTAGAAAACATGTTGGATAAATTTACGGTGTATTTTATTTTAAAATTTGGTATTATATCACATACTCTTTCTAGTAATAACAAATATATATACGAGTCGCAGTTAAAAGTTTGAAAGCTTAATGCATATATTTATATGTATTTGACAATATTTGACCATATTTTGTAGTCTTAGGCTAGCGGTCTTTATCAAAAAGTACCGTATAAACTATATCTAAGTCAAATTGTAATCTATGCGGTTTAAAAATAAACAAAATCATATTTTGAAGAAATTATAACTTTACCCAAATTAGTTTATCTGGTTTCCTTATAAATGGTTACACATTCAGAGTTCAAAAGTCAAAGAAAACAACGTCTTTCTGGTTTTGAAAGATTTTTGTCTTGTGGGTAAGTTTATCAATTTTATTTATAGCCTTCTAGGAAAAACGCATCGATATAAACATTTTTGGTAACGGGGTAATTAGAACTCAAATAGAAAGAAAATCTGCCAGTCTATCAAATCCATTAAGAAAATTGATATTCACTTAACTTTACTCGATTTTTAGTAGTAGGTAATGCAAAAAAAAAAAAAAAACACACACATAAAACCAAATATCACACGGTTTCAAAGTCAACTTCTAAAAAAAACTTTAGATTCTCTTTACACTAACACAAGTACGAACCTTTTGAAATAAGCTGCTAGGTACTTAGAACCAGGAAAAAAAAAAACCAAACTTGATCGAATGAGAATGTTAATTGAATAAATAAGAAAAATGGAGAAAGCAAAAGTAGGAATGGTTGATGATAAGTCACTCCAATCACAAAACATTTGAGCTGGCAATAATGTGATTTTCCAAAAATTTATTTTGGTACCAGAAAGTATAAATCATTGAACATCGGAATCAATTTATTGTATTATAGTATAGTATAGAAAAGAAGTTGGCTTCTTCTGATATTTTGGCTTTTCAGTTTGCAAATTCATTGGTTTTAACTTTTAACCATTTAAGATAAACAATTTACAGACCAAAAACAGTAAACAAAACTTTCAAACTTCATAGTCTACCTTCTTTAAGACAATGAAAACAAAAAAAAAGACAATAACATAACTTTTTCAGTAACAAATCCACATTTTTACCCATATCACAATCAAATGTGATTTTATAATTTAATTTTGTGATATTTTTTTTATAGTGGTACTATATTGACAATTAGGAGACAAGTCTGAGAAACTTACTTACCTCTGGAGTCAAAACAGAAGAATTGAAAAGAGAAAAAAAGAAAGAAATCCAAAATTTTCATTGGTTTTTTCGACCACAATCTCTTCTCTTTCTCTCTCTTACAAGGAGCGAAAGAGAAACACTTTCCGACTTCGGTGATGGGTTGTTGTCAATCTTTGTGTTCGGGTGTAAACCCACTTGCTAGAGATGGAGCTCAGCCGCTGCAACAGTCTCAAAACCATCACGGTGGCGCTACGGCTTCTACTGGACTAGATAACGGCGGAATCGGAAGCGGTGGAGCTGGTGGTGTAGGCGGAGGAGGAGGAATCCCATCTTTCTCTGAGTTCTCTTTCGCTGACCTTAAAGCAGCTACCAACAACTTCAGCTCAGATAACATCGTTTCAGAGAGTGGTGAGAAAGCCCCAAATCTTGTTTATAAAGGCCGACTTCAGAATCGTCGATGGATCGCCGTCAAGAAGTTTACTAAGATGGCTTGGCCTGAGCCTAAACAATTTGCAGTAAGCAACTATAAAAAAAAAAAACCTTTCAATTTTGATTTAATCTTCGTTGCTGAAAATGTTTTTGTTCACTATTGTTTTAGGAAGAAGCATGGGGTGTGGGGAAATTGAGGCATAATCGATTGGCGAATTTGATTGGATATTGTTGTGATGGAGATGAAAGGCTTCTTGTTGCTGAGTTCATGCCTAATGATACTCTTGCTAAGCATTTGTTCCATTGTATGTTTCTTCTTTTGTTTTGCCTCTTTCTCTTTAGATATGACGAATCTAGTACTTAATCTTCTAGGTTGTGTTAAGTCTCAATGTGACTCTAATAAAGCTGTGAAATTTAGTCACTTTCAGTATCCAATGTTTGCCAATTCAGGACCTTTGCAAGGTTATCTGAGGAATGAGATGGTTTATGTTATAGGTTTTAGGTTAGGTGATTAAAATGTCTTAAAGGTGAAACTTTTATCTTCTAATAGTGAATCTTTTGGGTTGTAAATGTGTTTCTGAAGCTGTGAAATTTAGTCTCTTTAGTATTCAATGTTTGCCAACTTCAGGGCATAGCAAAGTGCTTGGATTTATGGTTTTATGTTATAGGATTGTGCTGTTATGTGAACTAAATGAGACTATATTAGGTGAATTAGAATGTTTTAAAGGTGAAATTTTGTTTCTTATGTTATTGTTGTTTTGGTCATTCCCAGGGGAAAATCAGACTATCGAATGGGCTATGAGGTTGCGAGTAGGATATTACATAGCTGAAGCTTTGGATTATTGTAGTATCGAAGGTCGTCCATTGTACCATGATTTAAATGCTTATAGGGTTCTCTTTGATGAGGTATTATTATTCTCTTCTCAAAGATTGTTTTATGCTTACGAGATATACAGTCTCATTGTGATCTTAACGAGTTTTTGTTGAGTGAATCTTGTAGGATGGTGATCCGCGCCTCTCATGTTTTGGCTTGATGAAGAATAGTAGGGATGGTAAAAGTTATAGCACAAATCTAGCATATACACCACCTGAATATCTAAGAAATGGTAAATCAACTTGTTTCTTCTCTACAGATTTTTTATACAATCAACATAAGATGAAAATTTATGTTTTTGCATTTATTTGCTTTGTTATAACTGAAATTTCTTGAACTTGAAGCAAAGATGGAACTCAGTGTGGTAAATTTTGTGTTGTAGGAAGAGTGACACCTGAAAGTGTTACATATAGCTTTGGAACTGTGCTTCTGGATTTGCTTAGTGGAAAGCATATCCCTCCAAGCCATGTAAGTTCCTACCTATCTGTTTTTGAGTAGGAACAAGTGTACTTCTGGATTTGCTTAGTGTGTGTGTTTTGTGAAATTATCCCCTCACTGGTCATG